>ML782312.1:474108-508762 GCA_009831015.1 Picea engelmannii | reverse complement strand
TGAGTTTTGTTGTTTAAACCCTGTCTTTCACCCCTGTAAATCGAATCCAAGTTGATTCCAACAACTTCCTCCATCATGATCAAAGCAACATAAGTGATATTTATGACCAATAAGAAAACCATCGCTCAACAACTATCGATATGAACTTTGCGTGGGATTTCAACCATTATATGTGATGGGCATTATTTTTCTGTCCCACATGCATGGGTAAATGCTTGATGGAAGGATTTATTAACAAAAGGGAACCTTACATTACTTGTTTGTAATGAAGAGAGAGATATGAAATCTTGTACTAGGCATGAAAGTTTATGTCATGGGGTCCACCATACTGAAGATCGAGAGATCAGACCATTAACCTGGAGAAAGATCTATGTTTAGTGTTGAGACAATCTAGACCGTTGATTCAATGCGATGAGATCATCTTGGTCATTCATCGAAGGAGGGTCATCAGAGCATTCTATAATTGGGTTGCAACGAGACTCCGATGGGAGAATCTATGGAGAAACAAGGATATTTGATCTATCGAGGTGTATACATAAGCTATCTGGATTGTTGGATGCGATGAGGTCATCGGAGTCCAGTGGCTAGAGTAACCTCAGATATTGAGGTGGATCCACTTCAATGGGGAGACTCTGAGAAGCTATATGGGTCGATGGATGCGGTGGGGTCATTAGAGTATGATGGTTGGAATAGCCTGGGATGCCGGGGTGGAGGAACTCCGATGGGGAGACTCTAAAAAGAAATATGAACCATTAGATTTAGAGCAGTCATCGAAGTCTAATGGTCAGAGTAGCCTTAGATGCCTGAGGTGGAGGCACTCCGATGGGGAGACTTTCAAGTGAAATATATGCTATCTATTTCGACATTAAATTTTCAACCTGAGGCTCGTAGGCTTAGAGGTGACAACATTGTATGTGTAGGTCTAGAGATCTAATCTATCCTATCCTATACTAATCTAATCTAATGCCAATAAACTGAAATTATGAAGATCTTTGCTTTAAATTTACAAAACAATCTATAGCTATGAATGGTCAGCTCATTATTCTAAATAATATAATTGGTCCTAAGGATCAATGCCCAATCTACAATTCTATTTAAAAGATAATTTAAATACTCTAGGAAAACTAAAATCTATTTGAACATCATACTTGAAAATGTACAGAGTAAACTACAAACAATGAGCTTATTAGTCTAACTCTTTAAAAACAATATATAACTATAGGTAGTGAAATTATTACTTTTAAGTGAACAATTCTTAAAAAGTAATATCTTAAAGCACATCTTCAAAAACTCACAACTATTCAAAATAAATTACAAATTAATTGTTATTCTATCACTCTGATGCTGGAAAATACTATATACATAATTGATAATTCATGTAAGCCTATAAACTCATAACTAGTACTAATTAAAAATCATAACTCAAAATCATAACCAGAATATAATTCAAAATCAACTCTGATTCTAGCATTCTAATGCTGAAAATAAAGTGAGCATTTTATGCAAATATACAAGAAGTAATTGACCTAAATAAAGTGGCTAAGAGAAACTCTACATAAGTAACCACACTGTTAAATGATTTACAATTTTATAAATAGAAACAAAGAGCTATGATAGCATAAGTAAACAACTTATAAAAAAATGAGTTGCAACCTTCATAACAAAGTGTTAGATATTAGAATATAAACAAGTAGGTATGGAGGACTATGAGCGACTTGCAAGTTAGAAAATCTATACACAATGATCGATTTAAACAAGTAACTAGAAACTAGCGAGTTATGAAAGGAAAATGCAAAAATATAAATATGTATTGATATGCACAAGCTACCCAGACCACTGGTGGCCCCCCCTGAAGGTGTTTGCACTACTTCAACGGAAAAACGTAGTCAAAAAATCAATATGACATTGATATTAACCACCAAAACAGAGTTTACAGTAAAATCAAAGATAATGTCTATGTATATATATAAAATATGTGTTTCTTCATAGCATAGGCAACACATATTTATAGAGTTTATGTAGAGCTTGAGAGGTCTACCACTGGAAGGGTCGACACTCTCTAAAAACATAAATTCATTAAATTTCATTAACATAACACATCTCCTCCAACAACCTCATGTGCCCAAAATAGTGGCCGTTGCAACTACCCAAGTCTAAATCCGATGATTTCCATAGTTGGAGGGCGTGAGTGGGCACAAAACCCATGTTTTCGATTCACCCATAGAAGCCCATCGATATGCTAACCTCCAAATCCACTACGCTCCAAGTGTCGGATCGAGTGTTGAATGGAGGATTGGATGCCGAATTGAGGACCACGAACTTCTCTCAATCCATCCATAATTTTAGGAAACAACTTGACTGATACCTAATTGGGAATATTAGGCACAAACCCCATGTTTCGGATTTTTTTGATTCAATTTCATCGTCCCACAAATTGAGCTCAAAGTTCACTACCTAGAAAAGGATCGGATGAAGGTCTGGATGGAGGTCCGAACGAAGGAATGGATGGAGCTATGGATCACATTTTTGACTTGTTGCAAGAAAACGAGAAATTTTAAGAAATCATAATCACCCAATTGAAAATAAATTAGCATAAAATCATCACAAAACAATGGTTACACATACCTCATGTTGTCCCATGGAAAATTGAAGCACAAAACCTGATAATACCTTTAAAAAGAGCTGAATAAAAGCATAGAGTGTATAAATTCCACAGGCAAAAGATATTTGGGCATCGAAAAAATAGGAAAAACAAAGAGTCATCAAAGACTCCAAGAAGTAATCTGGATCGTATATTGATGAATAATTGAGAAGTAATATTGTTGGCCCTTGACCAAGTTTTGAAGAATAGTTGGTCATATTTGACTATTTTTGGGACTATGAGAGCTTGCCAAATATGGAGTGCAATGCGAAGCGAAAATTAGGGAAGCAAGAACTATTTTTGGGTCCCTTTTAGGGTTTTGGGTTGATGTAAAGGGAAAGGGATGTTGGCCCATGGGTTTGCCCATGCTTAGGCCCATTTTGTAATATATAAATAGATACTTAGGCAATGTAAGAAGAATAGTAGTACATCTATGTGATGTATAGCTAAAGGCTTAGTGCTAGTAGCTGGATATTTGTGATTGGATGTATATTGCAAGTGCTCTATGCATGATTGTAAGGAGATTGAAAAGCTAAGTGCAAGTTGTTGTAGTTTTGTGCTAAAGTGCAAGGAAGAAGGATCTAGCGAGCTGCGTAGATCTTCTATCCTGTGCAAAGTAAGGGTCATTAAAGCTCTGTGTTGTAACTGCTTGACCGAGATAATATAAAGAAGAAGACTTTGTGGATGTATCCCTAGGGTGGGGGTGAACCACGGTAACTTTGTGTATTGTGCTATTTGCTTCAACCTAATGTGTTTATCTCTTTCTTGGCTAAGTGCTTGTTGTGATTAAATAGATCTAGTTATGCTATGTGCTTATGATATATGAATGAACGTTATATCTGATATATAAGATGGTTAGTGCTTGATCTGCTGAATCTAGTCTATATTTATGTGGCTAAGTACTGAATCATCTTTAGTCTAAGTATTCACTGCGATTCTCTGTGCTATCTATGAAGTACCATAAGGGTTGAATATTGATGAATGATCTATGCTAAGTGCCCTATAAAATATATAATCACAGATCGGTGTCCTAGCTAAGGTTGCAGACATCTAAGTCCTGCAACCACCCCCACCTCTACCTCGGGTGAAACTTCATCTTCTTTGCAGGTGTTGCCGAAAGGGATGGTAGTTAGGGTTTTGTTGGTGCACTCTTAAGCATTGAACCCTGGGTCTGCCCCTGTGCCAACAAATGGTTCCATTGTCGGGACTTGGAACTGTGATTGCTGGGAACTAAAGAAGAAAAAGCTTTGTGCGGAATAAGATCTGTGTGGATCTGTTGCCCTAGTGGGCAGTATTCTACTTGACCTACGAAGCTTTGTGCCAAGAAAGAAAGGCCGGATTTGAAGGAAAGAGGTCAGATATGCAAGAAAGAGGTTGATACTGAAGAAAAGAAGCAAGATCTGAACACTTTATGCTCTAAGAAAGGTAAAAGTATAAATTTCCCCAGAAAAGAGGTAATATCTATAAGCTCTAGCCTCTAGTAAAGGTAAGAATAGTTCAAGTTTTATATCTGAAAGCTTTGTGCTCTATATAGGTAAGATAAGTGGATTTTTTTTGTTTTTGAAGCATGAATTTAGGTACGCTTGATAGATTTTGTCCTAGCCTGAAAACTAGAGCATTGTTAGATAAAAGAAAGTTTGATATGAATAGATTTGATAGGAATAACGAAATATATGTTATACCTATGCATATAAATAATTTTTGGACTAACTAATGGATGCAGGATCCTAGAAAGAAATTTTTGCAGGCTAGCCATCATGATCCTAGCGCGCAGTACAAGAAGAGTTGGGGATCATGGACGAGAAAGAGAGGATTAACTCTTTGTTACAATTGCAGAAGACCAGGACATCTTGCTAAGGAATGCCCTGGGATAAACCCTAGCTGCCTCTATTGTAAATCTATGGACCATGAAGTATTGGATTTCCCTAGAATGATTGCTAGACTTGAAAAACTAAATATGGAACAAGCAAACTCTGAAGGAGATCAAGAGACTAAAATTATGAAAGAACCCCAGAAAGAATCAAAGATCATGTTACTGAAAATAAAAGAAACCCTAAATGATCATAAGGATGTCAGTTTGTCATAGATCTTCAAAGTAAAGGAGAAAATTGAAGTAAGAATAGGAGACTTTGACATTGACTGTGCTCTGGATGAGGGAACACTGATGAACATTATGACAGAAAGCACTTGGGAAACCCTAGGAAGGCATGCTCTGGTCCCTTCACTAGGAACCATCGAATTATTTAAAGGAAAAATGGTAACCCTATGTGACAGAATTACCCAGATAGCTATGAGTACCCATGGAACTTCGACAGAGGAAGAGTTCGAAGTCATTAGATTTATTGAGGACTGTGGCCCATTTCCATCTTTGTTAGGAAAGATCTAGATTGAAAAAGATCAAATCCAGAGGAAAGAAGAAAAGGAATCCCTAGAACAGATAAAGAAAGAACTCATGGAATTTATGACTAGAAGGATTGCCTACTTGATGGAGGAACAAGAAAATAGATCTCAGCAACACCAGGGACCTAGATGTCGAAGCTATAAGAAAGTTATAGGAACCACAGAAGACCAAAATACCTAATCGATATGATGAAGTAGTATTACCCTTGGATACAAAGAAAGAACCTAAGCAACGCGAAGTGACTATGTCGAGAGAAGATAAGACTCAGAATGGAAAAAGGATGACTGAGACTAAGCTCACTGGGAAAAAGGCTAGGAAGCTAAGTAAGAAGGGGGCCAAAATTGGAAAGTTACAGAAGACTCAAGAGGAAACTTCGCAGAAGGAAAAATCACAAGAATTGAGCTTCGCCGAGATATCAAAACAACGACATCTGGCACTTCACCATGGCACAACAATATAGCCATTGGACCGATATACCCGTTCGACTTCCACCTTGAATGAGTTGAAAATAAATTATGGGTTCCCACTAGACCATTGGACAACACTAGAATGGATAGAACAGAGTTCATGAAGGCCCCATATCCATTGCAAGAAGACCGTTGCTAAGTTTCCCTACTTAGTCTGTCACGCCATGCACCAAGATCACTTTTTTCTAAGTGAGAATTTGAGCCTGAAACTTGATATTACTTCACCCTGTGATCATTTCCTTGTTCCCATACTATTCATCATAGTATCTGAATTCATTTTCACACCTGAGATAGTGGACCCAAGATTGTATGTCGGGCGAGCTCAGTACTATTGAGAAAGCAGTTGAAGAAGTTTTGATTGACATAATGGTTGAGGGAGTCATGTCATAGAGAAGGATGTCTATAGGTGTGCAAGCATCATTGACAGGAGGAGTCCAATATTCTCCCTCCACTTCTCCCGGAGCAGGACCTTCCAGAACCACGACCGAGACAAGAACAAAGCACAAAGACGATATTGCAAATGCCAAGTTGATCCCGCGCATTCTGTCAATTTACATACCACCTTTGAGCGACAAGATTAACCGCAACAATGTACCCAGAGACTTTGAGTACACCTTAATCATTGCATATCTTCCGAAAGGGGTGCACGCAGTACATGCTGACCTATATAAGCTTGCGGCATTGAAATTTAATGATATTAACCTTGGAGATCACAAAACCTATAGCATGTTATCTCCGCATAAATACTTAACCAATACCAAAGGCAGAAATACTAAGATTGTCTTGTAGTCCTGGACCTAGAACCTCGCGCATTCAACACTGCTCAATGTAATGAAGATACCTCACTTCGACAAACACCAGGAATTCAATGCATGTGTTAGGTTGTTGTTGTCTTTCTACCATGGAATATTCTTATGGTTGGACCGCCGCATCGCTATGAATTCGACTTTGATCAATCAGATCACAGGAATTAGCATGCAAGGCCCTGACCCACAGGAATTTTACCCAGGAAAGACCTCAGAACGAGCACTAGCACAATGGATAAAGGAAACTTATGGCGATGTAGAGAAGGGTATGGGAGTCTACAAGGTAGCATCTATCTAGAGTGGCACCGTGTGCCTTGCATGTCAGCTGATCACGGGCAAGTTAGTTCGTAAGAAAAAACCAACATAAATGGCTAGATTTGTAGTTGAACTCACAGGGAAGTGCGTCGAGGGACTACAGATGAATTGGGCGCAGTATCTTGTAAACCAGTTAGACTTGGATTGCAGAGGAGTGCATGACCAAGGGTATGAGTTCCACTTTAGTTGGTTGCTCATACTCATCGCTTTCATTTCTTGGGAACTGCCAGAGGGATCCACTTTTCCGGAGATTGAACCCTTCGAACCCATAGCCATGAAGTTCTGTACATTGTGGTACTCCAGTGACATGAAAAATCAGTGGAAGTCCAATTTTTTCTTCCACACCTACTTCAACAAACTGAAGAATGAAATTCAGTCTACATCACGAATCACCCCAAACATACTTCATAGGTTTAGACCTTTGATGAAATTTAGCGTGGACCACCACTTCACCTATATTATAGTGTGCGGTGATGAGCATAAACAACAGCTTCAATCCTACTACAAGATGACAGAAGATGACTTGGAGGAGATTACCAAGGAATGGTCGTCGGACCTCCTTGTTGCAGCAGACCCCATAGACATGTCCGATGAGGAAATCCTTGAAGATATGCCAGATACACCTAGGCCAATCAGGACTAAGAAGGATGACAAATTTGAATATGTCCCTAGCACATCCATGAAGACTACTTTGATCTCACCTGCACAGGGAGGTGATGGTGACAAGCTAGGTGGTATAGAATTTGAGCAAAACAGAGGCGAGGTTACTCCACCTAGAGAGGAGGAGGATACCTCCATGAAAATAAAGATGACACCACCAAAACCCTCCTCCCGAAAGAAAGCTAAGGCCACCCGGACAATGCTTAAAACTACCCTTACCCCGAATGACTTTGACTTCGTAATTGCCACGCTGAATGATGTTTCACTAGAGCTCGCAGAAAAGAAAGAAGCAAAGCAGGAGGAGCTATTCAACTGAATCAAGGGAGAACTCAAAGAAGTGCAGCAGGAACTCCAGTCCAGCCAAGCAGTTTATACAATTCCCTTGATAAGTGGAACATCAGGAACAGGTGATGAGCCCACTCAATTACACCAGATCACTGATCAAGTCAAATCTCACCTTTGACGAGCTCAAGAAGACACAAAACAAGCCACCTAGGATTTGATGCAAGCACAGAAAGCACTTCTAGAACAACAGAATGAGGTAGAACGGGAAAATATTGACCTAAAAGCGAAGTGGGATGAGGAAAAGGCAAAGTTTCTAGCAGAGCAAATTGAAGTACAGGAAAGGGTTCACAAGGCACTGCACTCTGTGACGGTCATAGAAGTGAAGATGGAAGACCATCTCCCACAGAAGGTGACCCAACTGGAAGAAGTAATCCAACAACTCCAACAACGCATCATGGATCTGGAGCTCCACACCATGCCCTAGGCACCCTAAGAAATAAGATATCTAAGAAAGTCCATTGCTCGAAGCGCAGTTGGATGATTAAAAACCTTTTCCTTGGAATGCAAGAAGCTTAGCGCTAGAAGTGCCCAGACTTATGAAACCCTCACAGAGAATCCAAAATTGCAAACATTGGAGGCAAAACTTTAAGAAGCAAAGTAGCATGCAGACATGCTACAAGCTCAGATAAAGACTTTGACCCCAGTTGAAAGAATGAAGAGATTCACAGAACAATGCACAACCCAACAATAGGTACATACATGGAAAAGAAAGTGATAGATGTATCCCAACGACTTCAACCAATCCAAGAAAAGGAATGCCAACTGTTCGCTGAACTTGAAAGCTAGGGAGATGAACTCGAATAGGTTGTCATCATTGCATAACAACACCTGGAAGGAATGCTCAATGACACAGTGATCCAAGAATTTACTTAGCAAGAGTTTTTCACACTGCAGTAGGTCGAAGCAGCTCGAGCCAAGCTCAAGGCATTCGGCATGGAATTGATCAGACCTAAGTGACCCGGGATGAGTCACAGGTGATTTTTGGGGGCCTGTTGGCCCTTGACTAAGTTTTGAAGAATACTTGGTCATATTTGACCATTTTTGGGACTACGATAGCTTGCCAAAGATGGAGCGCAACACGAAGCAAAAATTAGGGAAGCAAGACCTATTTTTGGGTCCCTTTTAGGGTTTTGGGTTGATTTAAAGGGAAAGGGATGTCAACTCGTGGGTTTACCCACGCTTAGGCCCATTTTTTAATCTATAAATAGATACTTAGGCAATCTAAGAATAATAGTAGTACATCTATGTGATGTATAGATAAAGGCTTAGTGCTAGTAGATGGATCTATGTGATTGGATGTATATTGCAAGTGCTCTATGCATGATTGTAAGGATATTAAAAAGCTAAGTGCAAGTTGTTGTAGTTTTGTGTTGAAGTGAAAGGAAGAAGGATCTAGCGAGATGCGCAGATCTTCTGTCCTGTGCAAAGTAAGGGTCACTGGAGATCTATGTTGTAACTTCTTGACCAAGATAATATAAAGAAGAAGACTTTGTGGACATAGCCCTAGGGTGGGGGTGAACCACGGTAACTTTGTCTATTATGCTCTGTGATTCGACCTAATGTGTTTATCTCCTTCTTGGCTAAGTGCTTGTTGTGATTAAATAGATCTAGTTATGCTCTGTGCTTATGAAATATGAATGAACGTTAGATCTGATATATAATATGCTTAGTGCTTGATCTGTTGAATCTAATCTATATTTTTGTGGCTAAGTATTGAATCATCTTTAGTCTAAGTATTCAGTACAATGATCTGTGCTATTTGCGAAGTACCATAAGGGTTGAATACTGATGAATGATCTATGCTAAGTGCCCTATAAAAGATATAATAAGAGATTGGTGTCCCAGCCAAGGTTGCAGACATCTGAGACCTGCAACCACCCTTGCCTCTACCTCAGGTGAGACTTCATCTGCTTCGCAGGTGTTGCCGAAAGGGCTGGTAGTTAGGGTTTTTTTGGTGTGCTTGTTGAGACCCAAAATTGACATTCCCATTACCCTATTATACTCTTCACCTATACCTTTTTGGCCTACCTAAAGCTTGAGTGAATGACAAGAATGCTACCAATTTCCAGTAATAAGGTCATAAGGTAAAGTATGGTCAATTCATGCATTTTGTGGTTTATTGAGTTAAGGAATTAAATATTTCATGTACTAATGCTGGATTTTTCATATGTGAATCTTTGACCTCTAGATGTCTAGCGTTCCAGTACCATCTAAGCCATTCGGTGCCTGCATGCCAAGACTAGTGCTGTCTGAATCCAGTACCAAGTGCATACAATACTAGAATAGCATTTATTGCGATCCGGTACCAACACGCACTGTTATGATCTGGTACCACCTTTTGTGCCCTTTCATGATTCGGTACCACCGTTTGCGCCCTAGTGTGATATGGTACCATCTGTCTATTACGATCCAATACTAATATGGAAGAGCTTAATGCACTAAGTTAAGTGTCAGATCTCGCCTAAGTCAATTGGTGGACATCTATTTGTTTTAGAAAGGCTATGATAATAACAGTTTGTTAATTGCCTCATCCTCATGCACTTCGTGTCATGAGGATGAAGCTAAAGATGTAATCAAATGATTGAACTTAACAACTGATTGATTTGCAAATTGCTTCACCTCCTTGTGTTTCATGATTCAGACTATTAAATAGTTGTGGCAAGGATGGTAGAGGGAGTAGGAGAATTAGCATATTACCAATATGTGAAGCCACACGTTATGGTACATAACATTTTCTGAGTAAAGATTAATAGAATGTCATTTATCTCCATGTTCTGATTATCTATGATTAAGTATGAGTTGAGTTGTTAACAAGATTTTCGATTTTATGCTTTGAAATGTGAGTGAGAGTAATGTGTGTGTCGAAAGCAAGCTTCCTGTAGACTTCAATAGCTAACCTGTTGAAGCAGCAAGGGCCCACCGCCCAACAAAGGTCAGCCTCTTTGGAGATTAGCATTAGTATTTGTTTTCAATAGTATAAACATTGAATTAGCTAAAGCTTTAACTCTGTTAGATGATAACAATATAGATTAGATTAAGATTTCCATTCTATAATTGCTTAGAGATCTTTAATTGCTCTATTTTTACATGTGCCCTGTTTCTGTTCTCATGAATTTGATTTCCTTGAGTGATCATAGATGTTGGCAGAAATAGTCAAAACTACTTGGATAAGAACTAGTGAAGTTCATTGTGAACCACAATAGAACCAACATATTGACTATTGAACTACCCATGCTATGCTTTGATGATTGATGTGTGATTTCTTTTCAGAAGTGTGGATTGCATAGTTAGTTTTCTGGGTTAGATATCATAGTTGATCTATCAAACTAATTCCATCTCATACTTGCATGTTCCATAATGGAATAGATAGCCTCTCTGAGAAAGACAACCAAAGTACATTGCAGTTTTCTATTTTGATTTGTTTCCAGCATGCATAATCTACTTTAATTCTATACTCGTGACATTAGAAATTACCTTTCTTACTGGTGTCTTGTAACTCTATTGATTATGAATCCCAGATTGATAATTAATGGGTGCATTATACTAAACATATAAGTAGCACAACATTTTGGCGCCGTTTTCGGGGAGTTGCAAATGGTAGGAAGTAATTTTTTAGATTGTTTGCACAAATTTTAATGTTTTTAAAAGGCTACTTGAGGGAGAAGGATAAAACATTTAAGATGTGAGTGAAGAGCCACGCGGCCACTAGAGTGGGGTTCTACAATGCCAAGTTGCCTTCTTACCTTCTAGATAGAATTAGGATTTCAATCCAGCTAAAGAATCAAATTTCCATTTTATGCATAGATATAGAGATAACAAGGGTAGATTTATAAGCTCCAAAGATTCAAAAACAAACCCCCTCACTAATCCAACTGACATTGGTGCAGAAAAAATTCCACCAACAGAAAATTCAAGGGGAGCCAGTGAGGCTCTAGAAGGAGAACCTAAAATGGAAGAATTAGTATTGGGACAGGCAGAACGTGAGTCTGCTGATTTAGGAGACACAGAAAATCTAGTTTATGAACCATCCATCAATAGAATGGCAGAAGAAGAAGAAAATGAAGCTACAGAGATTGAAACCTTTGGGTTTCCAATCTTGGATATTTGCAGAAACATCAACATGAAGAATATCCCATTATCATCGTTACCCACTTTCAGAGGTATGTCAACTGAAGATCCATATTTATTTTTATTTGAATTTGACATATTATGTAGAAGCTATAGCTACTCAGACGATGCCAAAAAACTTAAGCTTTTTCCTGCTACAATTAAAGATCCATCCTTAAGATGGTTCATGAGCTTAGGAGAAAATACAATCCTTTCTTGGGATCAAATGAAAGACACATTTTTATGAAAATACCAAGACTATTGTAAGGATAATGTTAAAAACAACATTTTTAAAATGCATCAAACAGAAGATGAAAGTCCTAAAGACTACTTAGAAAGGTTCTTATACAACTATCAAAAGTCAAAACTATTCACCTCAGACCCAGCTGTAGTAAGAACTGTATTCTTGAAAGGTCTTAGGGATGATTTCATAGAAGTTTTAAACTTGTTGAGTTCAGGAGATGTACACCAAAAACCTTTTTTAGAAATTGCAGATTACTGTAGGAGATACTCAAGAGGACAAGCTAAAACAAGCAAAGGACCAAGAGATCCTTTTAGCAGAAATACAAAACAATGTTCAAGGACTGTCACCAGAACTAAGTTAGGAAACTTACTGGAAAAATTTAAAACAGACATCTTGAGCACAATAAGTCACCAATTAGATACTCTGAAACTGAAAAAGAAACAAGAAGAAGATGCTTTAGCAATATTTTGTCATAGATGCGGAAAGAAGCACAACAACGAGAAAGAATGCCCATTAAATGTCATACAAATCTACGGTCTGTGTACACTAGAACACCCCACATCTAAGTGTCCAACCTTGCTTTAACTACAAGCCATGTATAGGGGAGGAGAAGTCTCACAAGAACAACCATACCCTTCTACAAGACCTTGGAGAGCCCAAAATCCCAATACATTTTATGATCCTAATACACAATATCAACAACAACAATGGGGTCCTTCCCCATTGACTTATCCACAATGGACACCTCAACAAACTCATACTTGGCAACAATGTTGGAGGGGACCTATGTATGGAAATCCCTCTTACCCTACATATCCATAGTACCCTGCAAACATTTCCCAATTACTACCTAGTTTCAACCCACCACAGATGCAAGCTTTACTCCCACCTCCTATACAACAACAATTTACAAACCTCTTGAATCTTAATCAGCAACAACAAGTATCTATAAATGCCAATCAACAACCACAAAACCAAGCTTCCCGCAACCCTCCAAGACCAGCAACAATCCCTGCCCAACTAGTCCCTAACCCCAATAATCGATCCACCCACCCTATGAAGAATATAGAAGTTCAAACCTTTCCCACCTATGAAATTCAACTATGATCAAGGAAAGTTGTAAACCAATCAGATCCTGCAGTAATAATTCAGGAAGAAAATGATAGTCATTCTGAGGAAGAATACACTCAAACCACCCCTGCAGAAGAAGAGGCATCTCCTTCTATCCCAATCACTTCTCAGTCTATATGAGTACCCCAATAGATTAATCTCCCACCTTACCCCGAAAGACTATTAGTGAAGAAACCTGACCCACCCCTGCACAAAGATATAGAAGATGAATTACAAAATGTGTGCATAAAAATACCTCTGTTGCAAGCTATTAAAGATATCCCTATATACGCCAAAATTATAAGGGATATTTTCATTAAGAAACCAGGAAGGAAGAAGAAGTAACCTCCTCTTGTTCAGGTAGTGGGACAATTATCTGAATTTATTTATGAAATGCCATACAAATATAATGACCCTGGAAACCCAGTTGTCACTGTTAAAATTAATGGTATTTCTCTACCAAACACACTCATTGATTTGGGTGCATCTATTAATGTAATGCCTTTTGACACTATGCAAAAGCTCCAAATCAACCAGTTAAGACCAACCCAAACCATGATCGAGTTGGTAGATAAGTCATTCATTAGCCCTGCAGGAAGTCTAGATGATGTCACAGTCACTCTAGCTTCTTGGGAATATCCAATAGACTTTTTAGTCATCTATTATAAATCATCCTCCAAACTAGGACACCTTGTGGTTCATGGCCACCCTTGGCTGGCCACAGAAGATGCCTTTATTAGCTGTCAGTCTGGTGGGATGACTATATCCAATGGCACACATAGCCAAAAACTTGTCCTCTTCCCTCTTTCCCAACCGGCACAGGAAATACCTATTTGGTTAGAAAACCCTTATGGAGAGGAATATTGCAGCAGACCTCTATTAACACTTGAACAAGTAAGAGGAATACAAGAACAATCAGATGAACAAGTCTTAAGCTTATTTTTGGTTGACACAAATTGCATTGAATACCCAAGGTCTTTTGCAGAATTGTCTCATATTTTTAGTTCTGAATTTCAACAAACTTGGCACCTTGATATCACTCAATTATACACTTTATCACCAAAATCCCCAGATAAGGAAGAAACTACTGAACTTGTTGAGATTAGCCTAGGAAAATCTTTGTATATCAACTCTAGTTTGGAACCAGAACAAAAGACACAAGTCATTGAAATGCTCCAAAGACAATTTGATGCCTTTGCATGGGATTATGCAGACATGAAAGGCATTCATCCTGACACATGCACACATCATATCTACACTAATGACCAAATCAAACCAGTTAGACAGCCTCAACAAAGGATGAATCTAGCCCTTAAAGATATTGTAAAAGAGGAATTGCAAAAACTCCTTCGAGCCAATCTCATATACCCCATTTTAGATAGTCAATGGGTATCTCCACTTGTCATAGTTCCCAAGAAAAATGGTAAGTGGAGGATATGTGTAGACTTTTGGGAGTTAAACAAAGCCACCCATAGGGATTACTTTCCCTTACCATTTATCGATCATGTGTTGGATACCATGTCCAGAAAGAAGTATTTTCCGTTCTTGGATGGGTTTAGTGGTTACAACCAGATACAAATAGCATCGAAAGATCAGGAGAAGACCACTTTCACTTGCCCTTGGGGCACATATGCTTATAGGGTGCTCCCTTTCGTACTTTGCAATGCCCCAACCACTTTTCAAAGAGTTGTCCTAGCCATTTTCTCTGACTTGACCAATGATTGTGTGGAAGTCTACATGGATGACTTTACAGTCCATGGACAAGACTTCCATGAAGGATTGGCCAGTTTAGAAAAATTCTTGATTAGGTGTAAGAAAACTAACCTGTCCTTAAGTAATGAAAAATAAAAAATGATGCTCACTAAAGGTATTGTTTTAGGACATCACATTTCTCATTCTGGCATGAGAGTTGATCCGGAAAAAATCTATATCATCACACAAATCAGAATACCTTCCTCACAAAAGGAATTCTGTAGATTTTTAGGACATGCTGGCTACTATAAAAGATTCATTCTGAATTTCACAAGCCTAGTTACCCCTTTATTTAAATTATTATCCAAAGAAGCTGAATTTAAGTGGGATGATGAATGTCAAATATCTTTTGAAATTCTAAAACAAAAATTGTCAACTACCCCTGTATTAAGAGGACCAAATTGGTCCCTTCCTTTTCATATCTATATCGATGCCTTAGACATAGCCCTTGGGGCAGTCCTTGGAGAAAGATAAAATCAAGTGCCCTATGCTATTTACTTTGTCAGTAAAAATTTGTCTCGAGCTGAAGTTAATTATACAGTCACAGAAAAAAAATTGCTAGTTGTAGTCCATGTTATCAATAAATTTAGACACTATATTACAGGATATCAAGATTTTGTACACACTGATGATTCAGCCATCCAATTCTTAATGAAAAAACCTGTAACAAATCCTAGAGTTACACGATGGCTCTTATTATTACAAGATTTTAATATCAACATTATTAATAGACCTGGTAAAGATAATCTTGTGGCTGATTTCTTATCTAGAATGATTCATTTGGGAGACAATGCACTAGTAGAAGATACCTTTCCTGATGAAAATTTATTTGTTATTTCTACATTCACTCCGTAGTATGCAGATGTTGCTAACTATCTTGTAACAGGGAAGATGCCGCAGAAATTGTCTCCTAGAAAAAAATAGAAAGTAATTCAACTAAGTGCAAATTACATGTGGCATGATGATTGCCTCTACAAAATAGGACCAGATTTCGTGATCAGGATATGTGTAAGGGAAGATGAAATTCATGATATTTTACAAACCTTCCATGATGGCCCTTGTGGAGGACACTTCGTAGACAAAAGGACTTCTTACAAAGTTCTACAATCAGGTTACTACTGGCCCCATATTTTCAGAGATGCTAAAACCTATGTATCCAATTGTGATGAATGTCAATGAATGGGTAAGACTACCGAACGAGATCAAATTCCACTTCAAGCCCAAGTAGTCATTGAACCATTTGAGAAATGGGCATTATATTTTGTAGGGCCCATTAACCTTGCATCTAAAAAGAAAAAGTATATACTTGTATGCACTGACTATGTGACTAAATGGGTTGAAGCAAAAGCTTTACCGGCTGCAAGTGAACAATTCAGTGGTAGATTTCCTTTTTAATGATATCTTTACTAGATTTGGTGTACCACAAGAAATTGTGACTAATCATGGAGCTAAATTTACCTCTCATCTAGTCAAAGTTGTTACAGAACAATACCAAATCAAACACAGAAAATCTACACTCTATCATCCACAAGAAAATGGACAAGTAGAATCCACCAACAAAGTTATTGAGTCCATTCTTACCAAAATAGTACAACTGCACCATAAGGATTGGGCTGACAGATTATTGTAAGCCTTATGGGCTTATAGAATCACCTGGAGGAATACAACAGGACATACACCCTATGAGTTAGTGTATGGGAAGCAGGCGCTTCTCCCTATAGAATTTCAGATCAAAACCTTCAGGACTGCAGTACAAGTTGGCATGAACTTGGATGAAGCCCAACAAAAAATACTCTTGTAGCTTAATGAGTTGGATGAAACCATGCAGGAAGCACTTCAAAGGACTACCCTCATTCAAGAACAAAGAACAAAATGGCATGATAAGTATCTCAAAAAAAAAAAAATTCAACAAGGAGATTGGGCCCTATTGTATGACAGTAGATTCAAGAACTTTAAAGGTAAGTTAACCACCCATTGGATGGGACCTTACGAAATTGACACTATCTACGATAATGGTTCAATCAGGATAAATACAATTGATGAAAAACAGACACCACTACTTGTGAATGGTCACCGGTTGCGAGTTTACAACAAACCTCTGTCAAAAGAAGAATTCCTGACTCGTATATTACAGAATTCAGACATGCAGATGATCATTAAGGAAGGATATCCTCCTACTGACCCACATTTATTGATTGGTTTATTTGAAACTTTTTGTACATAGGTGTGGATCAAATTTTGTTAATAAGTTGAAGTTAACAAAAGACTCTTACCTCCTTTTGTTTTACTTTCGCAAATTTTCTTTTGTTTTGTAAGAAATTTTTTATAATCTATTTGATCCTTCATGAACTTGCTAAACATCAGTTGTAGGCATCGACAATATTTTGTTCTGTTTTGGTACCAGAAATCCTGTTCTAGTCCAGTACCAGTCTAGTACCAGTTTGGTACCTGAGTCTATCCTTCTACAGTGCTATCAAGACATATTACCTAATTGACAAAGCATATTTCAAAATCTTATGTCCATTAATATGAAGTATGAAGCCATGCAAAAACCACTTAAGATGGAACCATGAAGCTAAATGCAGTACCAAATGGAAGCCCTCCTGTTGACAACTAAAGGGAAGTATTTTAATTTCTTTTGGTTCTGTTGCTGAGAAGTATTTTCTTTTGGTTCTATTGCTCATAATAACTTTAATTTCTTTTGGTTTTGTTGCTTAAAAAGAGGAACACAATTTTTACCTATGATTTCTCAAAGAACCATAATCCACTTCAAAGACTAGAAGTTGCCTTTACCTAGTACTTCAGCATGATTAAAAAATATATATATTAGCCTATAAACAACTATCTCACCCTAACTTGACTTCAATAGTATTCATTGGATTATCTTATTAAAGAGTAACATATGAGTATATGAACACTCTCTACCTTGGGCACACTACCAAAATTTTTATGGAAGAGGATGTACCAGTGCCCTAAGGAAACTTTAGTTCATTCTCTTATGGACAACTTCAGACAAAATTATACATTTGGATCACTCTAAAGAAATAATGTGCATAAAAGTTTATTTTTCCTTCAGACAAATCTTTAACAGACATACAAAAGAAGAGCATATGCCTTCCAACCCAATACCATCCTACCCTGTAAAAAGGTTTTCAGATGAGCCTCCCCTGTCACCATGCAAAGAACTCTTTAATACAAACCAAAATAGGTGACTATGGACAAGAAGCCTCTGATGGAAAAAGGGTTTAAGAGACTAACCCACCGGGATACTGAACAGGTCTGCTGGCAGCGGGTACCGGTCTGTGGTATGACTAGGCAAACCCATTAGGGTACTGAACATGCATGTTGGCAATGGGGCATTCTTCCTGGGGAAGGCACCTCTCATTAATTATCACAACTACCCCACCGAAGTACTGAACAGGCTTGCTGGCAGTGGGTTCTGGTTGAAAAATGTCTCATCTATACTTGTCTGATTGAAAAATCCACATTTTGCCATCTAAAACAAATAGAGTAAAAGTCATTATTGGCTTTCATGAGATACCAAACTCCAGATGAATCAACAACATAATTGCTCCAAGCAAATGTCCATTTGAGAATCACCCTAAGTCAACTTACCGGTCTACATCTAAAGCCTACACTAACTAAGAAGGAAACTTCTTAAGAGTGGAGCCCTAACTAGGGAGTCTAATCTACTTATATTGTGAAATTTATCTTCAAACCAATGATAGTAAACCTTTGAGGCAAGTTAGGTGGGATCTTTTCTTTTGGAAAACATATATATATTCTCCTGTTTCACTGCTGAATGCTACTTCTGTCAATAATCCATTCAAAGAAGGGCAATTTCATTTTGGCATGAGATGAAAACATATATATATTCCCCTGTTTCACTGTTGAATGTTACTTCTATCAATAATCCATTCAAAGAAGGGCAATTTCATTTGTAGCATGAGATCATATGATAAGTGATAAGCTGCGAAATTTGATTGATTTATTTTTACTATTGTCATCTTTTCTCCATTATGATATCAAATGTTGAATCTTCTTGCCTGCAAATATACAACATCTTTGGCATGGGGGAAGGTCAAAGAGCCCCTTCAGAACTATTTTCCAGACTTACATGATCACCCTGCAGAACCAAATACAAATGAAGATAGGCACATCAGAAGTGCAGGACATTCCCGTACCAATTTTTCAAGAAGCTTCAGTCTAAGAGGATGAATTTTGACAATTTACAAGCGGTCACACATGCTATGGGTATCAATCATACAAAGGTGAAAGAAAAGGTAACATGGTATTTATTTTCCTATGCTCATAAAACTACAATAAATATGAAAAACTATACTAGATCTTACGACCTTAGTATTAAACCCATGCGCCTATCCCTCATACCCATATGCCTAAACCTAATTAATCCTCTCATAGATCTTGAACATGGTTAAAGGAAAAAATCATATCAAAATATGAAACATGCATAGCAATGATAAGCCACGAATATATTTTGTCCTCAAGCAAATTCATGAACCTATCTTATACCACGAACCACGATCCAACATTACTTTCACCACCCAAACGTCCAATCACCTATCCCAAAATGATGCCTTGAACACCCAACATCTTATCCTCATCATTACAGTAATGGGTAGAAATTAAATGGCTTATCTGGTGGCGAAGCCATCCAGATAAGCCTCATTTGGTCATAATTTTTCCTTGTAGTACCCTCACTTAAAATTACCATTCTCAACACCATCGCCATACTTCCCCCTTTCGTGAGCTTTTCTCCAGTCTCGAGCCTGCTCCTTTCTGGTACCAAACCCTTCATCAATTAACTAAACCCTTGTGCCACAGCCAGATCCTTTTCTCAACTTATAATGATGGTTGTTACTAGACATGAACCGGTTTTCCAAATTTATAGGGAAACCGAGGAGTACAAATTATGTCAAGAAAAATATGCTAGATTGGGGTGGATACCATTTCTGGAAAAATTTACAGGCTGGCACGAGAAGATTTCTCAAGAATTTATATAGATATATGATGAAGAGACTGCACAAATAGGCAATCTACAACTGACAATTAACGAAGCGGCCCTAAGGGAGGTCACAGGACTACCAAGAAGGGGAGCTAAATACTTCAAAGGTGTATGAATTAACAAAGAAATGTGCCAAAAATTCTTCAAGGTCGATCATCAGCACCTTGACTGGAAGAAAGGGATCCCTATTAACTACATCAAAGAAGAATACCATCCAATGATTACTAGTCTTCAATGATTTGTCACCTGTGAAGGAAGGTATGTCGTGACCTTCATCTATCATCTTAGGCTCCTATTGCATTTTGAAGGAGGCTATGAAATTGATTTTCCATATTTTCTATGGATGAGTTTGAATAAAATGGTAAGAGGTGTTAAAGCCATCTCCAAAGTAGAGAAGACTAGCATTTACCATCAAGGTCTCATTAAAATGCTAGTTTTGCATGAGCTTAGGAAACAAAGGATTAGTTGGAAAACCCTTATCACACAACACCATCCCACAAAAAACAAATCTGTGGAAGAAACCCAGCATGCTCCAAAGAAAAGTAAGGAACCCCAAAAGAAAAAGAACAAGAAGGATAAGACAACTCCACCATCATCTAGGGCAGTGAGCCAACATGAAAAAGTAGGGTCCTCTTCCACAGTCAACAAGACTTCTAAAAGCTATGAATCAAAAGGTAAGAATAAATTAGTTGAGGAGACTTCAACGGTGACAGTTGAGAAAGAAGGCCATCAGACAAAAATGATGAAGAAAGGGAAGCATAGCTCAAAAACTAAAAGTAAGCAGTCTGTGGCACAACCCCCTGTCACCATTTCACAATTAGAGAAGAAGAAAAGGAAGCCTATGAGCATCCCTGATCTGGTACCTCCTTGTAAAATAACTACAAGGAGCATGGAAAGGAAGGGAAAAAAAATAGTCAGTCCTCATACACCAGAAGATCCAATCGACCTTACTTCCCTTTCTGAGGATTTACCAATCCAAGATGACATCCCTAGTTTGACCAAGGAGCAAGCCACTATTACTTTATGTGGGATGAGGGAAGAAATTGAGGAAAGGGAGTGTATTCATCCAGTAATGATGGAGTCAACAAAGACCTTGACAAAATAACAAATGAGGAAAAGGATTGGGGAATTGCAAAAAAAAAATCAGGAACTCCAACAGGAACTGAAGGGATATCAACTCTTGGACAGATATATCAAGAAAGAAAATGAGCAATTGAAAGCAACCAGCCAAAAAATTCAAGACGATCATGAAGAGACTTCTGAAAAGATCAAGAGGGTATTATGACTCCTACAATATGTTAGGGTCATCAAAAGGGAGCTGAGAGAAGAGGCTTCAGCCATCAATATCATTGATCCACCAAAGTAAAGAACACAGTCTCAAGTTTTGCAAAATTTTGGGTTTTTGTTTTTAGTTGCATGAGGACATGCAATAATTTTGGCATCGGGGAATGTTGAGACCCAAAATTTACATCCCCATTACCCTATTATACTCTTCACCTATACCTTTTTGGCCTACCTAAAGCTTGAGTGAATGACAAGAACGCTACAAATTGCTAGTAATAAGGTCATAAGGTAAAGTATGGTCAATTCATGTATTTTGTGGTTTATTGAGTTAAGGAATTAAATATTTCATGTACTAATGCTCAATTTGTCATATGTGAATCTTTGACCTCTAGATGTCTAGCATTCATGTACCAGCTCAGCCATCTAGTACCCGCATGCAAGACTGTTGTTGTCCGAATCCGGTACCAAGCGCATTTGGTACTAGAATAACATCTATTGCAATCTGGTACGAACACGCACTATTATGATCTGGTACCACCTTTTGCGCCCTGTCATGATCCGGTACCACCTTTTGCGCCCTGTCGTGATCCGGTACCATCTTCCTGTTATGATCCGGTACTAATATGGAAGAGCCTAATGCACTAAGTTAAGTGCTAGATCTCACCTAAGTCAATTGGTGGACGTCTATTTGTTTTAGCAAGGCTATGATAAGAACAGTTTGTTAATTGCCTCATCCTCATGCACTTCGTGTCATGAGGATGAAGCTAAATATGTAACCAAATGATTGAACTTAACAACTAATTGATTTGCAAATCGCTTCACCTCCTTGTGTTTCACGATTCAGATTATTAAATAGTTGTGGCAAGGATGGTAGAGGGAGTAGGAGAATTAGCATATTACCAATATGTGAAGCCGCATGTGATGGTACATAACATTTTCTGAGTAAATATTAATAGAATGTCATTTATCTCCATGTTTTGATTATCTATGATTAAGTATGAGTTGAGTTGTTAACAAGAGTTTCGATTTTATGCTTTGAAATGTGAGTGAGAGTAATGTGTGTGTCAAAACCAAGCTTCCTGTAGACTTCAATAGATAACCTATTGAAGTGGCAAGGGCCCACTGCCCAACAAAGGTCAGACTCTTTGTAGATTAGCATTATTATTTGTTTTCAGTAGTATAAACATTGAATTAGCTAAAGCTTTAACTTTGTTAGATGATAGCAATATAGATTAGATTAAGATTTCCATTCTATAATTGCTTAGAGATCTTAATTGCTCTATTTTTACATATGCCCTGTTTCTGTTCTCATGAATTTGATTTCCTTGAGTGATCATAGATATTGGCAACAATAGTCAAAACTAATTGGATAAGAACTAGTGAAGTTCATTGTGAACCACAATAGAACCAACATATTGACTATTGAACTACCCATGCTATGCTTTGCTGATTGATGTGTGATTTTTTTTCAGAAGTGTGGATTGCATAGTTAATTTTTTGGGTCAGATATCAGAGTTGATCTATCAAACTAATTCCATCTCATACTTGCATGTGCCATAATGGAATAGATAGCCTCTCTGAGAAAGACAACCAAAGTACATTATAGTTTGTTATTTTGATTTGTTTCCAGCATGCATAATCTAGTTTAATTCTATACTCGTGACATTAGAAATTACCTTTCTTACTGGTGTCTTGTAACTCTATTGATCATGAATCCTGAATTGATAATTAATGAGTGCATTATACCAAACATATAAGTAGCACAACAACGCTCTTGAGCGTTGAACCCTGGGTCTACTCCTGTTCCAAAAAATATCATTCGTTCATCATAGTAGGGTTGTCAGAGGCCCAGAAAGAGGAGGTGAGAAATGAATCCAATGGGGAGACTCCGAGAAGACAACTAAGTCGTAGATCGACAGATGGGTGGGATGCGATATCAGTCGTAGATGTTTATGGGTCCCATATGAATACCTAGTGTGAAAAGGAGAAGGCATGGAAGGATAAATGTATTGCAAGTAGAGACTCCGAAGTAATTGGAGCCATTGATATCCAACTCTGAGGGTTGTTAGATCTATCAGAGTATGCATGATGAGAGTATGCTTGTCGAAGTGAAATATGACTCTGATGGAGAAGGAATCTAACTTCAATGAAAGGATCTCAATGAATTTGAACTGTTCTTCCAACTAGATAGTAATTTGCTTGCTTTATCTTGTAGGAACTTTTCTAGTGTGTGCTTATTTTCAAACATTAGTAAAATCCTTATTGTGTCATTGATCTTTTGACAAAGTGGAATATCAAGAGCTCCGTCATTTGTGAAGGCTTTAGGGCCTACCGCCAATTACTTTGGAGCCACCATAGCCACCGTTACGGCGAAAACTTGACCAGAAAGGGTCATTTGAAGCGACTGGGCTGCAGGAAACTATGCCCGAGATATCTCCAAGAGGAGAACACTTGAATCTGGAGGAACCTACTATTTCTAACCTTGGAGTGGAATCTCTTGGGGTAGACAACACTCTGATTACTTACTTGTCGACGTCTCTTTTGATACAAGTTTTCCCCTCAATGGTAACGCATCATGAGCGTCAAATAGTCTTGCAAGCAGCTATGGATGAAAATGCTAATACTTCGTTAGGTAGTCCTCACACTCCCTCAATGGCTACCACCACAGGGGGCATTCCACCTTCTAACCCACCTTCGTCAGTCCGAACCACCATGGTATTGACCACAACTACTTTGAGCAACGGTTCGATTCTGTCTATGGCAGCGATCACTGCTCCGTTCACACAGAGTGTGATGAGTCCTCCGTTTTCATACGGGATGCCTAACTTTGATACAAACTTTTTCCTCACTTAATCCACCCTACAGACCATGGGTCTGGGGATAGGGTGCTTAAACACTCCTTTGCAAGGTCCCATGGGGGGCACCTCAGCCCCCTATAACGCTATCCCTTATGACGGGGGTCATATACCTCCTTCATCTCCCTCACTCGATGGTTCTCCCCAGCTACTCGTCGGGCCGAACATGAACTACAACTTGCTCAGAGTAGGTAGTCTAGGACCTTCTTCGTACACCACGTCGGTGGTTTTAATTTTGTTCACTTTGTTCAACATGTTTGGTAATAACACTTTCTCGTCAGCTCTCGTATCGATCAAGGGTAGGCCTAGTTTTGGAGAACAGAATCCTGTGCAAGGTACTATTCCTACATAGGGTGAAAACATGATAGTCTTATCCTCACAAGGACTCTGGAATCTGTGGCAGGGATCAATTCCCTCGTCAAGGATGTTTACTGGGGGAAATCCCTTCCATCGTCAATGGAACCCCAGGCAAGGCTTAGTACCTATGTCTGACAGATCGACACGAGGCAACCCTTTCCATAATATTTGGAACACAATGCAGGAATAAATCCCTGCCCATCCCTCAACACCCAATTACAGGAATCAGTCGATGATTTCCCAACAAATGCAGAATCTGTATGCTGGCCAAGGCCATGGTATTTACCAAAACCTTGGTCAACAACCCAAATTTTCCTCGCAACTTGGTGCTAGTCAAACTCCTAGCTCTTTTCTTCCTGTACATAGTGAACAACCCAAGCTACCATTTCTGGTGACGTTACATTTGCTAGACTTTTCAAGGTTGTTAAATGACCCAATTTTTCATGATCTGTGTTAGCCTCCCATGCTGACTAAGTTTCCCTTAGACATTCCAAAGTTCGAAGGTAATCCTGATGAAGATCCAAGTGATCATGTGACCGCTTTTCACCTATGGTGCTCATCGAACTCGCTATGAGATGACTCCATACAATTGCATCTGTTTAAATGCACTCTCATTGGAGGTGTCGTGAAATGGTACATCGAGCTTGACCACTCAAGATAGTCTTACTTTAGCGATTTGGCAATGGTTTTCCTAAACCATTTCCAACTACCTGTGAGATACGATGTTGGCACTGAATTTTTGGCCAATCTTGATCAGATGAAGGATGATCATATCTCAGATCACATCCAAGAATGGTGGCATCAGAAGAGCTTGATAAATTATAGGTCCCACCGGCTTTCTTGCTGGAGTGGTTCCTTAAGTATTTGGTACCTCAATTATCCAAGTATGTTGCAATGTCATGATTGTTTTCAAAGGAGGACACGATAATGAGAGAACAACATCTTGAATTGATATACTCTCAGTCTGGTTTACTCTATGAGATTTTTCCAGATGCGCCACAGTCCATCCTTGACAAGGCCAGACACAAGTCTGAACCACATGACGATGGTATAGTTGGTTCAACACAAGCAAATCCCACTGATTATTTTTCAATTCAATTGCAACAATTCTTGAAACAATAGACAGCGGCCAACCAGACCTTTGGTTCGGCTGCTCCCCCTACCCAAATATTGGACGTACATAGTGTGTAGTCGATGAACCTGAAGGCCAACCAGGAGCTTGACGGAAAGAAAAAACAACGAGACAAGAAGGGTATGGGGGATAAGAAACCCACCAACAATGTTGGTGGGGGAAACAAAGAGAATAAAAAATTGGTGGGGGAAACAAAGAGAATAAAAAATCGAAGTATCTGTGTAACCTTTTCATGAAATACCATCCGACTCACCCGTTCCCTCGACTTGCAGAGGCGCAGAAGTTATTGGCGCAAAAACAGGCTGTTGTGTTAACGAACCCATTTCCACATGTGAAAAATATGATTCAACCCTCTTCGAACATGTATGGGGGTTGTCAGGGACCCCCTTTGTCTTCTAGTAATCCTCAGTCGTGAACGTTTATATGATGAAAGGTGACGCTTACATAGAAACTAGGGCACACGATTACGGAATGTCGAAAACTGATGAAAAGGGTAAGGAAGTTGTAGAATCATTTGTTCCTCTCCAGATTGAGAAGACGATGGGTGAAACAATGACACACATCTTGAAAGGGGTGTTCAAGAAAGCTTCACATAATCTGAACACAAGGGCCACCCAGAATTACTCTATGGTAGAGGATTTTTCACAAACCCCTTGGATGATGTCTACTTTAGAGGTCCTCCAGAGTTTCCCTTCTCATAGAAAGGATCTATTGTCCGCTTTGGGATCTGCTGAGACTTGTAATTTGGGATCTGTTTTCCCCTTTTTCTTGCTTTAAAAAAAAATATTAATTTATTTCAAGTTTCTTGTTTGAAGTATAAAAAATATATATAGAAAAAGGCTTCATTTCTTAGTTTGGTTAAGTAGTTGGGTTAGTTATTTTTCTTGTTAGGAAAAAGAGTTATTTTCTTAAGTTATTTATTGATTTCTTAGAACATTAAGTAGCTCGTAGTCGAGATAAATTTCATTTCAGGTTTTCCTTTAAAAGATATTAGAAAAAGTTAGTTATGAAAAGTTGGTTAAAGAGTTAGTTGCAAATCTTTATTGTCAACTAGAAGTAATTTTTATTTTAGTTTCATTTTATTCTCCTTCTTCGTCTCCCATACACATCACTAGTTTCACTACCATTTCCTTGAGTTAAAAAAATCCATTTAAAAGAAAAGCTAATTAAAATCAACTAGACTTTATGTTTGTAGGGTAAATCAACTAGTCTAGGCTAGAGCCTTGAATTAGGTTGGAGAGGAAACTCTTCAAGGATTATAAAAAAACATTGGAGTCAGAAATATGGAGTGTAAAAAGTCCAATAAATGTGAAAGTTATCCGGGACCCCCCTCTAACATAGGGGATAAAAAAGAGGTTGTGTGAGGAAAGGTAGCGGAGATAACCCCTCCAAAGCTAGACCAAGCATAGTGGGGAACACATATTGAGTACTTGTCATGGGATACTGTCAGTTCATTTTCCTATGGAGCTTCGTGGAACCCGAATCCATTCGGGATCCTTAGTTGTCTTCTGGACCACTTGCTTTCGATACCCTCAGTAGGTTTCAGGATTTTTACCCTACTCATTGTGGTCCACCCGAATGTCGATTGTACCCTCCTGGTAACTATTCGCGAGTTGGAAACTTAGTTGCCTTTATTCTAGGGACTTACACATGTGACTGCGGGGGTATATTGTAGTACCTAGGGTAGACATCAGGCTATGCCTTGCAAAGTATACCAGAAGGGTTCTTCCGTGTTTGATTTTCACTTGCACCGGTAAGTTTCTCTAGTGTTGGCTGGCGTAAATGTTCTTCCAACTAGATAGTGTTTTGCTTGCTTTATCTTGTAGGAAATTTTCTAGTGTGTGATTGTTTTCAAATGTTAGTAAAAAGACTTATTGTGTCATTAATATTCTCAGAAAGTGGAATATCAAGAGCTCTGTCGGTCGTAAAGGCTTCAGGGTCTGCCGCTAGTTACTTTGGAGCCACCACCACCACAGTTATGGCGAAGAATTGACCAACAAGGGTTATTTGAAGTGACTGGGCCGTAGGAAACTGTGTCTGAGCTAGCTCCAAGAGGAGAACAATCGAATCTGGAGGAACCTACTATTTCTGACCTTGGAGTGGAAGCTCTTGGACCAACCAACACTCTAATTACTGACTAGTCGACGCCACTTTTGATATAAGTTGTCCCCGCAAGGGTAACACATCATGAGCATCAAATAGTCTTGCAAGCAGCTATGGAAGAAAATGCTACTACTTCGTCAGGGAGTCCTCACACTCCCTCAACGACTACCACCACAGGGGGAATTTTGCCTCCTAACCCACCTTCGTTGGTTCGAACCACCATGGTATCGACCACCTCTACTTCGGGTAGCAGTCTAATTCCATTTATGGTGACAATCACTACTCTGTTCACACATAGTGCGATGGGTCCTCCGTTTTCATATGGGATGCCTGAATTTGATATGAACTCTATCCTCACCTACTCCACCCTACAGACCATGGGTCTGGGGGTAGGGAGCTCAAACACTCCTTCAAAATGGTCCATGGGGGGAACCTCATCCCCCTATAACTCTATCCCTTACGGTGGGGATCATATACCTCCTTCACCCCCCTCGCTCAACGGTGCTCCCCAACAACCCGTCGGGCCGAACATGAACTACAACTTGCTCAGAGAAGGTAGTCTAGGACCTTCTTCCTACACCACGTTGGTGGTTTCAATGTCTTTCTCTTTGTTCGACGCATTTGGTAATAAAAATTTCTCGTTAGCTGTCATCTCGGCCAGGGGAAACCCTGGTTTTGGAGAACAGAATCTTGTGTAGGGTACTATTTCTACATTGGGGAAAAAAACAGTAGTCTTCTCCTCACAAGGACTCTGGAATCCGTGGCAGGGATCAGTTCCCTCTTCAGGGATGTCGACCAGGGGAAATCCCTTCCATGGTCAATGGAACCCCGGGTAAGGCTCAATACCTATGTCCGTCGGATCGACAAGTGGAAACCCTATCCATAATATTTGGAACACAATGCAGGGAGAAATCCTCTCCCAGCCCTCAATATCCAACTACGAGAATCAATCGATGATGTCCCAAAAAATGTAGTATATGTACGTTGGCCGAGGCCATGGTATTTACCAGAACCCTGGTCAACAACCCAACTTTTTTGGATAACCTCGTGCCAGTCAAACTCCAGGCTCTTTTCTTCCTGTACATAGTGAACAACCCAAGCTACCATTTCTGGCGACGTTACATTTTCCAGACTTTTCAAGGTTGTTAAATGACCCATTTTTTCACGATCCATGTTGGCCTCCCATGCCGACTAAGTTTCCCTTGGACATTCTGAAGTTCAAAGGTAAGCCTGGTGAAGATCAAGGTGATCACATGACCAATTTTCACCTATGGTGCTCATCGAACTCTCTGTGAGATGACTCCATACAATTGTGTCTATTTCAATGCACTCTCATTGGAGGTGCCACAAAATTGTACATTGAGCTCAACCACTCAAGATACTCTTACTTTAGCGATTTGGAAATGGTTTTCCTAAACCATTTCCAACTACCTGTGAGATACGATGTCGACACTAAATTTTTGGCTAACTTTAAGCAGACAAAGGCTGATCATATCTTGGATCACATCCAAGAATGGCAACGTCAGAAGAGTTTGATAAAATTACAGGTCCCACCGGATTTCCTGCTGGAGTGGTTCCTTAAGTATGTGGTACCTCAGTTATCCAAGGATGTTGCAATGTCGAGAGTGTTTTCATAGGAGGAGGTGACAATGAGAGAACAACATCTCAAACTGATATACTCTCAGTCTAATTTACTCTATGAGATTTTTCTAGATGTGCCATGGTCCATCCTTGACAAGGCCAGACAGAAGTCCGGACCACATGTTGATGGTATAGTTGGTTCAACACAAGCAAATCCCACTGATCAATTATCAAATCAATTGCAACAATTATCGATATATTAGACAGCGGTTAGCAAGACCTCCAATTTGGCTTCTCCCCCTACCCAAATGTCAGATGTACATAGTGTGCAGTTGATGAACCCAAAGGCCAACCAGGACCCCGACGGAAATAAAAAACAACGAGACAAGAAGGGTAAGGGGGATAAGAAACCCACCAATAATGTTGGCAGGGGAAAAATAGAGAAGAGAAAGTCAAATTATCTATGTAACCATTGCGTGAAATACCATTTGACTCACCTGTGTCCTTGGCTTATAGAGGCCAAGAGGTTATTGGCACAACAACAACCTGCTCTGTTAACAAACCCATTTCCACATGGGAAATTTATGAATCAATACTCTTTGAGTGTGGATGGGGGAAGTCAAGTACCCCCTCTGTATTCTAGTAATCCCTCGGTCATGAATGTTTATATTATGAAGGGTGATTCTTACATAGAAACTAGGGCACACGATTACAGAATGCCCGAAACTGCTTAAAAGGGTAAGGAAGCCATAAACCTGTCTATTCCTCTCCATATTGAAAAGATGATGGGTGAAACAATGACACACATCCTGAAAGGGGTGTTCAAGAAATATTTGCATAATCCGAATGCAAGGATCACCCAGAATTACTCTATGGTAGAGGATTTGTCACAAACCCCTTGCGCGATGTCTTTGTTGGAGGTCCTCCAGAGATGCCCTTCACAGAGAAATGATCTGTTGTCCACTTTGGGATCTACTGAGACCTGTAATACAGGAATGATCATGCTTGATACGACCAACTTGAAACCTTGTCTCCCTTACCATGTTGCATTTAATATAGTAGTGGTTCACCCCACAAAATATTTTACTGAGAATATTTTCCATACGGTGGTTGATGAGGGTGCCTCGACTTACGTGATATCGTTGGCATGTTGGAAGGCCATTGGAAAAACTGTTTTGTCTCCATCACCTACCCTTCGTACTACTTTTGACAGTCATTCTTTCATACCACATGGAACCATTCCTTCTTTCCCCATGCAGTTCGGAGGGAAGACTATGTGCATCAAAGTTGAAGTGGTCGATGCACCTCTCGATTACAACCTTCTTTTAGGAAGGAGTTGGACCTATGTAATGCATGTAGTGGTTGCCATAGTTTTTTGGGTCTTGTTGTTTCCACATGAGGGCCTAATCGTAACCATTGACTAGTTGTCCTTCTCTTGGCCTGACCCTTCATCGGGGACATCCATGGTCCTGATGATTGATAAAACTCAACCCGATGTCGTTAATGTGGGGGTTGTTTTGTGTTGATTGTTAATGGGTACTTTTGATTACTCACCTCCCTATGGTGATGTGAAGATGATATCAGCTTCCCTCGACCAGCCTAGGGCTGAAATATTTCAAGTATCGTCATTATGTATGAATTACTTTAGCGATCCATGGATTATTCCTTCCCCATCGGCTTCGATGGAAGGGACAAGGAATCATGTCATGGATATGCCCTTGTCTGTGACATAATTTGTGTATAGTATTGTCTAGCAATATTTGGCCGACCCCGATACGACTCCTGCACAAGAGTTAGATCCAATTCTTGAGCCTATTTGGGCTCAAGGTTCCCTTGCCACTACCGATTCTTTAGACTTGGATTTTCCCTTTGATGAGGCGATCTTAGAGGCATTGACTGGTCTGAACAGACCCTGGGATGGTCTCCATCATAGATCTTATTTCTACCAAAGTTAAGAAGGATAGAGGCAGGCGAATTTGTGTTGACTATGACTGGAGATAGGTCTTGTCATATTAATCCTCTGGCTATGCACATAGTTTATGCCAAGGGTAATGTGGAAACTATCGTTGAAACGATACCTATTGAAATCTCCAGAACCCCTGGCATCATGGAGAATTTCTTCGTCAAAGAAGACTGCTCCCCGAGGAGATTCAGATCTATATAGATTTATTTAAGGAATTCCACGATGTTTTTGCCTGGTATTATGAGGAAATTCCAGGCATTGATCCAATAATCGTCGAACATGAGATAATGACTTATCATGACGCCAAGTCAATCCGACAGAACCTTCATTTGATGAATCCTTGGAAAGAGACAACTATTAAGGCCGAAGTAGAGAAACTGCTCAAAGTCGGTTTGATCTACCTCGTTCAGTTGAATCAATGGGTGTCAAAACCCATTTTGGTCAACAAAAATCAGGGTACAATTCACGTGTGTATGGACTTCTATGATTTGAACAAGGCCTTTCTAAAGGATAATTTCCCCACCCCATTCATTGACTAGATTGTCAATGGATGTGTATGTTGTGAGGTCTTTTCATTCATGGATGGTTTTTTGGGATATAACCGAATTCAAATAAAGCCCGAAGACCATCATAAAACAACTTTTATCTATCCATGGGGAACATTTTCTTATCGTAAGATGCCTTTTGTCTTGAATAATGTTGGAGCCACTTTTTAGCGGGCCATGTCTTTTGCTTTCCATGACCTTAGACACATATTCGAGGCTTATCTCAATGATTTAGCATCACGATTTCATAATAGAGCTGATCATCTTGTGCACCTCCGACTAATATTTGAGTGATGTCTCTACTATCAGATTCGCTTGAATCCTAACAAGTGCAGTTTCTGCATGACGTCGAGTAGCCTTCTAGGTTTCATAGTTTTGACAATAGGGATCATGGTCGATCCTTTGAAGGTTGAGGTGATAGTTTAGTTTCCTCCCCCGTGCACAGTCCCTCAACTTCAAATCTTACAAGGAAAAATGAACTTTCTTTGGCATTTTATCGCAAACTATGTCGAGATCACTAAAGGGTTTATGCATTTACTGAAAAAGGGAGTCCCTTTCTATTGGGATGAATTCGCTCAATTATCTTTCGAAGCATTGAAACACGCCCTTACATATGCCCCTCTTCTCTGGCCTCTTAATTATAATAAATATTTCTTATTGTACTTGGATGACATAGAGTCGACCATCGATGTGGTCTTGGTTCAAGAGGATGATATGCTAGAAGAGCATGTGATTTATTACCTAATCCGAGGCCTGGTTGGATCAAAACTCAACTAATCCCATGTTGATAAGCTTGCGTTGGCAGCAGTGCATGCTGTCTAGTGGTTCCATCATTATATTATGCTTCGTAAGACCACCGTTGTTGTTGTTTTGAATCTGTTTCAATATGTGTTGAAACGATGCATCATCGATAGAAACATCAGTAGATGGATTGTTATCCTCCGGGATTTTGACTTGGATTTTGTTTCTGCAAAATCCAAAAATTCAATGGTCTTTGCGGAACTTATCTTGAAACTTTCAGTCGAATCAGGTGATGTTATGCCCAAAGAATCACTGATTAAAGGAGATATTTTTTTGATTTCATCTTCGGACACCCATGGTATGGAGATATACTATTCTATCTCCAGAATTTGAAGTGTCCCACCTCTGCTTCTTGTGATGAGTGTCGACGTATACACCATCATGCATGAAAATATCTCATACTCGATGACACTTTGTATCATCGAGGTGTAGATTTCATCCTTCATCGGTGCCTCATTCATGAAGAAGTGGAACTCGTTCTCAATGAATGCCATACTGGAGCATGTGGTGGTCATTTTTCTGGGTTGGCAACAACCCAAACAATTCTATAAGCCAATTACTTTTGGATGATGTTAATCAAGGATTGTGTTGAATTGGTCAAGAAGTGCCACCCATGTCAGAGCTTCTCTTAGAAGATGAGGGAACACCCCACTCCCATGTTTCTCTCATTACTGTTGGCCCCTTCACCAAGTGGGGGATTGATTTTACTACATGACACCCGACTTCATCTAGGGGGCATAGTTATATCATATTAGTGGTAGAATACTTCACAAAGTGGGTAGAGGCTATGACAACATTTAATAATGATGGTGAAACAACAACTCTCTTTATTTTTAACCATATTGTAGCAAGGTTCAACATTCCGAAGGAGATTTTCATTGACGATGGCAGTCACTTTCAAAACAAAATGATGTATGAGTTAACAACAAATCTTGGGTTGAGGCAAGAGCATTCATCACCCTACTCCCCACAAAAGAATGGTCAGGTGGAAGCTGTGAATAAGTCCCTCAAGACTATTCTACAATGAATGATCAATTCTTCCAAGTCAAATTGGCATTTGATGTTATACTCAGCGTTATGGGCCTGCCGAACATCTGTAAAGACTACCATCGATTTCTCACTTTTTCAACTCATTTACGGAATGGAAGAAGTCTTTCCTATAGAGTGCCAGATCCCATCTCTAAAGTTGGTAGTAGAGTTATTGTCAAACACTTCACCACTTGAGGAACACTTATTATATCTTGAGCAGCTCGATGATCAATGTTGTGATGCAGTCTTGTCCAACGAGGCTCACAAGAAACGAGTCAAGTGTTAGTATGATCATTCTGTTCGTCCTCATATTTTCTCCGAAGGCGACCTTGTTCTGGTCTACGACCAAGATAAGGATCCCCTAGGGGCATGAAATTTCAAACCCATGTGGTTCGGACCTTTCATTGTGAAAGAGGTCTTGAAGAAGGGTGCTTATCATCTGGTTGACTTTGAGGGAAATGCTTTGTCAGATCCTATAAATGGGCTCTACCTCAAGAAGTATTACTCATAGGTTGGTTGCCTGGGTGACTTCTTGTACATATGTATAGTTCTTATATAGTTACTTTTTGTCTTTTTGTTTTATGGATGTGTTGTTATTTATGTCATCTTTTTCACTATGGCAGATGTCAAGTGAATCATAGGTGTTCGTTCGGTTCACGAACGACACTAGCCGACACACTTGGAGGCTTGCTTCCGCAACTTGGGTGATTTTCACACCTCAAGGCCAGTTGCTATCTTCTGGAGGTATCTGTCTAGGTGACGCCACTAACAATGTCATCAAGTAAAACACAGTGATAGAGTTGCTTCGTGACGCTTTGTCGCATGGTATCTCTCACCTCTGGGTCTACTTAGATGCATAGTTGGTTATGTCCCAATTAAATGGGGTTTACTGCATTTATGATCCTAATTTACACTGATGATTCCTTAGGGTACAACTCTTAGAAAGTTTCTTTGATTACATTACGTATATCCATGTTCCTAGGAGATTAAATCAAATTAAAGATACTCTAGCTAATCAAGTATTAGATTGGCATATTGCACACACATACACATGTACATACATTTGTAAAAATGTGATCCATAAGACACAAAAGATGTATATATATATATATATATATATATATATATAT
>ML782312.1:453197-474028 GCA_009831015.1 Picea engelmannii | reverse complement strand
GCCTATTGGCCCTGCCATAGTGAACAACGATGTTTTCCAAATGCCAAAAGAGTTGGACCCATGTCTGTGGCACCCTAACTATGTGAGGCTGCATCAATGGTAAGAGATCCTTGATCTCGGCCATGGGAACTACACGAGTGAGCACGGTGAGGTTCTGCTCCACCCGTCTCAAAAATCTCTTAGCCTCTCTGGCTGGAGGTCCCCCTATTGTTGTTGTTGGTCCAACAGTTGTTGTTGGTACTGCCTCGGGTCAAGGATGTCGCCTGGTCCTTGAGAAGTCTGTCGGATGCACCAGTCCCACATCTGTACATAACATATACATAGTTTTTAGATACTCTGGTACACATAAAAAATGATATATATAAAAAGAAATTAAAAATTAAATAACTTAAATAAAAACATACCAATCTCGCCTCGCTCCTCTCCAGGAGGTACGGGCGTGTCTGGATCCCTGGAAAAGTTGATTCCGGCATAGGGGTATTCCTCTATTGCCAGAATATGTTGTGCCCACCAATCAGAAAATTTATCATTGAAGGCCTCTATGGTCCTTCCTCCCCCCTGTTGTGGCAGTAATGCTACCCACCTACAAACTGTCAGGAAGGAGGCCACATGCCCCCGTACTGTCTCTCATGGACTCATGTTGGGTACCCTATAAAAGAAGAATGAGCACAAAATTGTACCAAACCTGAATTTTTTGTTACTCCACCCTCGACACTCTGTGAGTTGTCTCTTCATGAAGTCAAGCATGGTCCTACTCTAGTCGAATAATCGTGCTTTAGGTATTGCATTGCACAATACATGGGCACCCAGGAAGCATGATGTAAGTACACAAATCCAGTGATCTGCCCAATAAGAAAAACTATCACCTTTAGTGATAGGTTGGTGATCTTTTGAATCAGCACCTGAGACCCTACTTTCTTAGTGCCGGCCTCACAATGCATTTTGATCAATTTGACGATCTTGTAAGGCCCGGGGGGGAATGCACACAAGTTGAATGGTTCCCCTCTCCTTGAGAATCTAGTCAAGAAGTAAATTTCCTTAGTCGTCGCAATCAATGACTACCCCTCGAGCATAAATGCCTCTGCGTTAGGGTGCCAATAATCCACCAAGGCATTCAACAACCTGGGTTGTGCCCTCATGAATGGACACCGATATAACTTCCATAACCCACATTGTTTCAATGGAGCGATAGAAGCAGGGCCCTCAGCGACCAAAATATCAATATCCTCATGCTCCCTCTCTCTCCAGTGCATATGCATCCTATTACATGACAAGTTCAAGGGGGGAGTTAGCTCTTGCATAATCATTTTTTCTATATTATTTAGGGTGTATGCGGGTTTTCTTGGACACAGTCACGTATGCATGTGGGCAAATTGTTTTCTTCCCATGGGAATACGCAGGCTGTCCTTAGTCAGCCCGCGTACATGTAGGGCCACCCTTTTTTAGGAGGGTGCGCCCCCCAAAAAACTAAAAGAAATGCATAAATGATGAATGGAAATACAAGAGGGATGCGTTTATAATTACTTGGTCTGAGAGGAATTTCATTTCGTCCTCTAAATATCCCAGAATCAACTCTTTGAACAAAGGGGTCTTTTTTACTTTTTAGTTAATTCTCAATTTGCAATGGTGAAAATGAGCTGTCAGCTTCTATTTATAGACTCTTTTGTCCCTTTTTGCCACTTTTTTGAACCCTTTTGTCATTTTTTCTGGCTTGAAAATCGTTTTGTGTGGTTCTTGAGTTCCTTATTGGATGTTACGATGCACTTTAATTTTAGGCTTGGTAAATTTTTGGAGATGGGTTACTTGAAAAGGACCTTTGGTAAAAGTCATTTTTCCAACTTTTTGCATATAAGTTAGGATTCCACCTCCACTTTCTACATCTTGTTGTCTTTTCCACTTTTCCATAGGATCAATCCCACTGAATTGTGACATGGAACCGTCATTGATGCTTTATAAATTTCATAATTAGGTGGTATAGCCTACCTTTACATGGATTCCATAGGTAGATCCTTGTTGCACTTTGGTGTCCATGTCGTCGTTAATGACTTTAGGCTCGGGAGTCCTTGTTACTCCTCTCCTGATTATGAGATTGAGCCTCATACATCTAATGTGTCATCACTCTCGGCCTTAACCTCAAGACTCCCAAAAATGAGCATACTTTGTTGACTTTCAAGCTCACTTTGAAATTCGAAAGAAAAATCCGACGAGACTAGATTTATGCTTTTCAATCTTGTTTGGATTAATTGAGAAAAGTAACCTCTTGGAGTCTTTTTTAAGCCGTTTTCAGACTCTCCGAACATGAAAATATTGCTGAGCGGTCTTGTTTTCCTTCATGCTCACCAAACTAAAATTTGAAGGCACTTCTATCTGGCAGTAGTTTAACCCTTTTTCGGTCCGGATGGTCAATTTTACGAACAAAAGTATACTCTAGGAATTTCGGTTTGCTAGAAGAGTATTCTCAGGTATAAGTTTAACCCTTTTTCGGGTCTGAGCGACTAAATTTACGAACAAGGAACCCCCACAGAGTCCATAGTTAATCTCTTTTAAGACTCCCTAAAATTGAAAAGATAGTTGAGTGACCTTGTTCCTTCACACTCGTTAAATTGGTTCAAAAGAACATCCCTTATAGAGTCCATAGTTAAGCTCTTTTCAGACTCCTTAAAATTGAAAAGATCGTTGAGTGATCTTGTTCCTTCACATTTGCTAAATTGGTACATAAGAATATCTACTGGCATGAGTTTACCCCTTTTTCCGACCTCTAGATTAAGGAGGAAAAATGTACACCTCGGGAGATTCGTCTCGCCGGGAGAGTTCTCCTCAGTAAATTTTATACTTTTTTGAGTTAAGGAGACTAAATCTAGAAAAAGGTTGTGAGTCCATAGAAAAGACCTTTTCAGACTCTTTAAAATAAAAAATATTGTCGAGTGATCTTGTCCATGTCACACTCATTAAAATGGTTCTGAATAGACATCTTGTCGGGGAAAGTTTACCCCTTTTCCGAACTGACTAGACTATTTTCAAAAAAGGTACTCTGGTGGAGTCTTCTTTTACATTTTTTCAGACTCTCTAAACGTGAAAAAACCACCGATCTTACCTTCTTTGAGCTCATGAAAAATACATTGAAGGGGGTTTCATCGTGTTCTGCTAATGACATTTTCATCTATGCGTCTTTGGCCTAATGTCAGATTCATGTTTCTCTCAACTAAACCTTTGAAGCATGCCTTATATGCAAGCCTTGTATCACTTTGCATCTGCGACCTGACACCTTGACCCATGGAGGAATTTTCCCCGAGTGTTCTTTTCCTGCACATGTCTCCTTTCTCTGAGAATTAGTGTGTTCCTCATGCTTGGAATTAGTATGCTTGCGATACTCATTCCTCCTTTGTAACATAACCTTCTTTTATTCTTCTTCAAACTCTTTAAAATTTTTGAAAAAAGACAAAAAAAAATTAAAAATACCCCCAAAAGAGGACGGGAAATATATACATATTTTTTTGGCAGCACAAGAGTCACCCTTAGACAAAGAAAATCTGTATGTTTTTTCGTCAAGCTTTGGGATCTAGTATGACCTTAGGAAGTTGTTCTCACTACATAGAGTTGTGTCCTCCTCTGTTTGGTTATTCTTCCAAACACATAGAGAGTTTTTGTTTCCTCCTGCATCATGAACTTATGTCAATGCCATGTTGCCTAAGTCTGATCATCTTTCGTGCTATTGTCCAAGGGAATTTTTACCTAGCCTGAGTTGGCCTTTCTTCATTTTTTCTCTTGACCTCATGTCCGGCCATCCCGAAAGTCCAATCAAGTCCTTGCTCGAAATCAATGAAGTTCTTTGCCTGATTACCGAGATCCTCTTGTATGTTCCCAACGGGCCATCGAAGACCTCTAGGTAGTGAATTTGTACACTCACATTACACTCCTACCTGAGTTTTGAAGATCTTGAAGTTGTTGCTCGAGCTTCGAAGGCCTCATCTCCATCCATGAGATGCCACTTTCTTCTTGAAGATGGATACTATAAATGTATATCTTTGATTTTGAGATGTAGATCCTCTATGTATTTCTCACAGATACACTTTATATAGTTATATGACATGGATCCGCAGTGTATTTCATTGGAAGACATGATTTATTTCATCCTGAGCATGGGTGTGCCCGCCTCGGAGAGACAATTGTTATTTTTACAAATGGCACCTCCCAAACTCTGGTCCCGGGGTCACTCGCTTCTTACATGGTGAAGATTTTGTAATTTATTTCGGCCATCAGATGCTCTTCTGACCTCACACATTAGGGGGCATCTGTTATAACCCTAAATTTCTCCATACATGCATACTTGGCATTTGGCCCTCTTACTTGTTATTTTTCCAAGCCATCACTGAATTGCTCTTCTTAAAAACTCATTTTTTGAAGATGTATGTGCCATGCACCATTAATTACTACGTACACATGCCTATTTCACCACTACATCCCGCATACGTACGCTAGTTGCACCATTACAACCCACGCATACTTGCAAAATTTGCAAAAATTAAAAAGTTGCAAGGAATTCATTGGGATTACGGGCTATTGGGTAGTTTCCCAACTAATCCACTACCTATAGCCCGTCACACAACCAAATGACCATCCTTTTATCATATAAAAGGAGGTTTTGGGGTCTCATTCCTAAGCTAAGCATACGAACAATGAACCTATGCCCATTTCACATCCCCTCCTTGCCCCAAGCATTTGTAGCCTTGTTGTGAGAATTGCATTAGAATTCCCTATTTTTCCTTTTTTCTTCCATCATAAACCCATTCCATTTCCCAAGAAGAAGGTTGAGAGGAGAAAGATACGCGGTGGTGAACTTGGAGCTAGGTGAAGAGGAGCCTAGACCAGGTTCATGGAGCAGTAGTTGACCTTTTTGTAAGTAATCATTGTGATATCAATAAAAGAAATACATTTCTTGTCCCGAAATATGATGTGTCAAATGTTTGCATTTGATTTATGTTTTATTCTAACATCTAACCCATGATTCATGTATGAAATGCATGTTTGTAGTTTCCTGTTCATTTTTTTTTAATGCAGGCCATCCTTGGGAGGAGGTTTACAGTCAGAGGAGATATCAAACACGAGAGGATCGACACCAGACGCAGAGTAAAAGGTATAGTTACCTGATCCTTATCACTTTGTCTTTCATGTATGAGTCTGGGATACATTTGGGGTAGTTATAAAAGTAGGAGAATTTTACACGATCATCGATCTACCTACATTGTAAACCCTGGTGTACCCATAGGGGGATTTTTCCCACTAGCACCATTTCCCATTTCTTCTCAGATTGGTCACAAATTGCGAAATAATGGTTTTTAAATATCTGGGTCCAGATCATTGGCAAAGGCCTATATTAAGCTAAAATTCATGAAGAGTGTCCAGAAAGTAGACATGGAAATAATCTGTGATATAAATAAATAAATACTAAGGGAATTGGATTAAGGATATTGAAATAGGCCAAAATCCACTATTATGGGCCACGTTTTAGGGGATTTTTGAGATTTTCGGAGGAGGAAATGTGACCACAGATCACAAAAATGAAAATTTTTATTTACTCAACATTTTATACACTCATAAATACCAATAATTTTGGTTTAGTGAAAGTTTTACAGAATTTCACAGATTGAGAGATATCCAGTTTTGCTAAAAATTCAAAGTCTGGAAAAAGAGGTGAAAAAGGGCAAAGTGGTCATTTCCATATTGTTGCAATTTTTTACTAGAGCATCATATCGCAAATATGAGAGTTTTTATTAAATAAATGTCATTATTATTATCTATGTCTTCTCTAGTTCTTGCCATATTTTCTTCTGTAGTTGACGAAAGTTGGCATTTCAATAAAATTATACCAATGGAGAAAATGCACTAATGGGGTGAAAGTGGTCTTTTTAGGAAGCCACAACTTTCAGCTCAGAGATCAAATTGGGGAATGGGTATAGTCATCGGAAATATGATTCAAATGAGAATGATCTAGAATTGTTATAATTTGGAGAATTGTGATATAAATATTCATAAATTGAGCAGAAAAAAGGACATGTAGCATCAATTGACAAATTTTTACGATATGCATATTTCTAACAAAAATGGTTGCTTGCACATTTTGTAGAATTAATGGGTATAAACATATCATTTCAGTATAATAATGTATATTCAATAAATGGAGGAAGGAGAGGGAAAATTCAATCACGATAAAGAATCCAAAGGACAAAATATCAGTGTTGGTAATGTAGAGACATAATCAAATGGAAAAAAAGGGCAGAGGGGAACAAGAAACATTAATAGAGACTATGAAAATCTAAGAATATAAGTAAAGAGCTACAAATAAGACACTAAGAGGCTAATAAGTGAACAAAATCAAACAAATTCTCAAGTTATGAAAATCCTAAATCAACTGCAGAGGCAAGCAAAGAATGGATCAAACTCAAGACAAGAGGAAGAGGGAATATATCATGAAAGAAGAGATAACTACAGAAGAGATGGTTATTCAAGAAGTTATAGAATAAATCATAGATATCACTCACCTCACTCAACAAGAAAATTTTATGCATCTGAATATTCCATAAGTAGTCCATAGGTATCTCTTGTTAGGCACCAAAGAAGAACACATGTATTGGATAGTTTGTAAGGAGAGCTGAGGAAGCTTAAGCCACCATCCTTTGATGGTCAAAGAGAAAGGGAAGATGATGTTTGTTATCCCCATTTTTTGGATAACTAAGGATATTATGTCTCGAGTCCCTTAGGTTGCAGATATGGAGTGTCGAGAGACTACATGACCAACGATATCCTTTTTCATAGTTGGAAATCCCTCTCACCACCATAGATGGTCACATATTTCCAGATGGAATCCACCACATTAGCTGGCTTCTGAAAGGCAGTGGGACTTGCTCCATGAGGTACAAGTCAGTATTATGGTGAGCATCATTTCAATATTTAAGCCATTTGAATATGTTATATCTTATATTTCTCTAGATTTCATGATATATGCTTGGACATTATGCCTTTTTCCCTACTTCACCTTGGTGGTTGACATTGTGCCCTAGTAAGTGGTATTACCTAGGGATGGTTTTGTTACTATGAACTCCCTTAAAGATCCATCGTACCATTCCTGACCATACTTACCACTTTCCATAAAAAAATTCCCCCCATTTCCTTATCTCTTGGGATTTTAGGGTGTATTGACCCAAAAAAAGGTTGTCCCTCATTTTATGGGAAGAAGGGGTTGAAGTCCCAGAGGGATTGATGTTGGGTAAAATATAAAATCCTTGTATGAACTTTCCAAATGGTTCACCCAAGGATCACCCAAGAAAGCAATGAAACACTTATCTTTGAGTAAAGGGTACCCACAATATAATAATAATGCTTAAAAGGTTAGTTGAAGGATAGGAGATCTCATCATGAGCCGACCTATCACGTCCATGAATATCTAGTGGTATGAAATTACCATCATCTGGTCACAAAACCAGGGTAATGGCTCTCAGTTGCATGGATGAGAGAAAGGGGGTCTCATCATGAGTCAAACTTCTCATTTCCACTAGGTGTTTGTGGGTGATATTGCCACTATCTGGTCACCACACCAGGGTAGTGACCTTCAACCTCTCCTTAAAATTATGAAATAATAAAAGAATGAAAATTAATGGGCTTGAAAAAAGTGAATTGCGGACGAAGGTACCACACATCCTCTACAAGGCACCCATGAATGAGACATTACGACCCTTTGTATGTCAGGATCCCTATGCCCATTGATTTTTGATCCCAACTACTTCACCCACTTTACATGGCTTAGAAAGGGATATCCCGGAAACTCTCCTTGACCTAGGGAAAGATATACCCAATAGGACACCTTGTCAACCCTCCCATATTCAAGCTTGACAAGTTTCATAGTGTACTTGAGAAAATGATTATTTGATATAGTGATATTTGATGCATATGCTTATGTGGCTCATTTATTGATTGGATTCACTTATCATGATGTTATGACTTGAGATCCTTGGAGGGAATGCTCATTTGTCTTTGCAGGACCTAGTTGGTGGAAAGTTTTGGGAGAAAAAGCCTAAATTGGGCTTCCATGGGGATACAAGCCACAGGTTGGATGCCAAGGGTCCACATGCCAGATCACAAAAATGAAATATTGAAGGCCTAGAGGATAACTAGATGGACCTAGACCATGATTCACTTTCCAAACAACTTTCCTAGGAGAGACAAAATGTCACCTCCTAGCGCATAACGTCACTTTCGGGGGCTAGGGTTTGGTGGTGATGTAGCCACTCATCGACACATGGACATTTTGAGGAGGAGGAGGTATTCATCATGAGCAGGTTTCCTAGATGCTTGATATGTGGCCTTTGGAGGCCTTTCAATGCTTCTCCAACACCAACGACTTCTTCTAAGTGGAAAAATGTCCCCTAAAGGAGAGACATCCATGTAAATTAGGGTTTTACTTATGCAAAAGTGGAATTTTAAATTAATTGTTTAATACTACCTTGTTAAAGGGGGAAATATTAGGGTTTTTGACCCCTAGTCTTGTGGTTTACCCCTTAATATATGGACAAGTCACCTTAGTGAAATTTTGTATAAATAAGAGATCATAAGATCTCATTAAACATAACTCTCCCTATTGTGAGAGGAATTTATATGAATTTTCACTACACTTGGCTATATTTGTCTTTTGTGCATCTTTTTTATGGATATATCTTGTGAATGGTTGATGGAGGAGTGATGCACTAGCATTGGATGAATGCTTTCTAGCTTTTATGGTGGATCATCTTAGCATATTTCTTGATTTTGGTATGGTATTTTTCTCTTGTGCTATCATTTTTTCAAGTCAAGGATTTTTGTTCTAGGAGATAAGTGGGAAGTAAGAGCATTTACACCACCACTCTTGTCTCCATCTTTTATTGTTTAAATTTCATTGATGTTGCAAGGGTTTGTTTGAGGAAGTAAAAGGTTTTACACCCGCCATTCTCAAAACCTTACTAGAGATACTTTCCTTGGGAAGTAAGAGGATTAACACCCCCAAGGAAGTAGCATATATAGTTCATTTATTTGACTCCATTGACCTAATAGTAAATACACTAGTCATCTATTTTTTGTATTGGAGATATAAAATCATTGCCTTGGGAAGCGTGATTTTTTGTCTTTTGAAAGATCTCTTGCTTGGAGTTGGTTTTCCACATTGAGAGGAGTATTCCCTAATAGGTCATCCCCTCTCTCCCACTACTTAAATTTTTGTTATGAAACCTAACCTACAACCATTAGGGATGATCTAACCTAGATAGATAACTAATCCTAACTTCTAAACTAACCCTAGACTAACTAGGGCGCATATTTTGGGATAGTTCTTGGCACTTTTCCATGGTTGATTTTTATATTGCATTCCACTTAATGCTACATCCATAAGGCTACAATTTTCTAGAGAAATATACATGTTATAATATATTTCTTTATTCATCTTCAAAGTGCCATTGTTTAGTCATAATTGATTGCCATACTCATTGATGATATTGTTGATTTATTTTATGATTTACATGTTGATTTGAATGTATTAATTTCTGATATAAAATGTAATATAATTCTTAAAATTAGGGACAACAAGCTTAATTTTTTTATCCATACTAGCATATATCATTGCAAGTTGGATTTTCTTGTGTCTCAGGTAGGTACAATCACCTAGAGAATTACTATACCTTTGGGGAAACAATCACTTGACTTACAAGGAATCTCTTTCCACATATCACTCCATATATATTTGACCTCTAAGGGATCCACTTCCATCTCTATACATCCCCATCTCATTCCCCCTAGGGTCACTAGGATCGCCTCCCTAGAGTGACCTAGTCACCCTTGAAGTGCAGGACCTACATCAAGGTGACATTCGGTGTAGGATTCCAAAGTTGTATCACTTTATTTTGTTGTTGGGTCAAGATTTTCCCAACCTACAACTTGTGCTATAATAATGTTGAAGCATGGATTCTTAGACACAGGAGGTATTTTCAATTACATAACTACTCATCAAACCTAGAAGCTAGAATTTCCACCTACCATTTGCATGGGAAAGTTTCTATGTGGTGGGATCAACTTAATCAAGTTGAGAACATAAATGAGAGCATGATCACTTGGAATCAATTCAAGAAATATTTTCAGAAGGAGTACTTTTCAGAGCACTTCTATGAAAATAAAATGCAGGAGTTATTTGAAATCAAGCTGGGAAGAATGACCATGATAGAGTATGAAAAGAAGTTGCTGGGACTGGTAAAGTATGTGTGGTTTATAAAATATGAGAAGGTGAAAATAAAAATACAGAGGTTTTTCGGTGGACTACCTTCATTTTATAAATAAAATATTCAATATGATGACCCCAAGACAATGACTAAGACCATCAGGAAGGATAAGTACATGTATGAGAAAGGAAAGGACAAAGAGTCTTTGTAGAAATATTGGAAGGATAAGAAGAAAGAGAAGTATGATCAGAGAAAGAAAGGATTCAAACCTCCTTTCAATAGAAATAGCCCAAATCAAAATCAGCAAGACAAACTTGCTACGAATGAATCCAAGAGAGAAGAATCCTTGGGAAAAAATGGGAGACCACCAATCCAATGTTGGGGATGCAAAGAATATAATCTGTACAAGGATTGTACTCATAGAAAAGACAAAGTTAATACCATGCACAACATCCAAGAGAATACAACAATAGAAGACATGGGTAGAATATATGCAACTTTTGAAGATTGACGAGTAGAGTACCAACCCAATATGATTGAGGTGGAAGGTAAGATAATTACTCATCCTATTGCTATTTTAATTTATTCAAGATAAAACTATTTTTACATTGATCCTAAAATAGTGTATAGATTACAATTGGAGAAAATTAATCTTGAAAAATCAAGTTTGGTTTAACTAGCTACTGGAACCAAAAGAAGGATCAATGAGATGGTCATAGGTTGTTGCATAAGTCTTAATGGAGAGAATACTAATGTTGATCTAAATGTTATACCATTGGGATATTATGATATTGTAATTGGAATGGATTGGTTGGACAAGCATCATGTTGTCATGTTGTCCTAGATTGTCATAACAAGACATTTACATGTCTTGATGAAGAAGGAAAACAAAGCACTATGAAAGGAATTACAAGACCAATTTATATAAGGGATATTCCAGTCTTACAATTGAAAAGATGTTTCAATAAAGGATGTCAATTGTATGCAACCCATGTGGAGGAGCCAGAAAAGACAAAAGGTGTTGGAATACTNGGGGGGGGGGGGAAGTATGAGAAAAATAAGTACTTTTAATCACAATATAAAACCTCCAATAAATATCATGAGCATTCAATATATCATCAACACCATAATTCAATGCATATACATCACATTAACACAATACACCAGAATTTTACGTGGAAACCCAACGCAGGAAAAAAACACAGAATGATTTTCTTATTTATCAAAGAGTACATTTATTGGAAGAACCAGCTTCTTATTTCTCTAACTATAACTGGAAGGAGGCTCCAAACCCCTATTTACAAGGTGCAACCTGAAGGAAGCTCCAACTCCCTAATTTACTAGCTCCAACTGGAAGGAGGATAAAACCCCTTTTCCTTACTCTTGTCCAACCGCCCTGAAATATAAATGTAGACCAATATGTCCCTACCTATGTCTCTATAACCGATAACCTATTGCTATTGTTGTCTATTATACTTATGTTGTTTCTATTGATTTCAATATCACATCAATACTGCAACCACACATACCTCATACCAAGAACCACAAGAAAGTTCTTCAAATCAAATGATTATGAATCTCTAAGAAATATTTGTTACTGAATTCTTCATAACACACCCTAACATACACAGAAAGACATACCTTCAACCTATAGCTGACCTAAGTTTTAGATCCTTGATCTTCAACAATTTTTCCTCACAGGTCCACGATGCTATACACTGTCTACTCTCGGGTGTCCATGATTTTCCTCAATGCATCCAACAAATGTCCATGCATTTCCTCTTGAAACCCATGGATTTACACAAAGGAACAATAGTTATAACTGTTTCTCCATATGCTCATCTTCTGCAAACTTATTCCTTCACTGGACTTCGCTGACTTCCTCTCACTGCCTCATATCTCCAATCTGTATTCACCAGAAGTGATTTCCAATTCACTCTTCTCTATGTTTTAATGAGGATCTGATGATGACATGCAACTCACATAGGATCTCATGATGACATGCAACTCATTTGAAACTCACATGCAACTTGTTTACTTTACCAACATGCAACTAACATGAAACTTGTTAACTTTTGTTTACAATTACTTTAACATGCAATTGACATGCAAATTGTTAAATTTTGTTTACAACTACTTTACTTTGACATGCAACTTATTAACTTATGTTCAAGGGTTGACATTAATGACAACTAATCTTTCAACAATTAATCTCTCAACAATTAATCTTTCAACAATTAATATCTCAACAATTAATATTTCAACAATCTTCCCCTTTGGCATTGATGACAACACTTAGACACAACAATGGAAACACTCATGCTCATGTTAGCACCCCCTATCTTCATGCCTCTTCTCTTTGTTTCCATGCCTCTATTTTTCTCTCCTCTTTTGACATCAATCAAAAAGGGTGACTTATCCTTGGGGATGCTCCCCCTATCTGTTAAGCCTCTGGTCTCTATTAATGTTTATATTGATGGTGCTTCCTCATGTAAATCTATGATATAAAGAATTCAAAAAACATTGAAGTATTTCATTATTACTACTTCTCTCCCCCTATCTTACGCTGCCAACTTCCATGTAGATCATTGTGGGGTTGAAGCTACTCCAAGTTTATGTCAAAGATACTCAAAAGTCTCTCTCAGAAGAGGTTTGGTGAAGATATCTATAATCTGTTCTTTTGTCCCAACATACTCTACCTTGATTATATTCTTTGTAACATATTCCCATAGAAATTGAAACTTAATCAAAATGTGTTTCATCTTGGAATGCATCATTGGATTCTTAGAGATACTTATAGCACTGTTATTATCACAGAATATCAGAATAGGATCGTCATATTCCAAATGTATGTCCTGCAAAGTTGGATTTATCCAGAGAACCTATGTACAACATGTTGTTGCTGCAATATACTCTGCTTCTACTGTGGACAACGATATTGAACACTATTTCTTTCTCAACCAGGATACCAAACAATCACCCAAGTAGAAGGCTTCTCCATTTGTACTTATTCTATCATCGACACTTCTTTCCCAATCCACATCTATGTATGAAAATAAAGATAGATCATTCCCTTTTGGATACCATAATCTATAGTATTATGTTTCTTTGAGATATCTGAATATTCCCTTTACTGCCATAACATGTATTTCCTTTGGTGCTGCTTGAAATATTCCAACCTATCCAAGTTCTTGCATCACATCCAGTATCGATGTTGTCACATAGAGTAAAATGTCAATCATATATATGTAGAGTCTCTGATATGCATCCTTGGTTTTATCATCTTTGCTCATATTGAAACTAGTTTACATGGGAGTACTTACAAGCTTGCAATCTACCATTCCAAAATTATTTAACATTTCTTTTATATACTTGGTATGGGAGATGAAAATACCTTTATCTTGCTAACATATGAAAAGTCCCAAAAAGAAAGACAACTCACCAAGTAATGGCATTTCGAATTCATTATGCATGTCTTTAAAAAATTGTTTACTCATCCTATCATCATCACTTCAAAAAATAATGTCATCAACATAAACTTAAATTATATATATACTATCTTGATTTAACTATATGTAGAGATTGTTATCTACATTTTCATTCCTAAATCTTTGTTTTTGTAGATACTTGTACAATATTGAATACCATGCTCTATCCATATGTCATAAAATTGTTCATTATTCGACTCCTTAACTGCATACAAATCTCACCCATTATGAAGAATTGAATATTTTAAACTTAGCTCCCTTAACTTTGGCATCTCCTTCATAAATATTTTGGATTTTATCCCAAATATACTTTTCACTTTCATAATGCATAACCTTGACAAATATTGAATCAACTAGACTTCTCAGAATAGTTCCTTTATCCTTTGAGTTTTTTTCGTTGAGTTTCTTTCCATTTTTGTAAGTTGGGGGAGTGGTTGGTGTTGTATACCCATCTACTACTGATTGCCAAATATCAAATACCTATGCCTATAAAATGTTTATCATCCTTTAATTCCATAAGTTATAGTTTTGACCATCAAAAAATGGTGCTCCAATCTTAGCATATTCCATTATCTCCTTCCAGTGGTTAGAATGCTTCTTGAAGGACCTACTCTAATACCAATTGTTGGAATACTAAGACGGGGGGGTGTGAATCAGTATGGGCACAATAAGTAATTTTAATCACAATATAAAACCCCCAATAAATATAATGAGCATTCAATATATCATCAACACCATAATTCAATGAATAGACATCACATAAACACAATATACCATAATTTTACATGGAAACCAAATGTGGGAAAAACCACTGAATTATTTTCTTATTTATCAAAGAGTACATTCATTGGAAGCACCAGCTTCCTATATCACCAGCTAGAAATGGAAGGAGGCTCCAATCCCCTATTTATAGGTTGCAACCTGAAGGAGGCTACAACCCCATTTCCTTGCCCTGTCCAACCCCCTTGAAATATAAATGTACACCAATATGTCACTAATTCTGTCACTGTAACTGATAACCTGTTGTTATTTTTGCTTTTGATACTTCTGTTGCAACTATTGATTTCGATATCTCATCAATACTGCGACAACACATACCACATACCAAGATCCATAAGAAATTTATTCAAATCAAATTCTTATGAATCTCTATGACATATTTTTCCCTGATTTCTTTAGAATACACACCCTAACATATACAGGAAGACATACCTTCAACATGTAGCTGACCTAAGTTTTAGATCCCTGATATTCAACATTTTTTCCTCACAGGTCCGCAAACCTATACACTTTCTTCTCGTGGGTGTCCATGATTTTCCTCACTTCATCCTGCGGATGTTCGTTCTTTTCCTCCTAAAACCCATGGATTTATGCAAAGGAACAAGATCTCTAAAGATTTCTCTATACGGTTGGCTCCTGCAAACTTATTCCTTCATTGGACTTCATTGACTTCCTCTCCTTACCCCAGATCTCCAATCTGTATTCAACCGAATTGATTCCCAATTTAATCTTTTCTATGTTTTAATGAGGATCTCATGATGACATGCAACTCACATACAAGTTGTTTACTTTACCAACATGCAACTTATTAACTTCTATTTACAATTCTTTTAACATGCATCTAACATGCATCTTATTAAATTCTGTTTACAATTACTTTACTTTTACATGCAACTTGTTAACTTATGTTCAAGGGTTGACATCAATGACAACCAATATTTCAACAATTCAATGACAACTAATATTTCAACAAATTAATCTTTCAATAGAAGGGACAAGCATTGTGATCTAAAAACGGGTGAGTACTTACTCTACACAAGTTTCCAATCGAGAATAATTTTTTGACGAATTATTTGCATAAGGATTAAAGGGAATATGAGTCCATATTAACCATGCTTGTAAAAAATAATACATAACACACATGAAATCAAAATGGAATAAGCATATGAAAAGACAAGAGATAGACAATCGATGTTGATAACGGAGTTCACCCCTCTTGGGCTACGTCTCCGGACCCGCTTCAATTGGAATAAGGATCACTTTCATTCCTTCTTCAAAATATGTTGGGAACTTCTCATAAATGATTACATAAGATATGCCTTCTCCTTCAATAAGGATTCAAGAAGACTACTCACACTCATATCTCTCCATACATCAAGAAGTTATTCAAGATATGGTTCCAGTAGACCATATCTAATTGTGGTTTGTTATGGTTACATCAATGTATCACCCCCCTACATTAGAGGCGGTGTATGTGTCATGGTCGTTCGAATCCCTCTAAATCCTCTTTTGGATCTACCACACTTTCTTGGGATTTGGATCCATGCCTTTGAATTGGTTGGAAAATCTTTTTGGAACGATTTGTCTCCATACAAATCCTTTCATATATGGAAATCCCAGATTTCTTGGGTGATGATCCTTTCAAATTATTCATTGTTGCATATGTTCATGCCCCATTGGAGAAGGTGCACTCGAGGTGGAACACAATAACTTCCCACCAATTATTTTCTACTCGAATGTCAAAGAATCTGCACTCATTGAATGGAACACGACCGACATTGGCTGAAGGGAGAGGTACAAACATAATTCCAATCAAGAAGATGATTTTTTTTTCCTCCAAATTATTTACAAAACATCGTCGCACCGGGCTTCTCATTATGATCACAAACAAAAAATTTCTAGTATTCTCGCACTGGAAATTTTAATGAACAAGTAAACAACGCGAAATCGTTCACTGTTGGGATAATTTAATGGTAGACCTGGCTTCCTGTTCGTGCTCGTGGGATTTGGAATCACTCCAAATCCTCCCTTGAAACAATGGTTCAACTTCCCTGCGATTTATACGAAAATGATAGTCGTGCTAACAACCACATGGTGGTGAATCCGTCGGTGGAGAACCTACACAAATTTACCAACTTGATCCGAGTGTCTCAATTCCTCATGTTTGTAAATCTCTCAACTCATTTTTTTTCCATGCACTGTTGGTGAGAAATGGAAACCATATCGACCTCATGATAATGGAAAATATGAGAGAATAAATGAATAAGTCTCTGTGAGAAAGAAGAAAAATCCCTTTCCTGGTCTCCTCCCCCTCCTATCTATACAAAATCATTGCTACTTGATGGTTAATGATTTCCTACTTTTAGGGGAAAAGATAGTTACAAAACTGCAACCTTAACCGTTGCATGATTTACTTTTTGTTGATCTATCATTTCAAAAGTATAAGCTTTTGAACAATACTTCACTATTTAGTTGAAGTCTCTCCCTCTTTTGAAGCTATAAATTCAATACACTTTCCCAAAAAATGAAAAAAATTCTAGGTGGTGTCGGAAGATCTTTAATTTCAAACAGATAAAACTTTCTTTGTATATTTGGAAGTTGGTCTTCAAAAAATTTATCGGCAAACCTGATCACTTGCAATTTTAAATTGGGCTATACCATCCATCTATTTATTAGGTTGGCGTTGATTTCCTTCAACTGTGAAATTTCTGCCTGAATATCTTGCAAGCCTTCTTTGCAGTTAAAATGTTGTTTCACAATGTTTATCTGCCCCAGTGGATTAAAGCAATCATTTCTTTTGATACCTAATGCTTTCTTATTCAAAGAATCAAAGATTCCCTCACAGTCATCTTTGATTTCTTTGACTATCTTCTTGTTTTCGACTATGTTCGTTTCCCATGCCTTGAGCATGATGTCTCCTCTTATCTGTTCTGTGACAGAAAGCTTTAGATCTTTCGACATCTCTCTGTTTCCCAAACATGCAACTGATTTCTGGAAAGTATTCCTTGCAACTTTAGCCTCCTTTTCCAGTAAAATAATATTTTCTAGGGATTTTTTTACCTCTTGAAAGTAACTCTAGATGATCTCTATTTTGGAGATCAATTCCTGTTGTTTGACTTCTATCTTTGTATGTGCTTCCAACGAGAAGGTCTGGAAATCCTTTAAGTCTACAACTCGACCTTCTGTCAAATTTAACTTAGCTTGTAGTTGCTTTACAATTTCCTTTTGTTGAGTGACTTGTACCTGACTTGCTTGTATCCTTTGGTTCATTTCATCCAATATTGATTTGAGTGATTGAATTTTTTGTCTTTCAACAAATATGGCCTGCTCCAAGATTTTATTCACCTCTTCTCTAATGTTTTTTTCAACATTCTTTAATTGGTCTTGCAATTGAATTATTGTGTGGTTACTCTTCTTTATCCTTGATCTCATGTTCTCCACAGTAAAAAGGTTTATTGTTGCCATGGATCCCATGGAGCCTGCTACTTCTGTAGCGAAATCCTCCTCTTCCAAGTTCTGGCCATCTACCAAGGCTCTATGCTTCTTCACCATACCCCCCTCTCTCATATACATCTCTTGTTTTAGGAAAACCTTCTTCTTTTTGCTAAAAAAATAATTAGAAGGAGGGATCTCATCTCTGGAGATAGGGGTGAGGTCACTAACATATATGGCTCCCATCTATGGGAACCCAAAGGCAGACTGGAAAGGGGTTAACGAAGCTATGGGGATTCCTAGTTCTGTAGATCTTGTCTCTCCCATGACCTTAGGTATATTGACATCAACAACAGGTGATGAAGGAAGAGTGGACTTACTGGACTCGAGAGGTGTCCTGGGCCTCCTCTCTGCTTCTGTCTATAAGGCCTCTTCATTTTGTGAAGACCACTCAATCTCCTGAGGAAATTCTTTAGGATTGACTTTATCTCGTGCCTCTTGTCTGAATCCTAGAGGAGTATCTTCTTATTCCTGAGGAAGGGTAATTGCCTCTCCTTGCAACACTTTGGGTAGACTGCTCCATCTGTGCTTCTGGAAGGTCTGAAAACTATCTTGCAAGTTGGACGATAGTACCCATACCCTCTCTAAGACTTCTTCATAGGTCCCAGTCCCTTTGAACATGTCATCACAAGGGGACTTCTCATGTTCATAAGCCTTTATATTACAGTGGGTCATATGTTTTCCCACTAACTGGTAAGGGTCATGCTTCCTATGCTCGAGGTCCACCAATTTGACCTCCTCCAATGCTGTCGCTTCAACTTTGGAATGAACCAAGTTGAGAAGTGAAAATTTTCCAATCTAAATAGGAAAGACTAGCCAAGACTTATTTTGAGGCGTCTTTAGTTCTATCCCAATTCCACCTATTACTATTTGATGAGCTACCTCCCTGCACACCAGTTTTTCAGGGAGGAATTTTGGTAGTGCATGTGGAGGGATTAAACATCCGAAAAATCCGATGTAGGAGAAATTCTCCTCTATAAACTAGTCAACAACTGCCTTGAGGGTTTCTATGACCAACTCTGAAATGTAGGGAGGTGTATAGCCGTACAACATCTGATGTAGTGGTATTACCATGAAATGACAGATTTCATAAAATGAGTCCTTAGTGTTTTCTTCCCAAAGTTTAGAATGATATTCATGAATGGGTTCCGAGTAAGTCGGATTCCAACTCCAATTCATCAAAGGGAAAGGAGTTGATAATCATACAACATCCATGATGTACGTAGACATATAAAATGCTATTGGTCGGCCATTGGATCTTGTATTCTGATATTCCATGACCTCCTTCGCTATGATATTGAATAAAATCTTATCCCAATTAAAACTGTAACCTTTTGCTGCCTCATGCAAAAGGGGTACCCATTCTGCAGGGAAATGGGTAGGATTTTTCTTTCTGAAAAGTCTACATAACATCATCGCCACATAGACCATATACTCATTTAAATAAGTTGTGGCGTAAATGTTCGACAACACAGGTATTCCAACAGAGGAAGAATACCTTCAGTAACCACTCACATAACCAGATCAAAGATCAACACACCGATGTTTTCATGTGGTAAAACCCCTACAGGGAAACCTCCATGGCCCCAGCCAATGCGGCCACTTGGAGCAGTTTATTAATGCAAATAAAAATATTACAGAGAGATTTTACAAGAGAGTTTCTCACAATCGATCATCGACAAATGACCCTCCATGCTCTTTAAATAGAGATCATGGACCAATCGGGTGTTAAGCCACAGAGAAATGGTCGTTAAGATCAAGGAGAGTATGAACCGTCGGATCACTCTATGTCGGGAACATATCATGACCATCGAATTGCCTAACTACAAATGCATACTAATGCATACTAAAGAAACACACTTTTACCTAACGACATATTAGACCAAGTATATCTTAACTAACTCCTAAGTGTATAAATATCCTAACATCCCCTCTTAAGAAAAACTTGGGATAGGATTGAAGGATTTACAATAATGACACAATAGGAGAAGGAAGGAGGCATTAGAGCCTATCCCCCCTTAATGACAGCTTCATGAACTCCTAACATAGATCTAAGTTTGGAAAACTTCGCTTCTGTAAGAGACTTTGTGAAAATGTCGGCAACTTGATCTTCTGTAGGGAAAAAGAGCACTTCAATAACTTCATCATGAATAAGCTTTCTGATGAAGTTCATGTGTAGCTCGATGTGTTTGCTACGCTGATGTTGAACTGGGTTTTTGGCGAGCTTGATGGCACTTTAATTGTCACACCAAAGGCTGGTCGGATGCTGGTGCTAGAATCCAAACTCTGAAAGGATCTGTCGAAGCCATAGGGCTTCCTGACTTGCATTTACCATTGCTCGGTACTCTGCTTCTGCTGAAGAAAGTGCAATAGCCTGTTGTTTCTTATAGGCCCAAGTGAAAGGTCCTGAACCAAGGCTGAAAACATAACCTGCAATAGACTTCCGATCATCGGGGTCGCCAGCCCAATCTGAATCAGTGAAACCAACCAATAAGGGAGTCCCCCCTGAACTGTAATGTATCCCAAACTGAACAGTACCCCGAACATAGCGAAGTATCCTTTTAGCTGCTTTCCAATGACTTTCATGGAATGTTTGCATATATAAAAAACAACAAGACCAACAGCAAAGGAAATATCAGGACGGGTATGAGTCAAGTATAAGAGGCTACCAACTAACTGATGATATAGGGTGGCATCAACTTCAGGGGAAGTACAAGTGGCATAAAGCTTGACTCCAGACTGGAAGGGAGAAGGGGATGGTTTACAATTGTCCATGTGAAAGCGACGAAGAAGGTCACAAGCATACTTAGACTGGGAAAGAAAAATTCCTTCATTA
>ML782312.1:394203-434134 GCA_009831015.1 Picea engelmannii | reverse complement strand
CCATATTTACTTCTTATCAACCATGACAAAAAAATAATGATTCATATTTACATCAAACACTATTGGGTCCATTACCCAAACCTTTGTGCTACGGGTCTTTCTTCAAGGGTTGACATCAATGACAACCAACCTTAATCAACAATAAGTTCTCAACTTGTCGTAATACCAGGAAAAAACATCTTTGTATTTTTTAAGAAACTCAACATATTTACTCTTGATTTTAGGAGACAGGTACCTAGATACTTTAACTAATCTAGGACTCTCTTTGGTACCTATATTGCAATCTTCGACCTCCTCCAGCTGAAGCTGTAAGGTAGTCTTCAAAGGGATGTCGTCATGATTTAAGAGTCTTTCTAAGGGAATCAAGCCCTTGGGTATTTGATTATTTTTTAAAACCAACATACAATGATTTGCAATTTTATCTTGGAACTCCTGGTGGTCTTCCCCTTTCTGCATGATCCAAATAGGATCATTCTGGTTTTCTTGGTCAACATGCATTTCATTGAACTCGTCTATTGTTTCTAAAACAATTTGGAGTTGTTCGTCATCCTCAAAGACTTGCCAATGTTGTATGTTATTGGGTATGGAAGGCCTATGTCTCATTTGTATATGATATTTGAGTTTAAAAGCAATGGGAGGTGTGAAAGTCGAAGCATCTTTGGCTAAGGCACCCGCCTGTTGATTTTCATCTCTCGGAATGAAGTGAATATTAACAGAAGAGAAAAAATTCTCGATTAGGTCCCAAACACAATTTCAATACAACCTTAATCTAGGATGTTTGGCCTATTACTGGCGATTAACTTGTTTCATGATTAACTCTGCATCACCAAAAACTTCCAAGTTTTTAATTTTCATTCTCCTAGCGGCCTCTAACCTTAACACTAGAGCTTCACACTCACATACGTTATTAGTGTGGTCAATGTTCCACTATAGCCTATAAGAGAAAGGGATGACGAATTGGTTATCAGGTGCCACAAAAATTACTCCAACCCCAGCTCCAAGATAAGACGAGGCACTGTCAAAAAACATTTTCCAAATGCTAGTGCTATATACATCTTGTCCTATTTGTTCTTTTTCTTTTTTATTTCCTGTACAATTTTATTCTACACATGCGTCAACATCATCATCTATAGATAATATACAATTACCTAAATCCTAATCAGCAATATATATAGGATAATTATTTGGGCTGAGAGGATCACTAACCGTAAACACCAACCTGGTTTCCCTATACAATCACGTGAACTGACCTCCGAAAACTGGAATCGTTGTGTACGTCATATCAAGTTGAAGAGAACCTCCAAGTTTAGCACCCCAGGACCAAGACAAGAGTATCCCACATTTCAGAGGTATATCTATGACAACCACATCCATTAAAACACTTTTGGTGGGTACCTGTGCAAGATTTACTACTAAGTCTTTTATCATGCCTATACACTTGACTTTCCTCAAGCCAAATGAATATAAATCTCCATAAGGCCTAGTGATTTCTAGGCCAATTTTGTCCATGATTGCTTTAGGCATCACATTGTGAGAGGCCCCGAAATCTAACATGTATTTATGGAGTAGATGGTCAAAAACTATCAAAGTGATGTAGAAAGGGGCAACTATGTCTCTAGCACCTTCAAAGTGTGGGCCGAAAATTGTGTTAGGCTTAACATATTCTAAGTTAATAACATCGACTTGACTTTCATTTTCCGAAAAACTATTCATTTTAGCAATTTGTTTTTGGTATATCGGGTTTTTGGCTAGTTCAACAAGGGGAATAGGGATTTTGATCTTATTGATTTCATTCTCTATATTAAAACTTCCAATGGTTTTGTCAGTTTCCATGGTTTGAGTCTCCAACCCTTTCTTTTCATCTTTCCTTGGTTGAGGGGCCTTTGTTTCAGTAACAAGGGTGTCTAGTTTTTTCATGCTTAAGGGTGTAATTTCCGTTGTCTTTGTTCTAATAGACTGTATGTCAGCGGTCTTAGTCCCTGTTGTAGGAAAATCTTCATGCAGACAGGTAGATCACCTCTAGAGCTTGACCTTAACCCTAGACAAAAAAGTGCTTATCATGGACATTGACTTCCTTTCAAATCTATCTAAACTAACACATGAGAAGGAAGGATGACAGAAGTACCTTTTAACTGACATTTGTCCCTGCACACTCCGAGTTGTGCTCCAATCCTTTTGCTCCTCGCTGATTTCTGCGGACAAAACAAGATATGACCGCTTCCTACTCTATTGATGTTAGCTTGAAAACAGATCTATCAACTAGTGATAAGTTCATGTGACATTAGACACAAACTAGAAAGAAACAGGACAAGCGTGTCATATTGATGAGAATAAGGATAGCAGTACTTACAATCGTAGATGCGAATGCGACAGCTTCGTCAAGTCCTCTTCGTCTAACCCTTGCCTGAAAGATCCACAACCTGGTTGACAGCAGCTTCACTGATCACTTCTCCTTTGGCTGACTGTGTGTTTCCTATGAGATCATAGGTTTCATGCTAGAAATTCTTCCCTTTTCAATCAGCTCCAACACCACTTATGAGATCATAAGTTTGGTGTCATTATCTATTTTCCAGTCCTCTTTCACCATCATAGAGCTTGTTTATATAGGTTGAGAGGAGCTTAACCTCTTGGGTTATGTTTAGAACAAGTTGAGAACCTCCTCCTCAGATCAGGGATCTCTTGATGAAACCAAGAATTTGAGCACAACTGCCTCCTAATCTCGAAAGATCCTCCCCTTATTCTCCTCAACGGGAAAACTACTGCCTCAGATTAGGTAGCGCTCCCTTAGAAGGGGCATCAGAGCGCTGCAGCGCTCCCTGGTAAGCCTTGGGGAAGCGCCAACGCTCTCAAGATGAGGAGCGCTCCTTCAAAGGAGGCTAGGGAGCGTTATAGCGCTCCCTAAATCATGATAGGGGAGCGCCAACGCTTCTAGAGCTGAAGTGGTGGAGCGCTCCCCCTCCAAACCTTTGTTTTTGGGCTCTTTTCAGGTGTCAAGATTTGTTTGACTTCAGTAGACCAGTTCTCCTCCTTCAAATTAGTCATATGAGATATTATAAGTGCCTCCTTAGTGTCGTAGTCATGACAACATGTATGAACATCATTTGTGACACTAGTGACCAACTTGCGACACTTGCGAAAGTTGTAGGGAAGATGCGACACTTATGATAACTGAGAGGGACAATGCGACACTTATCCAGCTGAGCAATTTTGATGTGTAACAGAATGCCCCCCAAAGTGTGAAGTTAGAAGATACCAACTGATAACTGAAATACTTTGTAGATGCTCAAGCAAGGGTATAGACTTGGAGAACCTGACGGAAGCTGCACACAAACATCCAACAAATATCATGACATATTTCAAAACCCAAGGCAGGCATACCTATGCTTGGGAAATCAAGACTTGGTAAGGTATGGCTGCCACAAAATACACTGCGGATCCATAATTGTATTGATAAAAAAGGTATAGCCACCAAAGATACAATGTGGATCTATACTCCAATGACATGAACTGATCGTAGCCACGAAGAATACACAGTGGATCTACGAGATGACAAGACATAGCCACGACCAATACAAAGTGGATCTACGTAACAATGTATGTGTCATTGCTCAATAGAAAACTCCATTGCAACCTGGGCAAAGCATATATCAAAGTGATGGCTCAACCCAGGGTCTTCATACCAATCCCAATATGGTATGAATCTGACCATGTGAATAGATGTCTTGATGTCGAACATGGCAGAAACCACTTGATTACCGGTCAATAATGTAAACCGTTAACAAGTGCAAGGGAGATCATCATTAGTGTCAACGATTCCCAAGGTACCCCAGTACATTCCAGCGAATGTGAATAGATGAGATGAGGTCGAACATCCGTGGAATCATTCGATCAGAAGTCAATGATGTAAACCCACTGTCGAATGTGAGGAGGCCTGCCATTGAGGCATGCAGGTCCCAAAGTACTATGTGGTTTCTAAGTCTAATTCCCGGATAATGTGTTGGAGTCGACAGGAATAGACTCGTCGAGGGAGGGCCTTGATGTATCCCCCATCAACGACATGAAATGGACATGGAGATGTAATTGGTAGATCAAATGACCATGGACTGACACAGGTTTTGAGGCAAGATATTTGGGATGGCTGACTCTCGAGGTGGATACTTCCCTTGAACACTGAGGCACAACAGCAAAACATGACATGGACCAAAACTATGCAGTGGGTATTGTGACTTGCGTTGGGTGACCCAAAGGAGTGAAAGGAAACTCAGAGGATTGGCTCAGTGCAGAGGTTCAGCGGATTATGATATGTGTAATGTAACAAAGTGTCGTGTTCAAGGGAGACTCTAAGAAGTGTTGATGATGTTCTCAAGAGACTGGTTGGCTTGCTCCTTTCAATTTTTTCCCCCATCCAGATAGATGAGTACCTCTTTTTGATTTAATGAGCTTGAGGAGGATAACACATGCTCGATATAACTCACCTTCGGTAAGTTCCGCTTCCTTTGTTTAACGAACCAGAAGAAGTAAGGGATCGGTCCCGTATGGGCCTGTCGATGTGTGCTTTAACGAGTCCAAAGACATAAAACTTGAAGGTTTTTCAGGATTATAGAGTTTGGAAAAACACTTAAAAGAGAACTCTCTCAGTTCCTTTTTCGTACAGGAGTCCAACGAGACCGAAAAAGGGTTAAACTATTGCTCGCAAGACGCTCTTTCTGACCTTTTAATGAGTGTGAAAGAAAGCAAGATCACTCGACAATATTTTCATATTTAGAGAGTCTGAAAAGGGTTTAAAGGAGACTCCAGGGGGGTTCCTTTTTCATGTGTTTGTATCCGTACGGGTCCAAAAAAGAGATAAAAGTTTACCCGGTTGCATTCTCATGTATTTACGAGCACGAGAAAGAACAAAGACTAAGCTCGGTATGCACCCAGCTTGAAAGCTGGTGGCTTGAATCCAGAATGATCATCAAAGACTGGAGACATGCCCCCCAAGCTTCAATTCATTCACAGACTTTGAGGTTGTCACCAATTTCTGTGCTAGATGGAGAAAAAGGATACAGGTGGATGAAATGAAAGTTCAAAAATGAGACCTAACGAAAGACTCGACTCGACATCTACGAGATCTGGTGAAAGACTCAACTTGAAGGGAGAGGTGATTGTTTCATTTTTTAACGAGCTTGACACAGGAAAAGAACTATGCTCAAGGTTCCAGGTTTGATCCCTAGATTGTTGTTTCATTTTTTAACGAGCTTGCTACAGAGAAGAAAACTATGCTCAAAGCCTATGTTTCATTTTTTAACGATCTTTCCACCGAGAAGGGAAACTATGCTCATGATGCCCCCAGCATGAAAGCTAGTGAACTTTGTTTCATTTTTTAACGAGCTTGCCACAGAGAAGAAAAACTATGCTCGTGATGCCCCCAACATGAAATCTAGTGACCTCTGTTTCATTTTTTAACGAGCTTTCCACAGAGAAGAAAAACTATGCTCGTGGTTTCTTCTTGATCATGGCTCCCAAGAGGATAATGCTCTGGAAGGATACCATGTCAAGGGAAAATACTCGGTCATGGCTTCCAAGAGATCTTCACTGGATGGAAGATAATCACTCGAGGAAGGACACAGGTCGAGGGTCGTGACAGGGGTAAGGAGATCAGGCTCCAATAACCCTACCGAAGAGATTACCATGTCAACTACCGGATCCAAATCGTCGGAAGTTGAGTTCATGGGAGACAACGCCACATAATTGACATGCGATGGGGGTGATACTGTCTGCATATAAGAAACACTTAGGGAGGTAACCCAGTCGGGGCTGATGAATGAAATTTGATCAATAGTCACAATTCTTCCATCGTGAGGGAAAGATATCACATGGAAAAGTGTGGATACAATAGCTTTCATGGCATAGACATAATCCCTCCCAAGGAGTAAAGAAAAATCCAAGGGGTCTCAGACTACCATGACATCGATAAATACAGTTTTCCCTCCCAAAGTTACAGGAAACTGAGGAAGGATCCCTAAAGGTTGACTAGTTATTCTATTAAAAGCTAACAGATTCTGTGTAACTGGTGCAAGCTGCGGACAACCCAAAGCGTACCAAGAAACATAAGACAAAATACTAACAGACGCACCTTCATCTATTAGCGTTTGAGGAACGTCCCGACCACGAACCTGTACTGTAATCTGGAAAGGAACGTGAGAGGGAAGACGAGGTCCAGTTAGCACACCCCAATCAAAAAGGATGGCCTCAATACTTGGAGGGGGTTCCACAGGAGGAGGAGGAATGCCCCCAGGCATGGCAGAGTCTGTATTAACGAGAAACATATGGGCAATATCGAGTTTACTCTCTATAAGGAGAGTAGGATTGACTGGTGATTGGATCGGATCGACCAATGGTGGACTTGGATAGACCACTTTGGCACTCTTCAGAGGAAGAGTGGGACTGACCGGGGAAGGGACTAGATCAGTCACTTTGACATTCTACAATGGAGGAATGGGATCGACCGATGGCGAAACTAGATCGACCACTTTGGCATCACTCTTTTGATGAAGAGCGGGGCTGATCGATGACGGAACTGGATCAGCCACTTGGGTTTGTGGTTCAATCGAGGAGGAAACTAGATTGACCACTTGATCAACCGGACTGACCGGGGATGGAACCGGATTGACTAGTCCATCAAGCAATGATGGGTCAGGGGAAAGTTTATGATAACCTTTTGGAAGTTGAATTTTTTCCAAAAGAGAAGAAGCCTCGTCCATGCGAGGACAAAGGTGAGAGTAATGATTACCTCTACATAACATGCAAGGGAACTTGACAGTTTTCTTCTTCTTACCAACCTTAACATCACTAGTTGAAGGGATATCATCGACATGACTGATAGAGTTCGATCACATAGAGGACCACATTTCTAATACCTGGGTAAGACCAGGGCAATCCCTCAGAAAGTGGTCACCCTTGCAAAGGCTGCAAGGGAATTTGGGTTTTGGATTGTTTCTTTTAATCTTGTTGATATCATCAACACTCCAAGTACTATTAACAGTAACTGGTTTCTTAGAGCCAACATCTGATGTTGTTGGGGTCTTGGTCCTTTTCGGGCTCTTCTTCTTCTTCTCTTTCCGTTTCTTCTTCTTCTGACCAACTTGGTTACTTGCTTTGGAGCTTTCACTAGGCGAAGAAGGAGAAATGGAAGGAGACTTAATGGGTGAAGAAGGAGAAAATTCGACATGAGGTTGATGTGTGGGTGGTGCATTGACATCCAAAGTATTAGATGCAACTGAAACATCGGGAGGATTTGGGATCACCGGAGTGGGGAACAAACAAACTAGTAATCCAATAGTGAGTCCTGGAAGACTCAGTGTGGCAACATATGGAGGACCAAAGTTTCCAAATGAAGGAAAGGTATAAGGTTCCCTAGAAGAAGGGGTTCCTCCATTGGTACTCCTTGGATTCGATGCCATTAACACTGACTCGACCTAAGGTCCACTAAGTAAAAGAAACAACATATGCTAATAGAATCTAAGAATCACAACCAAGCAAACAAGACCTTCTTTTGATGACCGTACTAGTTGGTGATGAAATCCAATGTCGTGTGATCAAGTCCAGAAGGGGCGGGGATAGGGTGTAATAGTTACAATGGCGACCTGCTTAACGGACTTACGCCTTGGTGCAAGCTTCCACGCAGTAATTGTGGATTTACCCTCCAAGGAGCCTGAGTGAGTTTGGCCAATGTCTGCTCCAAGTACAGTGAGACTTCCCATCACCATCACCTTGTGTAAGACCCTAAAGATTATGGCCACTAAGGTTACCAATTCATAGTCAGCCCCTGGGCGGGAACAGTCGACAGTCCAATCCGAACGTAGGGGCAGGGTATCGAGCCCGAAATCAACTAAAAGGCTTCCACGCAGTAATTGTGGATTTACCTCAAAGTGATCCCCATAATACGATCCGACCACCACAATCAGTTAAACCACGGAGGGTTAGTCCCCGTAGCTTACCCGAATGCGACCTCATGTGTAACCCCTGTGTGAGAGGGGGATCCCAGGCAGACTTATACGATAACTGGATTTGACTCTCCCTAACTCAGGATGTTACTGTTTGTTTTAGAAACTTTGGAGAGTTATGCTCACAACCCTTATCCAAAGTGCTACACCTATTCTACTGTTGGTGGAGGATCCTAGCAAAGAAAAAATTTCTAGATAATTTTTATTAGCGTTGATTTTTATGGTTGTTCTTTACGCAAAAGGGGTGTATGGAAGTGAAACAAATGGAATTATGACTCAGACCCAAAGAATGCATCGAACATGATAAGCAGTCATTTCCTTTCAATGAATGTCTATCTAAGGGAGAGAGAGAGTTCTTTTCACTAACAAGCACAACTACGGAGTGTCCTCAAATGATTCCTTTTCTCAATCAAATCCTGATGTAATGAAAAACCTTTTAAAATGCCTTCTAATATGCACAATCAATCATGCTTTTTCATTGTTTGTATATGAGCTAAAGATCAATTCGACACAATGCTTGTCTCGCTAATTGTCTTTGAATAAATGAAAATCAAATTAGCACAAGCTAAAGTCATACAAACAATGCACCCTCTCGTTGCAATCAAAACGAAAAGTGAAAGAAAAGAAACAATCAAGGAGAAAACAAAATTCACACCCAAAGAAAAAGTTGAAGAACAATGACTTTAACTCAAATCGAGATAAAGAGGTCTGTAGGACTTTGATGACCTTCACCAAGGTTTTCACTCAGCTGATGAGGAGAGAAGAACAATGCATGGGTTTCAAATTTCACTCAACAGGGAAAAACTCAATGAAAATGGTGAAGAAGGCTACAAGATCCATACAACAAGGTGCTTATTCTTCAATCAAAAGACAGATGTCAAGGTTGAAAGAGAAGAAAAGTTGACTCACTAGATCACTCAGCAAAAAAGACACAGAGGCAAACCTTGAGAAAGGCAGTTTTGGAGGGTTTTTGGGCCAAAAAGAGGTTGACGCTCTGTTGCCAAGGGAAAGGATCATTATAGCGCTCTGTGCTAAGGTATTAGGAGCGCTGGCGTTCTGTCAACACTAGGTCAGGGGCACCAGGGTCTGAAAGCCCCAGAAATGTCAAAAAATTCCAAAAATTAGGATTCAAAGTTGACAAGTATGCTGAGTGTGATAAGGTAGGGATCCAATCAGCTCATGAAACCAATCAAAAGAGGATTGAACCAGGTCTAAAACAATCAAAGGATAGAACTAGGTCAAATGAGGAGGAATTGAAACAAGAGGTTTTGATTCAAGGCTATCTCCCCAGTGGAGTCGCCAGTTTCTGTTGTAGGAAAATCTCCCTGCGAATAGGTAGATCACCTCTAGAGCTTGACCTTAACCCTAGACAGAAAAGTTCTTATCATGGACACGGAATTCCTTTCAAATCTATCTAAACTAACACATGAGAGGGAAGGATGACAGTAGTACCTTTTAACTGATGTTTGTCCCTGCACGCTCCGAGTTGCGCTCCAATCCTTTTGCTCCTCACTGATTTCTGTGGACAAAACAAGATACGACCGCTTCCTACTCTATTGATGTTATCTTGAAAACAGATCTATCAACTAGTGATAAGTTCATGTGACATTAGACACAAACTAGAAAGAAACAGGCCAAGCGTGTCATATTGATTAGAATAACGATAGCAGTACTTACAATCGTAGATGCGAATGTGACAGCTTTGTCAAGTCCTCTTCATCTAACCCTTGCCTGAAAGATCCACAACCTGGTTGACATCAGCTTCACTGATCACTTCTCCTTTGGCTGACTGTGTGTTTCCTATGAGATCATAAGTTTCATGCTAGAAATTCTTCCCTTTTCAATCATCACCAACACCACTTATGAGATCATAAGTTTGGTGTCATTCTCTATTTTTCAGTCCTCTTTCACCATCATAGATCTTGTTTATATAGGTTGAGAGGAGCTTAACCTCTTGGGTTATGTTTAGAACAAGTTGAGAACCTCCTCCTCAGATCAGGGATCTCTTGATGAAACCAAGAATTCGAGCACAACTTCCTCCTAATCTCGAAAGATCCTCCCCTTATTCTCCTCAACGGGCAAACTACTGCCTCAGATTATGCAGTGCTCCCTTAGAAGGGGCATCAGAGCGCTGCAACGCTCCCTGGTAAGCCTTGGGGAAGCGCCAGCGCTCTCAAGATGAGGAGCGCTCCTTCAAAGGAGGCTGGGGAGCGTTATAACGCTCCCTAAAGAATGATAGGGGAGCGCCAGCGCTTCTGGAGCTAAAGTGAGGGAGCGCTCCCACTCCAAACCTTTGTTTTTGGGCTCTTTTCAGGTGTCAAGATTTGTTTGAATTCAGTAGACCAGTTCTCCTTCTTCAAATCAGTCATATGAGATATTATAAGTGCCTCCTTCGTGTCGTAGTCATGAAAACATGTCTGAACATCATTTGCGACACTAGTGACCAACTTGCGACACTTGCGAAAGTTGTAGGGAAGATGTGACACTATAACTGAGAGGGACAATGCGACACTTATCCAGCTGAGCAATTTTGATGTGTAACAGTCCCTTTAGTCTATTTTTCAGTGATTTTTGAAACTGCTTGGTCATTTTCAACCCTCAGTAATATCTTTTTAACTGGAGTGGTTGTGGAATCCCTGTTTCTAGGTCTTAGGTTATACTTCTGGTGGAGCTCGGCCATTATACTATCCACTATTCCCTGATAGGTCGGATCTTATGAAACATTGTTTTTCTTGTTACTCTCAGTACTATACTCTATAGTCAAAGACTTTTCATAATCACATCTTTTTATATAAGGTTGTAAGCAGTATTTGCCAAGATTGTTCATATCCTCTTCTAACTCGTCGAAATCCTCCAAGTCTAGTCCTCCTATAAATTTTTTTCTTTTAAAAGGGGTTTGGATTTTTTTATCTTCGTTCTTAATTTTTTTTTGGTGGTTTTGAGGATTAATGTTCTTCCTGAATTCCTTTCTAGGGTAATGTTGATTTTTATCTTGATCAAGTTCCATTCTCAATATTTTGTTTGACAATTCTTTGATGATTCTAGCCATATCTTCCATTTTATCTTCTGAGGATCTCCCTAATCCAGAGGGTCCTCCTTGATCCCTCTATATCCTTATTTCTTTGTTTCCAGTCTCAAATTTGGATTTTAGTTTCCCTGGTGCCATCATGTTAGATTCGATTTTCAAGGAATCATCTTGCATCTTGGTGAGATCTATTGATCTTCTCTCCCTTAATAATAGGGCTAAGTCAGGGTCAAAATCTCCAGTGAAAGTCACTTTCATTGCATGTTGTGAGGGTTTTACCTCAGTTGGGATCTTGTTTAGCAATTTTTTGAATCGTTGGGTGAACTCAAGGACTGATTCAGAGTTTTTCTTTCGAAGAGCTCCAAATTCGGTTAGATAATAAAGATGGTATTTCTGTTCACCCCACTGTCTGATAAAAGATTTTTCAAGTTCATCATATGACGGTATAGATCCAACCTCTAGGCCTCGAAACCAGGTTCTTACTTTCCCCTCAAAGGTTTGAACCAAGAGTTTGGAGTAAACATCTTCCTATTCCAATCCAAGAATGTCAAGGAATTGATTGAAAACATTTATCTGTTCAACTGCCATTAAATCGCCCTCTCCTGTGAACTTGGGGAGTTTTTTCATGTAATTTTCCATTAAATCATGGAGAGGGACCGATAGAACCAAAGGATCATATCTTGCAGCAACCTTTGCAAATATCCAAAGAGGCAGTGCTTGGTTGCCTGCTCCTCCTCTCGGACCACCTGTGGCAACACCTCCTACCCCACCTGCTCCATTCATGACCATTGTGGCTTTAGCGGTAAAAGTATGAGGGTTATAAGGAAGGGATTCAAAAAGTTGGTTATTGGTAGGGATGAAACTTGAGAAAAAGGAGCTTGGGGAATGTGGACTAGTTCCTTCATAATCATAGGGTGAAAATATAGGATAATCAACAGAAGTTGAATCGAGATATATAAGATAATTGTTTGAGTTTTGAGACGTGGGAAAAAAAACTTAGAGAAGTGAGGAAGAATCAGTCGCAACAGGAAGTGAGATAGATCTTCGTTTTCTATTATTGTGGGAGACGACTGAGAAAGATTTTGTCTTAAAAATGGGCAGAACCAAATCTGATTCGGGGGATGTAACTTTATCAGTGGATTATTTCCTATAAAGGGGTGGAATACTTGATTTACTATGTTGATCTTCAGAGTCAGACTATGTGAATTTAGTTTGATAATTTTTATTTTTCGATGAGACAGTCTGCTGGAAGTATCTTCTTGATTTTAGAATTTTTTCAGGGTAGAAAAAATGTGAAATCTGCTCGTCGTCTGGATTCTTCCTGGTGTTCTTCTGGTTAAGAGACAATTTAAACAATATGGAGTCTCCAAGTGAAATATAAAGGTATCCTTAGAATCTTTCCAAACTTTGTTCACCATCAAAGAAGGAAAGTGTCAATGTCATTCTTCCCAGGGAAAATCTTCGTTTCTCCATTCCCAGCAACGACGCCAAAAAGATGTTGTTCCTAAGTTTATACTTTAAGGCTCTAAAGTATATTGCCAAGGCATTTGAAAAGATAGAGGAAGTTGACGATAGAAAAATCAATTATTAAAGGTGAGGGCTATAATTGGTTCCTAAACTGTCTCTGTCAAAATTCCCAGTTTTCTTGAATGTTGATATCTCTCTCAATTACTACCCATGAACGTTCTAACTCAACCCGGTTATTTGTTGTTTGTAAGATAGTGTTAAATATATTTAGAGAGATGTTGGTTTGATCTGAAATACTGGGTTCAATGTTAGGCTACCTTGAAACTAGTACTGTCATGAAGGATAACAGGTAAGGAAGATATAATTCAGTGTTTTCATATTTGGCTTCGTTGTCTCTATTTTACAATGTAAAGAGAAATATTTTAAAATACGAATTAATAGGATGACTAAATTAAAGGTCGTTTCTTGTATCTGAGTTAAATTTAAAGGAAAGGGAACATGCATGACATGAGGGAAAACATAAATCTATTAATAAGGTGAGGCATCAATTTAAGAGGAATCTCACATTGTAACAGAAGACTACGAAACAAGATAATATTAATGAAGCATATGATATTGAGATCTAAACATTTGCAGGTCTTGTATCTGCTGATAACTGATACAGAGGAAAAACTGTAGATGATTTAAATGAAAAGAATAATAATTTCCATAGTAGAAGTTGCACTAAATTGTAGCTAAGCATTCATTAATAAGATATATGAAAGAAATATGAAAAGACAGGGGAACACATACCTTAGACATGACAAAATCTGGAATCTTCAATTTGCATTTCTATTAATTCAGAGCTTCTTCAAAATTACTTTCGTCAAAAAAAGTGTCTTTTTAGAGAAAGAAAAATCCCTTTCCTGGTCTCCTCCCCCTCCTATCTATACAAAATCATTGCTACTTGATGGTTAATAATTTCCTACTTTTAGGGGAAAAGATGGTTACAAAATTGCAACCTTGACCATTGCATGATTTACTTTTTGTTGATCTATCATTTCAAAAGTATAAGCTTTCAAAAAATACTTCACTGTTTAGTTGAAGTCCCTCCCTCTTTTGAAGCTATACATTCAATACATTTCTCCAAAAAATGAACAAAAATTATGGGTGGTGTCAGAAGATCTTTAGTTTCAAACATATGAAACTTTCTTTGTATCTTTGGAAGCTGGTCTTCCAAAACTTTATCAGCAAGCCTAATCACTTGCAATTTTAAATTGGGTTGTACCAGCCATCTATCCATTAGGTTGGCGTTGATTTCCTTCAGCTGTGAAATCTCCGCCTAAATCTCCTACAAGCCTTCTTTGCAGTTCAACTGTTGTTTCACAATGTTTATTTGCCCCATTGGCTTTGAGAAATCATTTCTTTAGATACCTAATGCTTTCTTATCCAAAGAATCAAATATTCCCTCACAATCGTCTTTGATTTCTTTGACAATCTTCTTGTTTTCGACTATGTTCATTTCCCATGCCTTGAGCATGATGTCTCCTCTTATCTGTTCTGTGACAAAAAGCTTTAGATGTTTTGACATCTCCCTATTTCCTGAACATGCAACTGCTTTCTGGAAAGTATTCCTTGCATCTTTAGCCTCCTTTTCCAGTAAAATAATATTTTCTAGGGATTTGCTTACCTCTTGAAAGTAATTATGGATGATCTCTATTTTGGAAATAAATTTGTGTTGTTCGACGTCTATCTTTGTATGTACTTCCAGCAAGAGGGTCTGGAAATTCTTTAAGTCTACAACTCATCCTTCTGTCAAATTTAACTTAGCTTGTAGCTGCTTTACAAGCTCCTTTTGTTGAGTGACTTGCACCTGACTTGCTTGTATCCTCTGGTTCATTTCATCCAGGATTGATTTGAGTGATTGAATTTCTTGTCTTTCAACAGCTCTGGCCTGCTCCAATATTTTATTCACCTCTTCTCTAATGTTTTTCTTAGCATTCTTTAACTAGTATCGCAATTGAGATATTGTGTGGTTACTCTTCTTTATCCTTGATCTCATGTTCTCCATAGTAAAAAGGTTTGTTGTTGCCATGGCTCCCATGGAGCCTGCTACTTCTATAATGAAATCCTCCTCTTCCAAGTTCTATCCATCTACCAAGGCTCTATGCTTCTTCACCATACCCTCCTCTCTCATATACATCTCTTGTTTTAGGACAACCTTCCTCTTTTTTCTGAAAAAATAATCAGAAGGAGGGATCTCATCTCTGGAGATAGGGGTGAGGTCACTAACATATATGGATCCCATCTGTGGGAACCCAAAGGCAGAATGTAAAGGGGTTAAGGAAACTATGGGGCTTCCTATTTCTATAGATCTTGTCTCTCCCATGACCTTGGGTATATTGACATCAACAATAGGTGATGAATGAGGAGTGGACGTACTAGACTCGGGAGGTGTCTTGGACCTCCTCTCTTCTTCCGTATCTAGATTTTATGTTTGTAAGGCATCTTCATTTTGTGAAGACCCCTCAGTCTCCTGAGGAAATTCTTCAGGATTGAATTTATATCGTGCCTCTTGTCCAAAGCCTAGAGGAGTATCTTCTTGTTCCTGAGGAAGGGTAATTGCTTCTCCTTGCAGCACTTTGGGCAGACCTATCCATTTGTTCTTCTGGAAGGTCTGAAAACTAGCTTGCAAGTCAGACGCCAATATCTGTACCCTCTCTAAGACTTCCTCATAGGTCCTAGTCCTTTTGAACATGTCATCACAAGGGGACTTCTCATGTTCATAAGCCTTCATATTATATTGGGTCATATGTTTTCCCACTAACCGGTAAGGGTCGTGATTCCTATGTTCGAGTTCCACCAATTTGACCTCCTCCAGTGCTGCCACTTCAACTTTGGAATGACCCAAGTTGAGAAGTGAAAATTTTCCAATCTGAATGGGAAAGACCGGCCAAGACTTCTTTTGAGCCGTCTTCCCAATTCCACCTATTACTATTTGATGAGCTACCTCCCTGCACACCAGTCTGTCAAGGAGGAATTTTGGGAGTGCATGTGGAGGGATTGAACATCTGAAAACTCTGATGTAGGAGAAATTCTCCTCTATAAACTAGTCAACAACTGCCTTTAGGGTTCCTATGACCAACTCTGAAATGCAGGGATGTGTACAGTTGTACAACATCTGATGTAGTGGTATTACCATGAAACGACAGATTTCATAGAATGGGTCCTTAGTGTTTTCTTCCCAAAGTTTAGAATGATATTCATGAATGGGTTCCGGGTAAGTCGGATTCCAACTCCAATTCATCAAAGGGAAAGGAGTTGAGAAGCATATAGCATCCATGATGTACGCAAACATATAAAAGGCTACTGGTCATCCATTGGATCTTGCAGTCTGATATTCCATGACCTCCTTCGCTATGTTATCGGATAAAATCTTATCCCAATTAAAATTGTAACCTTTTGTTGCCTCATGCAAAAGGGGTACCCATTCTGCAAGGAAATGGGTAGGACTTTTCTTTCTGAAAAGTCTACATAACATCATCGCCACATAGACCATATACCATAGGTGTCACCCCTAAATTTTGCTTCGTTTCTCCACTAGTCTTTAATTATGCTAGGATACGTTTGGTCTAACTCAAGACATTCTTTCCTTTGAAAATCACTCATGAAATATTTTTTATAAACATACTTGGGATTGGGGGATAATTTATACATTACTTGTACATGTTCTGGTCTGAAAGAGATAATGACGACCCCTTGGTTTTCCAGAATGCTTCTTGTCTATACGTTAGTTCGTTCTAAGGCCCAAATGATCATGTCGTTATATGTCATAAGTCACGACTGTGTAGCTATTTTGCAGAGCTCAGACTCTGCTATATCTCAAAGTTTGTTGTTGTCGTCATGAGGGAAATTTTTTATTTCATAATCCAGAGTCTTGAAAATCTACCTCCAGGATTTTATGGAATAAATGGCATGTGGTATTGTATCAGATATAGCATCTCCGTCTGGACTCTATCTTTTTGCAACTTCATCGCTTTTCTTGGGTGCCTTCTTAGGTGCCATGATATCTGCACTGGATCAGAAATTTGTTTACAGAGAATATATGTATAAAACTAGATAAATGTGACTTGTTGCAGATGTAAAGGATAATAATGAAGTTTGAAATACAAGACCTTATTAACCTTTAACTTTGTGTTATAACGAGTGTACAGACACAGACAATGAAAAGTTAATGCTTTTTAATGGAAATATATGTCTGGAGATACATTTTCGCGTCAAAAATATCTTCACTTATCCGTTATTAATACTGTCGTATATCGGTGATTTCGAAACTGGAGTTTCAAAAATCACTACCTTCCTCAATTCCCAAAATGCGAAAGGCATCTTGGTTATCACTTATCCTATTTTGGAATCAAATTAAACTTAATCATAAACCTTGTTTAGAGAAAACGTGATTTTGCATTTCAAAACTTTAGGGATCCTGTTGTCAGGGGATAAGTCATAAGAAAATTAGGGGATAAGTCACAAGCAAACCCCAGATCACAAAATTGTGATGGGATTAGTGAGGCGCTAATCAAGTATTAGAGATTTAATTAATCAAAGTTAATGATTAATTATCCTTTTAACTTTTCGGAGAAACAAGGATTGGGAGTTTGATGGTTGAGAGTTTGAAAGTGCTTTAGTAGAAAGGAAAACTCGAATTGCGAAAGATTAAGGGAATGATGATTGGTTTTAGGAGCTTAGTTAATTATGGATCAAAGAGTGCTTTGTGGAAAGCGATGGAAAAGGTAACCTTTATTTCTTCCCCCCTTTTTTAATTTTTTAATATCTTAAACAGTTTTGGGATTTTGGCACTGGGAAATTAGGATGGTTGAAGATCATACCTCGAGAAAAAATGAATCTCAAAACCTGAAAAGGAACGGAATGCTATAATTCCCCTTTGGACTAAGGGAAGCTCCACAACTTAGGAAAAGATGAAGATTTAGTTCCCAAGGGTAGAAAAAGTTAAAATTCGTGTCAGTAACATCCATGGGGATGAGACTGCAGTTGAAAATTCCTCAGTTGCATAGAAGACTAGGGAATACATGGTGATATTTCCTAGTTCTCTAGGTGCCAAACCAATTCAAACAAGCTACCCACAGTCATCACATAGAACTTTTACATTATGTTGATCCTTTAGTAGACTGGAGGAGACCCAATGCCAGGTTTCTCTGCAATGGCGCTTTCAATTATAACAACATCAATGGGTATGGAAGTGCTCTATTTGTGAAAAAAAAAATATATCTAGGACAAAATCCATCATCTGCAAAATACCAAAGATCGTTTGGATCACAGATCAGAGGACTAGGGATGTCAGAAACAATGATAATTATTAATCCTTTATCCAACTCGATGGACATACTTGAATTTGTAGCCTCCAAGTAGACGTTTCATATTTTGAACAACAAAACTTAGTTATGAAAAAATGAAATCCATTTCTTACTCAATCAGTCTAATGAATACTCCTCCTTGAGCTTCTCTTGCATCAAAGTTCTTCCACATGTTTTTCAATAATTGAAACCAGAAATTTTTTTTGGAGGTACTTACCAAACATGTTAATGGAGAGATTTCATTTTTTCAAAAATGCCAACCATTTCTTACCCAACCAATCGAAGGTTCCTTCCTTTTACAACTATGTTTCTTCAGAGATCGGTGCTAGAACATTGACCACTAGTTCCATCACCCTTGGTGCAGGCTCTTCCTTGGTGGATACTTCCACAAATTTATTGCTTAGTGTGTGACAAAGCTCAGGATGAAGCTTCCAATACTTCTTCTCCCAATGACCACTTAGATTACAATGGTTGCAATAATTTATTCGTTTGTCATTCAACTTCCTGACAGGATGACTTGGAAGGCATGGTTTCTGATTTGTATCACTTCCCATGGAAACATATATCTTCTTAACCCAAACTTTCTTTGTTTGATTCTTGGATACATCATGGTTAGAAGATGTAATGCATAAATTATTTTTCTTACATTCAAGAAAATAATTTGAATGACTTTCATACCTTCCTGAATTGTCCTTGATGTAGACCTGACAAGGACTAGATGATTTGACTCCCCTCTTGGAATCCAATGATGTAAAAATGGTTTTTGAAGCAACTCTTGCTTCAGCGAGTTTTGAGCACTCTCCAATCTCCTCTTGACTGTATCCCAAACTTGCAAATCGTGGTATTTGTACCCCTTCTAATGGTCGAGTGACTCCTTGGCCTTGAATTCCAAGTCCACCTCCTTTGTATCCCATCTTCATGAGGAGGTTCATGCCCACGTTAGTTTCATACTGAGAAAACATTGAACATGAAGAAACATCATGTAGCTCGGTTTGAGTTTGTGCATCCATGATAGAAGGATATTTGTCTTCCATTCGTTCACCATGCTACAACTTAGCCAAGAGATCATCCTTGGTTTGCAATTAGAGTTGCAATTATTCAATAATTCTATTGTAGACTTCTCCATGAAGCTGATATCTCTCTTGAATCTCTTTATTCTCTTCTTCTGCAACCTACAAAATTATCCTCAACTCTGCATTTTCAGATTGAATGTTGTGATTTATCTCTTCTAATTATTGAAGTCTTTCTTCTTGCTTCGCTCCTTTTCCCATCCTGCAAAGTAGTAAGCCTTCTCTGTTACCACTTGATCTGAAAATGAGTGAGTACTTACTCTACACAAATTTCCAATCGAGAATCATTTTCTGATGAATTATTTTCATAAGGATTGCATTGTCCCTTGACCAGGTTTTGAGGAAATGTTGGTCATGTTTGACCATTCTTGGGACTTCAACAGGCTGGTCGAAGACGGAGCACCCAGGCGAAGCATAGATCACGGGATCTTGCCCTTTTTGCAGGCTTTTTGGGGATTTTAGGGTTTATGTAATAGGTATGGGATGTCGGCCCATTGGTTTACCCATGTTTAGGCCCTTTTTGTAATGTATAAATAAGTATCCAGGTGATGTAAGAGTAGTTCGATCTATGTGATTGTAGTTCTAATTGATTTTGTGCAAGAACCTATGAAGGTTTCTAAGTGAGAATAGTTGTGAATTATTTGTTCATACTGTATGTAAGACTTGTAGAGCTAAGTGCAAGTGTTTTGTAAGTGCTTTGTGTGTAGAATGTGTAAGGCTTTGTGTTGTGACCTGATTTTGGGGAAGGTAGATCTAATGCATTGTGCACAGATCACCCGTACAATGTGGAGTGAGCTCTGTGGATCTGTGCCTGTAAGAAGATTGAAGAATACTAATAAATAAGAATAAGAGTTGGTGGACATAGCCCCACACTGGGGTGAACAATGTATATCATGTGTTGATGTGTTTTGTGCAATGTTATTCATCGTGTTTATGCTTATGTTTTCTTAGTGCACTATTCTTGATGTATGATAGATAGATCTATGATTTCTTAGTTCTTTATATATGAATGAATGTTAGATATGAACTGATGCTAAGTTCTTAGATGTGTTGATTTGTTTATTACAACGTTGTTCTATATTCAAGGTTAATATGCGATGTGAATAAGAATCGTAACTGAATGCATACTATTGGCTAAGTGCTCTATTGAGGTGTGTAATCACATATCTGTGTCCCATCTAGGTTGTAGACACTTGAGTCCTAAAACCCCCCTACCTCTACCTCAAGTGAGACTTCATCGGCTTCGAAGGTGTTGTCGAAAGGGCTGGTAGTTAGGGTTTTGTTGAAGCGTTGAACCCTGGGTCTACCCCTGTGCCAACAAATGGTTATGTTGTCGAGACCTAAAACTATGATTGCTAGGAATTGAATAAAAGAAGAAAGCTCTGTGCGTAGATCTATTGTTGTAGTGCGCAGTAATCTACCTGACCTGTGAAGCTTTGTGCTAAGAGAAGGAAGCTTGATCTGAAGAAAGAGGTAAGATCATGAAGCTTTGTGCTCTGAGAAAGGTAAAATAAGTGGAAATGTTTTCTTCGAAAGTATGAATCTAGGTATGTTTGATAGATTTTTTGCTAGTATGAAAACTAGGCACAGATAGAAGAAAGAAGATTCGTTCTCAATAAATTTGATAGAGATAGTGAAAGATATGTTATTCCTATGCATAGAAAGAATTTTTGGACTAATAAGTGGATGCAGGACCCTAGAAAGATTTTTTGTAGATTACAGGTCCATCACTGTGATCCCAGTGCACAGTACAGGAAAGGTTGGGGATCATTCAAGAGAAAGAGAGGATTGACACTATGTTATAATTGAAGAAAAATGGGACATCTTGCTAAGGAATGCCCTGGTATAGGTCCTATTTGTCTTTGTTGTAAAGTTGTTGGTCATGAGGTTTTGTATTGCCCTAAAATGATTGATAAAGTTGAAAATACGAATCTGAGACAAGAAAACCATGAGGAAGATCAAGAAAATAAGGATATGTTAGAGAATCAGAAAGAATCAGAGAATATATTATTACAGATGAGATAAACACTGAAGGATCACAGAGACATCAGTTTACCAGAGATCTTAAAAGAAAATCGGTGTATAGAAACATGAATAGGAGACTTGGATATAAATTGTGCTCTGGATGAGGAAACACAAGTGAATATCATGCCAGAAAGCACTTGGAAAATTTTGGGAAAACCTGCTATGATTCCTTCATTGGGAAGGATAGGATTGTTTAAAGGAAAGATGATAAACCTAGGTGGAAGAGGTAATAATGTACCCATGATTTCCCATGGAACATTGACCAAAGAAGAATTCAAAGTCATTAAATTTGTTGAGAACAATGCCCCTTTTGCACTTTTGTTAGGAAAGACTTGGATTGAGAAAGATCAAATTTGGAGGAAAGAAGAGGAAGAAGCTACAGAATAAAAAAAGAAAGAATTAAGGGACTTTATAGCCAAGAAAATAGAGCGACTAATACAAGAACAAGAGGACAAGTCGAAGCAACTGAGGGCCAGAGACTTAGTTGTTGAAGTTGAAAGAGTGCAGGAAGGCTTGAAAAACCTGTCCATGCAGGATAGAAGAACACCTACCCCAGAAATAGTAAGCGAAGAGGTATTACATTCGAAACATTTGAGACAACATCAGCAGTGCGAAGTTACTATGCTAAGAGAAAATAATAATAAAAATGGAAAGAGGAATCTAGAGACTCGGATCACAGGGAAGAAGGCCAAAAATCTCAGTAAGGAAAAATAAAAGTTAGAAATATTGCAAGAGGTTCTAGTGAAGACTTCACAGGAAGCAGGCTTCCAGACCTTGAACATCGCTAGAATAGGAAAATAGTGCAAAAAGGCACTTCTCCATGGCGAAGCTATATGACCATTGGAGGTGCCCCGACCATTAGAATGACACTCTAGAATGGCTAGAAACGCGGTTATTTATGGAAACGATCGCCATTGTACCATTGATACCACGCCATAACGGATGGATTGAGGCATTTCAACCCGTTGAAGGAATCTATTATGACGTTGTTTATTTATTCCATCGAATGAAGCACCAGGACAAATTTTGCAAACTGAGATATTTGAGCTAGAAGAGAAGTGATTGCATACCGCGATGCATTGTCTATGACCTCATCATTGATTTGATTACCTTGAGCATCTGTTCGACTACCCAATTTATTTGACCACGAGCATGTATGTCGGGTGACCTTAGCGCAGTCACGAAATCTGTAGAAGTGATCTTGATAGACCTTATCGCTGAGAAATTTATGTCTGTAGGAGTACATGCCTCATCAATGGGAGGATTACAAGCATCCCCCTCAACTGGATGTTGATCTGGGCCCTCCCAAACTACATCAGAGAAGAGAAGCAAGAAGTGCGACGATCTAACAAATGCAAAGAAAATCTCGTCAGTATTGCCCGACTATATCCTGCCCTTGGATGGCGCGGTTAGTCGTGATAGTGTCTCGAGAGATTTTGAGTACACACTCATCACTATGTACCTCTCAAAAGGGATACACACAGTAGGACCCTAGTTGGGACTGATCCCAGCTCTTAAGATAAGTGATTTTAACCTCAGCGATAGAAAGAATTATGTGATCCTTGCACCGCATCTCTACCTAACAAAAATGACTGGGAAGAAGCCTAATATAGTTACCCAGCTATGGATCAAGGAGATCATGAGGTAAAATATCTTGAACGTCATGAAGATTCCCCACTTTGGCTGACATCAGGAGGTTAACACGTGCATTAAAATCCTCCTGTCATTCTTCCATGGTGGGTACCTATGGTTGGATAGGTGCATTATTGTGGATTCGACATTGATCCACCTCATTACTAGAATAAGCATGCAAGGACTAGACCCTTAGAAATTCTACCCTGGGAAGACGTCAGATCGCTCCTTAGCAGAATGCATCAAAGAGGCTTATGGTGATGTGGAGAAGGGGAAGAAAGGATACAAGGTAGCCTCCATCCAAGATGGCGCACTGCACCTAGCTTGGCAACTGATCACTAGAAATCTCATCAGAAAGGACAGGCCAACACAAGTCACAGGTTTCATAGTCAACCTTGTAGGAAAATGCATCGAAGGGATACATATGAACTGGGTGATCTATCTCGTCAATGAGTTGGAGAAGGATTGTCGCGAAGCGTAGGACCAATTTTATGAATTCCACTTTAGTTGGTTGTTGATTATTATAGCATTTATCTCTTGGGAGATGCCAGAGGGACTGAAATTCCCTGAATTTGAGCCATTAGAACCACTGGCCACAAGGTTCACCACTTTGTGCCATTCAAGTGACATGGTGAAGCAATGGAAATCAAATGCAGTGTTCCACACTTATTACCTACTACTCACATGCACCATTGAGTCATTCCCCTGAATGGATCCAAACACCTTGCATACTTACAGACCACTAGCGAAGTTCGATGCAAACCGCCACTTTATCTAAATCACTATGCACAAGGATGAAAGTAAAGAGGAGTTGCAGGCGTATTATAATTTGATCGAGGAAGACCTAGAAGAGATCAATAAATAATGGCCAATTCAATTCCTTGTACTGGTTGGAGATGCATAACTCTTCGACCCCAACCTCATCGAAATTCCTATGGTTACTCGAACGAAGTATGATGGACCATGTAGCGCTATGAAGAAGAAGAAAATGGAGGAAGTGCAGAACATAGATAGCGAAGAGAAGGACAACACATCATAGGAAACTACACCTCACTCACCTGGAGGAGGAGGAGGTGATGAAGTAAATGAAGAAGAGGAAAGGGAAGAAGACAAGAAAGAAAAGGGAAAAGTAACACTGCTAAAGGATCCCCTAACAGAGGAAGAGACATCAAAGAAAAGGAAGGTTTCTCCAAAGAAACCCTCAATGCAGAAGAAATATCGAGCCACTAAGCCCAAGTCACAAAATGTGCTCACAGTGGATGATGTTGACCTCATCATCGCAGCTACAAAAGATCCTTCAGAGGGTATCTTGCATTGACATGAAGAAAAGCAGGAGACGATGTATGACACAATCGAGGTGGAGCTGAAGGAGGTACAACAAGCCATCTACTCAAGCAACGCAGTGTCTACTGTGTTGTCGTCATTAGAAGGTGTAGAATTAGGGGATGAGCCCACCCAATTTTGAAGGATAGAAGATGCGACAAAGGCTCGCTTTCATCGAGACCAAGAAGAAAAATAATAGGCCACATAGGACTTGAAGCAAGAAAAGGAGGAATCCCTAGAGAAACTTCGGGTTGTGCAGCAAGAGAAATATGACATTAGAGCGAAGTTCGAGGAGGACAGAGAGAAAATCCAGAAAGGGAAACAACAGTTTCTCGCAGGGCAGACTGTAATTAAAGAGGTAGTAACTACATCACTTCACTCTGTGTTGGGCTTGGCCCAGATAGAAGAAGAGACAATAGAGATCCAAGTGGGGAATCTCATTGAATCCATTCGACAGCTTTGGGAAAGAGTAGCAGAGCTATAGCTTCAATGAGTGCCTAGCACTCCATAAGAAGTTCGGGATCAGACGGAAGAAACTGCCAGGAGCGCAGTAGAAAGAATCAGGGCATTGACCATAGAGTGCAAGCAACTTAGTGATTGAAGTGCGCATACTTATGAGTGCCTTGCTGAAGACCTAGAATTGAGGATATTGGAAGCACAACTCCAGGAGGCGAAGCAACAGGCCTCCACCATTCAAGCACAGTTGAAGCTACTTACTGCATGGAAAAGATGAAAAGGTCGCAGGAGTAGCACACAATTAAGAAGTGGGTCATTGCCATCTAGATTCGAGTTATGGAGGTGACCCAGAGACTCCATCCAGTGCAGGATGAAGCCTGCACACTTTTTAAAGAGCTCGAAGGATAAGGATCACAGTTGGAACAGGTGGTTGCAATAGTAGAACAATACCTAGAAGGGCCTATCACCGAGAAAATAATCTAGGACTTCATCGAGTAGGAAGCTATGGCAAAGAAACAAGTCAAGGCAGTTCAAGCTAAGCTTGAGGACTTCGAAGCAGAGTTGCCCAGATCAGAGTGACTCCAGATGAGTCACAAGTGAGTGTTTTGGACCTGTTGGCCCTTAACCAGGTTTTGAGGAAACGCTGGTCATGTTTGACCATTCTTGGGACTTCGACAGGCTGGTCAAAGATGGAACACCCAAGCGAAGAGGAGATCGTGAGATCTCTCCCTTTTTGCGGGATTTTTGGGGCTTTTAGCATTTATGTAATAGGTATGGGATGTCGTCCCATGGGTTTACCCATGTTTAGGCCCTTTTTGTAATGTATAAATAAGTAGCCAGACGATGTAAGAGTAGTTCAATTTGTGTGATTTTAGTTCTGATTGGCTTTGTGCAAGAACCTACGAAGAGTGCTAAGTGAGAATAGTTGTGAATTCTTTGTGCATACTGTATGTAAGACTTGCAGAGCTAAGTGCAAGTGTTTTGTAAGTTCTTTGTGTACAAACTGTGTAAGGATTTGTGTTGTGACCTAATTTCAAGGAAGGTGGATCTAGTGCACTGTGTGTATATCACCTTTCCAATGTAGAGTGATCTTTGTGGCCCTGTTTCTGTAAGAAGATTGGAGAAGACTAATAAAGAAGAAGAAGAGTTGGTGGACGTAGCCCCACACTGGGGTGAACCATTTATATCCTTTGTTGATTTGCTTTGTGCAATGTTATTCATGGTGTTTATGCTTATGTTTTCTTAGTGCACTGTTCTTTATGTATGATAGATAGATCCATGATTTCTTAGTTCTTTATATATGAATGAATGTTAGATCTGAACTGATTCTAAGTGCTTAGAGGTGTTGATTTGTTTATTATAGCGTTGTTCTATATTTAGGGTTAATCTGCGATGTGAATAAGAATCATAGCTTAATGCATACTATTGGATAAGTTCTCTATTGAAGTGTTTAATCACAGATCTGTGTCTCGGATAGGTTCTAGACACTTGAGTCTTGCAACCCCCCATGCCTCTACCTCGAGTGAGACTTCATCTGCTTCGCAAGTGTGGCCGAAAGGGCCGGTAGTTAGCATTTTGTCGGTGCCCTGTTGAAGCATTGAACCCTGGGTCTACCCCTATGCCAACAAATTAAATGGAATTAACTCCATATTAACCATGCTTTTAAACAATAATACATAACACACATGAACTCAAAATGGAATAATCACATGAAAAGACAAGAGAGAGACAACTGACATTGATAATGGAGTTCGCCCCTTCTGGGTTACGTCTTTGGACCCGCTTCAATTGGAATATGGATCGCTTTCATTCCTTCTTCAAAATATGTTGGGAACTTCTCATAAGTGATTACATAAGATATGCCTTCTCATTCAATGAAGATTCAACAATACTACTCACACTCATATCTCTCCATACATCAAGAAGGATAATTCCTTACATGAACAAGTCTCTCAATACTTAGGAGTAGTAGCACTATGGCTCTCTAACTCCACTCATTAATTCCTCATTACTCTCCTTCTCCCCTTCATAAGTCTCACATAAGGTATTATACATTTTTCCCTCACTCTCTTTTAAAAAAGAGCACTAATTCCTAGATCCACAATAATAGGATCTAATTGCAAACAAGGAAAAACAAGATCCAAGAATGTAGGATCTCAAACTATATTCAAGCACATAATGGGAAAAGTCTCAAAACCACCCAAGACTCTTCATCCATGCCTTTGATTCTCTCAACCTATAATTGAGAATAATTAAAAATTGGTTTGAGGTGGTTCCTCACATAAAAACCAATTTCCAAAATTATAATTTAATGATAAATACATGAGTCTAATTTCCCTCACAAGTATTAATAATTTTACATCAAAAGTGAATAATAATGTATGTGTTTTTCCAAAAGCTCATAAAGCATAACTAAATGCATGAGCATCTCATAAAAGGATAATTAAATACATGAGCATCTCATAAAATCATATGAATGCATGAGACATTTTTCTCACAAAGCATTAATAAAATGAATGAGAAAATAAAACTCATAAAAGCATAAATTCACCACTTTCACCACTTTGTCACCAACTTCAAATCAACTTGGTGAACAAAGTAAAGTCCCTTCCATGTGTGGAGATTTTCCTGGATCACCTTGAATATTTTTTAGTACTGCAAGAGTTTGAAGATGTATTCCAAGAAATACCAAGGTTAACACCAAAGAGGGAGATAGATTTATCTATTGATTTAGTACCAGGATCTACCCTAGTATCAAAAACACCTTACAAAATGAGTACACCGTAATTAAAATAATTACAAATGAAATTGGAAGAATTGTTGAAGAAATGTTACATACGTCCAAGTGTTTCACCTTGGGGAGCATCGATACTCTTTGTCGAAAAAAAGGATGGAACACTGAGGCTATGTATTGACTTTAGACAATTGAATAAATCCATTGTGAAGAAAAAATACCCTCTACCTAGAATTGATGACCTCTTTGATCAACAAATTGGGGAAAATATATTTTCAAAGATAGACTTGATATCAGGATACCATCAGGTAAGAATCAAGGAAGAAGACATCAATAAGACAACCTTTAGAACCAAGTGTGGGCATTGTGAATCTGTAGTGGTGCCATTTGGGATGACCAATGCACCAATTGTCTTTATGTGCTTAATGAATGGAATATTTAGAAATTATTTGGATAAGTTTTTCATAGTATTCCTGGCTGACGTACTTATCTATTCTAAGTTAGAGGAATAGTATGAACATCACCTAAGATTGGTATTGCAAGTGTTGAGGGAACATCAGTTGTATGCCAAGATTAGTAAGTGTTATTTTTACCAAGAACAAATCCATTACTTGGGACACTTTATTTTATAACAAGGTATAACAGTGGATCCATAGAATATTGAAGCCATTAGAGGATGTCCAAAACCCAAGAATGTTTAAGAATTCAGATCTTTTATGGGATTATCTATTTACTACAAAATATTTATAGAAAGGTTCTTATAAGATTGTTCATCCCATCAATTTTTTGAGAAAGAAGGGAATTAAATTTGAATGGAAAATTGAGTGTGAGGAGAACTTTAATTTGTTGAAATAATTACTTACTAGTGAACCTATTTTAAAGATTGTGGACCCAAATTAAAGTTTGTTTGTATGTATAGATGCATGCAAGGAAGGACTTGGTGGAGTCCTCACTCAAAATGCACATGTCATTAGTTATGAGTCCAGAAAAATTAAAGAAAACGAGAGGAACTATGCCACACATGACTTGGAACATGTTTCCATTGTTCATGCATTGAAGATGCAGAGGCATTATCTCATGGGAAAGACATTTAAATTAAGAACATAACATAGTGGTCTCAAATATCTTTTTGAATAACCAACTTTGAATGCCATGCAAATGAGATGGATGGAATTTTTAAGTGAGTAATATTTTGACATAAAGCATATGAAAGGAAAATAAAATAAGGTTTTTGATGCACTCAATAGAATATTACATCTCATGCATCCTACAACCATTAGTATGCATCAATCATATTTAAAGAGCATAATTTTGGATGTTGTTGTTACAGATCAACATTACCTACAGGTAAAAGAGAGCTTATAGCATGAAAATGTACAACATAAAATTAAAGAATATGAGATGAAGGAAGATGGATTACTTATGCATAAAAATAGAATTTATGTTCCTAGTTCCAGAGAACTTAGGAATTTGGAATTAAAATAAATGCATAATTTTTCATATGTTGTACATCTCGATTACCAGAAAACAATTAAGAAACCAATTATTTTGGCCATGAATGAAGAAAGATGTTGTTGATTACATTGCCATGTGTATGGAATGTTAGAGAGTGAAGGTTGAGCATAGACACCCAATGGGTTTCTTACAACCATTGTCAATTCCATAGAAGAAATGGGAAGTGGTAACCATTGATTTTATAACCAAATTTCCCAGGGCAGAAAGGAAACATGATTCAATCATAGTAGTGGTTGATAAATTGATAAAGGTTGCTCATTTTTCTCCAGTAAAAATGACTCATACAACAACTAATATTGCATAAATTTACATGAGGGATATTGTTAGGTTGCATGGGATACCTAATGCAATTGTTTCGGACAGAGATACAGAGTTTACTTCAAATTTATGGAGGGAATTATTTAAAGGATTTGGTACAAATCTAAAATTTAGCAAAACATACCATCCACAGTTAGATCGACAGACAAAGAGAGTCAATCAAGTAATTGAATACATGTTGACAATGCATGTCATGGATAATCCATCTAAGTGAGAAGATTACTTTCACTTGGTTGAGTTTGCCTATAATAATGGGTATCAAGATTCATTAAAAATGAGCCCATTTGAAGCTTTCTATGGTAGAAAATGCAATAATCCAGTGAGTTGGGGAAACTTGGCAGACATAGTGGTACTTGGGAAAAAATTACTCAAGGATATGTAAGACCGTATGATTAGAATTAAGAAGAATTTAAAGGCAGCTCAAGATAGATAGAAAATTTATGTAGAACACTAGAGAATTTAAAGTGGGGGAGCATGTTCTTTTAAAAGTGAATCCAAAGAAGATCTCATTGAATTTGGGTAGTTGTACAAATCTAGGAGCTAGATTTTGTTTTCCATTCGATATATTGGACACAATAGGGCCAGTTGCATACATGCTTGCATTGCCTCCTTCCATGAATGTGCATAATGTATTTCATGTCTCTTTGCTAAGAAAATATGTACATGATACTAACCATGTTATTGATTGGCATATGATTTAGGTAGATTGATCCAAGAGGATCTCGGTGGCCACCCACCTTTTCTAGTTGGCTCAAAGAAATTTTTCGGCAACTTACTATCTTTAGCAATCCCAACTTCCAGGGCCATTTTGAGGGCCTAAACGAAGTTTTTTCACGATAAGGAACCTCAATTATAGCCAAAGTATTTCATTGATCCCCCTAAATGAATCTCATTTTTAATACCTTTCCAACAAGCTATCGTGCACCCTAAATGAATATTCTATGCAAACGTTATGACCCCGAGAAGTTCATGTACTAACTTACCCCAATGGGGGACCACATGACTTTTGGTGCTTCATCTTCTAGGGTTACATTTTTGGATGTATAGGGTTTTGGAATTCATGTTTATTGTAAAAATGCCTTTAGAGCCTCATTTTACTCACCTTTCTTCCAATGAGCATATCTGTCACATCTCTTCTTAGAGATAAGCTGCCACCATTCTAGGAATCTTGTTTTCAGTCTACATTTTATAGTTTCAACATATTTCTTATTTAATAGAATTCAAGTTTTACTGTATCTTTATTATTGTTCACTGTGTCTTTGTGTTAATGTTATAAAATCTGTGGTTTCATTTTCATTCCACTCCTAAATATGGATCAGTTGTATTAGAGTGGTCTTCTCCTTGTTGTTTTTTTAATGCATGTCCTCGACGTGGTCAAGGTATAGAGAGTTGGGTCTCGAGCTTGTTTCTTCTGAGGATAAATCCTCTCTCACACACAAGAAACCACCCATCTTGGGTGAAAATAAAGACAATGAGATAGGATATCCTTTCAAAATGTTTCTCAAGGAATCCCTGGAGCGACATAGGAATGAGATGATGGACAACTTTGCACAAATCCTTTGACAGTTGTCGACAAGCGACACATCTACCTCAAGTGAAGACACCTCCCCCTTCAAGGTACAAATCAGTTTTGATATTCCTATATTTGAAGGTCAAATAGATGCAGATGTCGTAGATATATGGTTAAACCTTCTAGAAGGGTATGTTTTTGTCCACAACTTTTTTGATAAAGAAAAGATTACATTTTCACTCCTCAAGGCCATCCCCCATGTCAACAATTGGTGGGGTACTTTATGTGAGAAAAAGGAAATAGAGGGATCCACATTATTTACTGTTTCACCCACTTGGGGTTCCTTCAGGGATGTCATTAAGGAAAAATACTACCCTATTGGAAGTTATGATGACGTGTATATAAGATGGACCACACTATGGTAGGAAAAAGACCAATCAATGCCAGAGTTCACCAATGTCTTCCATACCTTGTGCACCAAGATGGATATCAAATATTCTAAGTGACATCTAGTTCTCAAGTACGGTGGTGGTCTGCATAGATACATCCATAAAAAAATGGAGTTTTTTTACATCTGATCCTTGGGCATGATCTATCAATATGCCATCAAAATCAAGTAGAATCTTAAACAAAATATGTGGTAGTTTGGGTCTGGGAACCCCTCACAGCAGAAGAAGGGCAAGGGAAACTTCAACTTGTAGAACAAAGGACAAAGAAAATATGGGAAACCGCAATACAACTAGTCCAATCCGCAAGAAAAGAAGGACAATGGAAAGACAAAGAAAGATACCGAGAAGTGGTGTGACTTCCATAAGATCCCATGGCATAACACTGTTGATTGTCACTCAAAGAATTCATTGGTGGCTGAGGTAAAAGCCTCTAAATAAAATTTAGGTTGTGAATCCAATTCACAACTAGAAAAGGGGAGATAGATCATTAACATGGAACCACATCCACCATTGCTACCACCAAGATCTAGCTCAATCAACTTGATGAATGAGAGGAAGGCGAGCACCTCTTTCATTCACAGCTTTGGGTGAAAGGCACTCCGCTACAATTCATCATTGATAGTGGTATATAGAAGAACCTCATCTCAAAAGAGTTCATCAAGTAGCTATCCCTACTGACAATTCCACACCCGCATCCCTACACCATCGGATGGCTCCATCAAGGAAGTGATCTTCACGTTAGCCAACCGTGTCGCTTGGCGTATGACATCAATCAATTCAAAGATGAGGTATTATGTAATGTTGATCCTCTTGAATTTTGTGATGTTCTTTTGGGCCAACCTTATTTATGGAAAATTCATGTTGTATATGAGTCTATGCCTCACAATGTTATTATTACTTTGAATAGGAAATTATACAGGATACCCGAGGTAGTCCCACCTAGTGTTATTTCCTTGATCTCTTCCAAGCAATGCAGAAATGTCATTTCTTAGACTGGGAATTTTTTCTTCTTCATGATTCGCTCTCAGAGTGAGAAAAAGGTTGCATCCACATATTCTCATCGCCTACAGGGGTACATTTTCACTATTAGGTCAAGAATCCCATCGATCTGAACCCTAGTGCATCACTACCCAATGGGCTAGTTTATCGTCACTCTCTACTAGAAAATGAGGAGATCGAACATTAGATCCAAGAAATTCTCCACAAGGGGAACATTCGACCCAACTCATCACCTTATGGAAGCCCAATTATTCTAATGTAGAAGAAATATAGGATTTGGCGACTCTGCATTGATTACTGAACCCTAAACAAAATCATAGTGAGAAACTGACACCCGATTCCCTAAATCGATGATCATCTTGATCAGATTAGGCCAAATACTTCAGTAATATTGATCTGAATTATGGATACCATCAGGTCCCAATGGAATAGACATATGTATGAAAATTTTCCTTCAAGTCAAAAGAAGGTCTTTTTGAATGGTTTGGCATGCCCTTTGGTTTGACAAATTCCCCAACAACTTTCATGAGGATGATGGATGATATCTTGCAGCCTTTCACTAATTATTTTTTGGTGGTGTATCTAGATAAAATCCTCATCCACAACAAGACTTGGGAAGAACACTTGCAACATATTCAACAGGTTCTGCACACTATGTGACAACACAAGCTATATGCCAACTTGGAAAAATTCTCCTTAGGCATGGAAAAGGTCCAATACCTAGGCTACATTGTTGATGCACATGGTGTGCATATTGATCAGCCAAGATCCAATTCATCCATGATTGGCCAGCTCCAACCACGCTCACTGAGATTCAGAGCTTCTTAGGCCTTACCAATTTCTATCATAGGTTCATGTTGGGATTCTCCCATATCACATGGGCCCTTAGCCAAATAACTAGAGGTGGTGGAAAGAAAAAATTTGTGTGGGGCCTGTCCCAACAGAAACCTTTCAATGATATGAAGAAACACTTGTGCTCATCCCTAGTGATTTCATTACTTGACCTACAACATCCCTTTGAGAATGAGACAAATTCTTTAGACTATGTTGTGGGAACATTTATCACTCAACACAACTACCCTGTGGCCTATCATAGTGAGACACTATCATATGCCATCTACAAGTACCCTACTTAGGAAAAATAAATGTACTCCATTGTGCAACTCTGCTGCCAGTGGAGGAATTACATTTCCAGGAAGGAGACAATCATCCACACTAATCATAATCCATTGTAGTTCATAGAGACATAAGAAAAATTGTAGAATGAATTCCATTAGAAGTGGTTCACATATTTGCAACAGTTCCACCTCAACATCAAGTATAAAACAAGAAGTATTAACTGATTCGTTGATTTCCTCAGTTGACCTCTAGTCGTGACACTCACCAAAGTGCTATATTCTTACGGCCACGAGACCTCTAGATGGCATCACCTCTATGAGACAGATCCTAACTTTGCCAACACCTACCATATGTTGGGTGCCAACACAAATGTCACTAATTTCTATCTTCAGGATGGGATGTTGTGTCATTTGTTCCATCTCTATGTTCCATAAAGTGAGAGAGAGAAGCTGATTTAGGAAGCCCACTACAGTGGGGTGGCAGGACACTTTGGCATGCAAAATATAATGACATTGGTGCAGTGACATTTCTACTAGTCAAAAATTCGATAGGATGTCAGCAAGTATATCTAGTCCTACACTACCTACGTTATTGCCAAACCGACCACTAAGAAACAAGGCATGTACACTCCTCTTCCTAATCCTAACAGGCCCTAGTAATCCATCTCAATGGACTACATGTCGAGCCTTATGTCAACCAAGCAGGTAAATGACTATGTTTTTGTGGTTGTTGATCGCTTTTCCAAGATGGCCATTTTGTCCACCTGCAAGAAGAGCATCACAATAGAGGCCACTTCCAAGATGATATTTGAATGAGTGTGGGTACACTTTGGGATCCCATAAATCATCATCTCATATAGGGACAACTATTTCCTCAACACATTCTTTTCAAGCCTCTGGTCACTGTTGGACACCAAGCTCACCAAGTCCACTGCCTTCCACCCCCAGATGAATGGACAAACCAAGGTCATCAATTGTATGATCATGCACACCCTGCACATGTACAATTCCAAGAACCCCCGCACTTGGGATGAGATTCTTCCCTATATTCAACACAACTACAAAAAATCCATACATATCTCAACCAACCACAATCCCTTTCAGGTGGGGTTGTGATTTCAACCATTGGGTCCCATGGATGTTGCACTACCCCTTGCAACCACCCATGCAAACTCATCACATACTCCAAATGAAGTTGGAAAAGAAACCCGATTCATTGAGAAGATCCATCACATTTTCCAATAGGTTCATAATATTTTATAGAATTCTAATGCCAGGCAGAAGCAACACCATGATCAACATAGGGTGCCACACTAGTTTCAGGTGGGAGACAAAGTTTCATTGCACTTGTAGAAAGAACACCTCATAGGGCCTCATAGGAATCTTGCACCATCTTCATGATCTAAAGTATCATCTTCACCAAGGTTGTGGGTGACAATTCTTTTTAGCTCAACCTTCCCCCCTTCCTTGGATTGAACCAAGTGTTCAATGTGGACCTCCTTTAGCCTTATTTTCCACCAATATTGGACACCTCAGAGATAGAAGAACAATTGACACCAATAGAGATCAATATTGACTGCATGGAACAAGAATCCACTAATCATATCATGGAAACATAGGTCAAGGGAACTCACTATTATAGGATCCAATTTTATCAGGCTGTCAAAGCAGGACAACTCTTGCCCCAAGGCAATTGGCTCACCCGGGGAAAAATTCAACAGAAATTTCCTCATATAATGGGGGAACTCAATGCAATGGATACCATTTATTCCTAATGGGGGATTATTGGTCCAGGAGGATCTCAGTGGCCACCCACCTTTTCCAACTGGCTCAAAACAGTTTTCTGACAACTTACTATTTTAGCAGTCCCAACTTTCAAGGCCATTTTGAGGGCCTAAAATATGTTTTTTCACAACAAGGCACCTCAAATATAGTAAAAGTATCTAATTGATCCCCCTAAATTAATATCCTCATCAATACCTTTCGAATGAGCTATCATGCACTCTAAATGGAGATTGTATGCAAAAGTACGACCCCAAGAAGTTGATGTACTAACTTACCCTAACGAGGCCCACATGACTTTTGGTGCTTCATCTCCCAGGATTATGTTTTTAGATGTCTAGGGTTTTGGAATTCATATTTATTGTAAAAATTCCTTCAAAGAATCATTATGCTCATCTTCTTGCGAATGAGCATGGCCGCCACATCTCTTCTCAAAGATAAGTTGCCACCATTCTAGCAAGATTGTTTTCAGTCTGCATTTTACAGTTTCAACATATTTCTTATTTAATAGAAGTCAAGTTTTACTGTATCTATGTTATTGTTCATTGTGTTTCTGTGTTAATTTTATAAAATCCATGGTTTCATTTAGTTCCGCTCCTAAATACAGATCATAGAGACAAAGGGAGACTTTCAGGTCCGACGAGTTCACATATTGTAAAAAAAATTCAAAATGATCCAGAATCGAGTTATAGAGATGGTAAAATTTCAGTGGACCTGCTACGGTGTTGAAGATGCTACTTGGGAGCATGAATATGCCATGCGAGCAGAGTACTTGCAACTTTTTTAATAATTTTGAAAGTTTGAATTTATGTTTTGTATATTCACTGAGGATAGTGCCAAAATAAGGGGGAGGGGAATGTAATACCCTAGTTTTGAGTCCTCATTTTAAATAATGTATTTTGTTCATTTATTGAAAGGCCAAAGAGCCCAAACAATTAAAATAGTTCAAAGTGCCTAAGAAATGTAATGCTTTGATCATTATTAATGATAAAATACATCTTTGCATGCTAGACTGACAAGGAAAAGAGTTATAGGGGGCTATGATTCCACGAGAGAGGGGGATTGAGGGGATAATTATTTATTTTACATTTTATTTTACCCATTTTGGATTTAATGGATAATATCAGTTACATGAGATTCTTGGGGAAGGCCATGTGGTTCTTGATTTCCAAGTAAATATATAAACCCATCTTTGGGTTTTTTGGAGGTTCATGCATTATTCATTGTTCATTGTTCACACTCTTCATTCTGTTCTCTATCTCCATTCACTCTTTCAGCCATTCATCATTCCTCATTCATTTGGATTTTGGATTGGAAAAGAAAAACGAATTGTGGGAGAGTAGACATTTTTTTGTTGGTTGTAATGATTGTTGGTGTATTCTAGCCATGAATTAATTCCTTCATGTCTTAGATGCATTGGCATGTATTAATTATTTCTCACAGATGCGAATCTTGAGAGTCCCGTCATGGATATTCATGACCAGATTCACTAGATCCCTAGAAGGAGGTGGACAACCTGAGGGACTGTGTGGCAGAGAAGGGGGTCCATTCTCTTGGGTTGTGCAGGATGGAGAGAAGAGAGTTGTTGTACTTTATATTGATGTGTGCTGAGAAGCCTGGGAAATATTGAGTGTTGATTGGTTTGGAAAGTTGAGTGACGCCCTGGAACTATCCTTATGAATTCATAGCCCTGTCTTGAGGGTAAGATTATTGTTGAGACTTGGAACAATAATGTCTACGGTTGGGTGGAACTTCTTTGGTATGCATCCAGTTGGTGATTTGTTTCATTAAATATAAGTTCTCTATGTCATGGTTTTATTTCTTGTATATTTATTTTTGGTGTGTATTAATTATTATCTCTAAGATTAATGTTTATAATATGCATGCTTGTTGGTTATTGTTGTGTATGGAATTATATTCATTCCTTTTATGTTGTGGCATGAATCTTGATCTCTACATGTGAATCTTTCATGCTTCTCAATTAATTAAAAATTTATCAGAATTTGAACTTAGTTCAGAAGAGATTTTTGAAGTAGCATGGTGATCCTGTGGGAGGTTGGGTACTTTACATATTGGTATCGGAGTTGTTGGTTTACAAAACAGGGCCTTCAAGGGCCTGCTACATGCTAGGACAAAATTTCTGGAAGTGAAATAAATTAATGGATTTTGAACAACATGAGAGGGGGGAGTTTTTTTGTTTAAACCCTATCTTTCGCCCCTGTAAATCCTATCCAAGTTGATTCCAACAACTTCCTCCATCACGATCAGAGAAAAAAAAGTGATATTTATACATGACAAGAAACCCATTACTCAACAACCGTCGATCTGACCTTTGCGTGGTTTTTCAACTGTTGATCTACGATGGGTGTTATTTCTCTGTCCCACATTACTTGTGTGTAATGAAGAGAGAGCTATGAAATCCTATATTGGGCGTAAAATTTTATGTTGTGGGGTCCACCATACTAAAGATCGAGATATAAGACTATTAACTTGGAAAAAACCCCACGTTTTTGGGTTTAGATGATATGGATCATTGATTCGATGTGGCAAGATCATCCTGGCCTTTCATCAGAGGAGCGTCATCGGAGTATTCTGGAACTGGGTTGCAATGAGACTCTGATGGGAGAAGCTCTAAAGCAGTGAGGATAATTGATCTATCGAGGTGTATACAGAAGCAATATGTACCATTGGATGTGGTGGGGTCATCAAAGTCTGATATTTGGAGTAACATCAGATGCTAAGGTGGAGGTACTTCAATGGGGAGACTCTGAGAATCTATCTGGGTCATTGGATCCGGTGAGTTCGCCAGAGTTTGATGGTCGAAGTAGCCTTGTATTCTAGTGTGGAGGATATCTGATGGGGAGACTTTGAGAAGAAATATGAACAGTTGGATGCATAGGGGTCATTGGAGTAGCCTCAGATGCTTGAGGTGGAGGCACTCCTATGGGGAGACTCTGAGAAGCAATATTGATCGTAGATCGACGAATAGTAGAGAAGTAATATTAGTCGTTCATTGGAGGATAGTTGTCAAAGGCCTTGAGAGAGGAGGTGAGAAATGAATCTGATGGGGGGAATCCGAGAAGATATATGATCCATAGATCAAAGGGAAAGTGAGATGTGATATCGATCATAGATGTCTATGGATCCCACTTGAATACCCAGTGTGAAAAGGAGAAGGTAGGGAAGGATAAACATATTGCAAGTAGAGACTCCAAAGTAATTGGAGTTGTTGATCTCTATTGGGTATGTGTTATATTATTTGCTTGAGTAGTAGTGTCTGAGCGTCTGTGCTAGGCGTGTAGGGGGGTGGATCCCCCTGCACGGGGGTTCAGGGGCAGCGTCCCCGAATTTTTTTTTCGCACCGGGACGACATATTTCCAGGACCACATGATATTTAGGTGGTTTTTCGGCACATGGTTTTTTGCCGATGGTTTTCTATTTCTGGTTAAGGAATTAGGGTTTTGGACTAATCCAGGTCATTGGGTTAGGGTTTTGGATGCTGCTAGCTCCTATATGTATATTGTATTGTAAACAATGTAACACAATGTATGAATATAATATATGTTGGTTTTCCCGGTTTGGGTTTCTAGGTGAAAAATCTCTTTGTAATGTTTGTATTTTCCATTGTATCTTTTTTGTTCTTTTCTGAATATTAGTTTGTAGTAGATATTGTACAAGGTTAGAATTTACATTTGGTTTCAGATCTTTATTGGCTTCAGGGGGACGCCTTTGTGGTCAAGGGTTTGGCTCGGGACTGTGATAAGCCTTGTTACAGTGGGAGATATGTGGTATTGTTTTTCAAGTGAAAAGAAATGGAAAGAAATTCGAAGATGGAGATCGAGAAGTTTAATGGGAAAAGATTTGAGCTGTGGAAGCTCAAGATGGAAGATCTTTTGGTGAATAGAGATCAATGGATCACAGTAGATCTAGGTACTGCACCTACAGGAACTTCTACAGATGACTAGAAAAAGATGGATCGGAAGGCAAAGAGCACAATTCGACTGTGTCTCTTCGATTTGGTATTATTGAATGTGTCAGAGGAAGCTACAAACAAGGATTTATGGGAAAATTTGGGGAAGTTGTATCAGTCTAAGTCCCTGGTAAATAAACTATTACTGAGAAATAAGTTGTATAACCTGAGGATGAGAGATGGAGACTCCGTGGAAGAGCATTTGAATGCCTTCAATACTGTGGTAAGTCAGTTAGTATCTGTTGATATTAAAATTTCAAATGAAGATAAATGTATCAGTTTGTTGTGTTCTTTACCAGACTCATGGGATAGTCTAGTTGTGGCCATAGTTAGTAATACAACTTCTTTGAAGTTTGAAGAAGTGGTCTCGTCCTTGTTATCGGAGGAGATGAGACGAAAGAATATGGAAGGACATAGCACAGACGAATTATTTGCAAGAGGATGTTCCCAGGAAATACATAGATCTAATTTCTCAAGTGGGAGATCTAAGTCTAAGAGTATATCTAAATCTCCTAGAAAGTTTGGAAGGGTATGTTGGAGGTGTGGAAAAGAAGGGCACTACAAGAAGCAATGTAGATCCAAAGTTGAGAAAAAGAAGGGATCTGAAGAATCTTCTTCTACAGAAGAAAATACCTCCAAGGAAGAAGGAGGGGATGTGTACTTGGCCTCTTCAAGCACACATGCAGATCATGAGGCATGGTTGATTGACTCAGGTGCATCCTTCCATATGACTCCCCACAGGGAGTGGTTCTGCAAATATGAAAAGTATGATGGAGGTAATGTTTTCTTGGGTAATGATTCGACAAATAGAATCATAAGAAAAGGAAGGGTCAAGTTGAGACTCATATATGGAAGGATTATAACACTTCCTGGTGTTCTACACATCCCAGGTATGGCCAAAAATTTGATTTCTGTAAGAAAAATGGAAGATGTTGGGGTAAAAACAATTTTTGAAAAAGGAACTTGCAGGATGGTTCGAGGAGCAATGGTGTTGATGAAGGGAGTTTGGTTTGGAACTCTATATAAGCTGCTAGGAAGCACTATTAGTGATGGGTGTAATAGCTCCATTGTTCCTGATATTGAAGTTGAAGAAGAAAGAAATTCTATAGTCTCTGGAGAAAAGGTTATGTTGTGGCATCAAAGACTGGGGCATATCGGAGAGAAGGGTCTTCGACTACTACATGGTAAAGGTATGGTTG
>ML782312.1:357664-390593 GCA_009831015.1 Picea engelmannii | reverse complement strand
GTTAAGGAATTAGGGTTTTGGACTAATCTAGGTCATTGGGTTAGGGTTTTGGATGTCGTTGGCTCCTATATGTATATTGTATTGTAAACAATGTAACACAATGTATGAATATAATATATGCTAGTTTTCCCGGTTTGGGTTTCGAGGTGAAAAATCTCTGTGTAATGTTTGTATTTGCCATTGTATCTTTTCTGTTCTTTTTTGAATATCAGTTTGCAATAGATATTGTACAAGGTTAGAATTTACATTCTCCAACTCTGAGGGTCGCCAGATCCGTCAAAGTTGTCATGATCAGAGTATGTTTGTCGAAGTGGAAAATGACTTTGATGGAGAAGAACTTTGACTGCGAAGAAAGGATCTAAATGAATCTGAACCGTCGATCTTGGTGAATTGATAGTACAAGAAGATTGATGATTAGGATTAGTTCTGATTTTGAGATCGACAGTGTAGATTTCCCTGTAGGAAAAACTGCTCCACGGTTTAAAAAAAATAAAATAAAATAATATGGAGCCATTTTCTTATTTTGGCCATAACTGGAGCATATTAAGTCATATTTGGATGAAACTTATGGGTTGTTAAATTTTTAATTAAAATAAAGTACCAAGGCAAGTGTTTCTCTTCCCTAGGCGCCTAAGGGGGAGAAAGTGCCTAATGTGGGTCCTAGTCATTTAATTTGTGAGATACAAATTAAAAGGTGACTTTATGACTAAAGTGAGGGTGAGTGAAGAGACACCAAATCTCATCCACCCATCTAATCTAATCTCAACCGTTAGATTAGAAAACCCCTCACCTTCCCTCATGAGGTCGACTAGGGCAAGAGGGTGCACCAATTCTTGGGTAGTTCAAGCATTCTTGTTGAGAGAACAAGAGAGAGCAAGAGAGAGGTCGAGCTGAAGAAAAGAGACAACATTTGTTGAAGGAGAGAACGCATCCCAAGGTAAAGAGCAGCATGGATTTCAAGGCAACAAACAACAAGGAAGAATAGGTCGTATCGTACGAATTTGTGGAGGTCGTACAACATTTACTATGCACAGAAATCAAGGAGGACAACAGTTGCAATTTCTGAGAGTATTGGCATGCATTCCAAGGCTGTTGTACAACATTTATTGTCACATAAATCGAGGTAACTGCTGTAATAAATTTCTGAGTGTATTTTTGTACAGTCCTTACAGTTTGGCATGAATTTTGAGGGTTGTACAACACGGTTTACAAGGAGTTGTTCATGCTAGGTTTTCCGTACAGTCTTAGCAGAGTTTTGGCATGAATTTTGAGACAGTTCGTATAGCATTAATTGTTGGGACAACTGTACAATTGTACGGATTTCTGATTCAGAAATCAAGGAGCAAAGCTACAGGAATGTCCAGATAAGTTTGTGTAAATTTCTGAAGATCAATATGCTATAAAAGAAATTTCTTAGAAGCTCATAAATAATAAAAATCCCTCTCTCACTGGTTTTCCCCTTGTGGGTTTTTTCAGGGTCGAAGTTAGACCGAAAATCTTTGTGTCTCTATTTTATGAGTTTTTCATACTACTGATATTTTATTTCTGTGTTGAAAACGATGTTCATAATCCTCATGTTTCAGTTCTGAAGTTTATTTTTTGTTGAGTTTTTATATGCTGAAACAGTGCTGAAACATATGCTGAAACAGTGTTGTAACTAGTGTTGAAACATATGCTGAAACAATGTTGAAATTGGCTATAACAGTGCTGAAACATATGCTAAAACAATGTTGTAACATATGCTGAAACAGTGATGAAACTAGGTTTGGCATTTAACTTTGGTTGAAAAATCAACGAGACTGAAACTGGGTTGGGGTCCAAAAAATTTACATGGTATCAGAGCTGAGTTGAAGAGAGGCATAAATTTCAGCAGACAGAAAGTAGGGACATCAGTCACTTCATAGGGCAGATTTTTGAATTTGTGATTTTCAGTAGAAAGAGGGTCATGGCTACTAGTTTGAGGGTTGAGGATAGACTTGATGGGGCAGCAAATTTTGGTGCTTGGAAGGAGAGGATGATCTTTATTTTGCAAGAGAATGAGTTATGGGACACTATGGAGAATACCACTACTCATCCTGTTGTGGTACCTACTGATGCTACTCTTCTTGCATCCTATACTAAGAAGAATATCAAGGCTAAGAGATTTATTCTTGATTCCATCAAGGATCATTTGATTCCTCACTTGACGGGGAAGACACATGCCTATGAGATATGGGAGTCTTTGACAAAATTGTACCAGAGTACAAATGAGAACCGGAAAATGGTTTTGAGGGAAAAACTAAAGAGCATAAAAATGACCAAGGCTGAAAATGTGGTCACATACCTTACTAGATTGACTCAAGTGAGGGATGAGCTTGGAGCTATGGGGGAAGCCATAGCTGAAAATGATCTTGTGAGAACAACATTGAATGGTGTTTCCAAACAATGGGCTATTTTTGTGGAGGGCATTGTTGCTAGGGAGAAGCTTCTCAGTTGGGAACGTCTTTGGGATGACTTTGTACAAGAGGAGACCCGGAGAGGTTATGTACATGGAAGTTCATATATTGGTCATGAGAAGGAGAATGTATCTCTTGCTACCACTAGCAAGAAGAAGCTCAGAAAGGGTCCAAAGGGAGGACAAAAGCCCAAGGGTGAAGGGAAGAAAGACATGAGCAAATTCAAGTGCTTTTCTTGCCATAAGTTTGGGCACTATGCAGGACAGTGTCCAAACAAGAAGAAGAAACAAACAACAGCTTCAGCAGAGGTGGAAGAGTTTTCAACCAAGTTTGACAAGGAATTTTCCTTGATTGCATGTCTATCCTTGAGGACTACTACTCCCGATTCTTGGTATATTGACAGTGGTGCCTCTCGCCATATGACAGCAGTTCGTGAGCACTTGAAAAATCTTACTCAGTGTGGAGATGCATATGTAATTCTTGGAGATGACCGGGAGTTCAAGGTGGCTGGTTGTGGGACCGTATCATTTTGGAGGGAGTCTTTGCCTCCCATGACTTTGAAAGAGGTTCTTTATGTTATGGGCTTGAAGAAGAACTTAGTGTCAGTTTCTACTATTGAGGAGAAGGGCTATGAGGTCTTGTTCCATGATGGGCAGATGCTTCTTTTCCCCAGAGGGTCTAGCATCACTTCGGCCAAAGTGATTGGTACTAGACATGAGAGGTTGTACAAGTTCTTGTTCCAGCCAGTGTGAGCATTGATTCATTCTACCAACAACAACACTGACCTATTTGAGATATGGCACAGGAGGATGGCACATTTGCACCATGGGGCTTTGAGAATTCTGAAGGAGATGATGACGGGAGTTCTAGATTTCAGTTCAGAGCCCCATGATTTGTGCAAGGGGTGTACCTTGGGAAAGTACACCAAGATTTATTTTCCAAGCAGTGACAGTAGAGTAGTAGAGATACTTGATCTTATACATTCAAATGTATGTGGCTCAATGTCTTCAGCATCATTGATTGGATCCCTATACTATGTTGTATTCATTGAATACTTCTCTCGGAAGTCCTGGATTTTCTTCATGAAGACCAAAGGACAGGTCTTCAGTCGGTTCCAAGAGTTCAAATATCTTGTGGAGAAATAGGCAGGGAAGAAAATCAGAGTCCTGAGATCGGACAATAGGGTTGAGTATATCTCCAAGGAGTTTATGGATTTTTGTGCAGGAGAGGGCATCAGGAGGGAGTTGATTGTTCCTTACAACCCACAGCAGAATGGGGTTGTTGAGAGGAAGAACAGGGACATTATTGGGGTTGCGAGAGCCATGCTACATGATCATGGGTTGCCACTATTTCTATGGGCTAAGGCATGCTACACTACAGTTTATTTGTAGAACAAGAGTCCTCACAGGGTTGTGGGGAGCATGACTCCTGAGGAGGCTTTCTCTAGGAAGAAGCAATAGGTGGGGCACTTTCGGATTTTTGGGTGCATCACTTATTCATATGTCCCTTCTGAGAAGAGGACAAAGCTGGAGCCCATGGCAGAGAGAGGGATATTTGTTGGGTACAGTGAGACTTCAAAGGATTTTCGTATTTACCTCCCTTCTTTGAGGAAGACTGTCTTGAGGAGGGATGTTAGATTTGAGGAGGACAGAGCCTTTAGGAATTCTAGAGGGACAGAGAGAGGTGAGTAGTCTTTATATCAGATTCAGGTGAGCCCGCATTAGACTACAGTGACACAGATTTCGGGGCCACCAGTTTCAGTGACTACAGGTTCACAGGTGACAGGGCCACAGAGTTCAGGTTCCCAGGCTACTGGTCCACAGGTTTTAGGATCAGGTACTTCAGGGTCTACTACAGGATCATTGTCTTCAGTAGATGGGGTTGAGCAGGGAGAGTCCCCTCCACAGGAAAATACTTCAGAGAGGAGGAATCCCAAGTGGCTTCAGGACACTTTGAGGGAGGCACAAGGTTCAGTGGGGAATCCTAGACAAGCAGTGAGGGAGAGTAAACCTCCTGAGAGGTTTTGCAGCTACATCGCGATGGTGAGCAATATTCGGGAGTCTGAGCCTTCCACTTTTGAGGAGGCCACTAGTAGATAGGTATGAAGAGATGCCATGATGGAAGAGTACAATTCCATCATGAAGAATGATGTCTGGGAATTTGTTCCTAGACCTGAGGGGAAGTCAGTGGTGAATTCTAGGTGGCTCTACAAGCTAAATCATGTTGTGGATGGTAGCATTGAGAAGTACAAAGCTTGCTTTGTGGCTTGGGGGTTTTCATGGGTTGAGGGAGTCAACTATGATGAGACCTTTACGCTGGTTTCTCGATACACTTCGATCAGGGTAGTGATCTCCATTGCAGTAGAGATGGGTTGGAAGATCCACTAGATGGATGTGAAGACCGCATTTCTGAATGGTCTTATTGAGGAGGAGGTATACATTGAGTAGCCATTGGGATTTGAGGTGCATGGGAGAGAGTCTCATGTGTGTAGACTGAAGAAGGCATTGTATGGACTGAAACAAGCTCCCAAAGCTTGGTATTCAAGGATAGCTGCCTATTTGCAGCAGTTGGGTTTTGAGAAGAGTGAGGCGGATCCCAACCTATACTTCATTATGGTTGGAGAGGATCCTCTCATTCTTCTACTATATGTGGATGACCTTTTTATTACAGGGGCAGAGAGACTCATTAGAAACTGCAAGGAGAGCCTTGCTTCAGAGTTCGAGATGACAGACATTGGATTGATGCATTACTTTTTGGGATTGGAGGTTTGGCAGGAGCCTGGACACATCTTCCTAGGACAGGGGAAGTATGTGTGTGACATTCTGAGTAGATTTCATATGGGAGATAGCAGGCCCATGATGACTCCCATGATTACTAACTGGAAGAAGCTTCATCCTTCTGAGTCACAGTTGGTGGATTCCACTTTGTATCGTCAGTTGATCGGTTCATTGATGTATTTGGTCAATACTAGGCCAGATATTTGTTTTTATGTCAACACTCTCAGTCAGTTCATGGTGGAGCCTAGGAGAGTGCACTGGGTGGCAGAAAAACATGTGCTCAGGTATCTTTGTGGTACCATAGATTATGGTTTGGACTATCATAGAGGAGATGGAGTTCGTCTGGTTGGCTATACAAACTCAGATTGAGCAGGATGTGTCAGTGACAGGAAAAGCACTTTAGGGTGTTGATTTGGATTGGGATCAACAGTTGTGTCTTGGTTCAGTCGGAAGTAGAAGTCAGTGGCTTTGATTTTGGCAGAGGCTGAGTATATGGCAGCTAGTCAGGCTAGTTGTGAGGCCCTTTGGATTTGCAAGATGTTGGTGGGATTGTTCGGTGTGCAGTTGAGGCCTACCGTGATTTACTGTGATAATCAGAGTTGCATCAAACTATCGGAGAATCCAGTTTTTCATGACCGGTCTAAGCATATCGAGATTTGGTATCACTTCATCTGTGATTATGTTCAGAGAGGAGTTGTGGAGCTACAACACATATTTACTGAGGAGCAGGTTGTAGACATACTCACCAAGGCATTGGGCAGAGGCAAGTTTGTATTTTTCAGGGACAAACTTGGAGTGGTGAGTAACACTTTCCTCGGTATGAGGGAGTATTAAATTTTTAATTAAAATAAAGTACCAAGGCAAGTGTTTCTCTTCCCTAGGCGCCTAAGGGGGAGAAAGTGCCTAATGTGGGTCCTAGTCATTTAATTTGTGAGATGAAAATTAAAAGGTGACTTTATGACTAAAGTGAAGGTGAGTGAAGAGACACCAAATCTCAGCCACCCATCTAATCCAATCTCAACTGTTATATTAGAAAACCCCTCACCTTCCCTCATGAGGTCGACTAGGGCAAGAGGGTGCACCCATTCTTGGGTAGTTCAAGAATTCTTGTTGAGAGAACAAGAGAGAGCAAGAGAGAGGTCGAGCTGAATAAAAGAGACAACATTTTTTGAAGGAGAGTATGCATCCCAAGGCAAAGAGCAGCATGGATTTCAAGGCAGCAGACAATAAGGAAGAACAGGCCGTACCGTATAGATTTGTGGAGGTCGTACAACATTTACTATGCATAGAAATCGAGGAGGACATTAGCTGTAATTTATGAGAGTATTGGCATGCATTCCAAGGCTATCGTACAACATTTATTCTCACAGAAATTGAGGTAACTGCTATAATAAATTTCTAAGTGTATTTTCATACAGTCTGTATAGTTTGGCACGAGTTTTGAGGGCCATACAACACAGTTTACAAGGAGATGTTCATGCTGTGTTTTTCGTACTGTCTTAGCAGAGTTTTGGCATGAATTTCGAGATAGTCTGTACAACATTATTTGTTGGGACAGCCGTACAGTTGTACAGATTTTTGGTTCAAAAATCGAGGAGAAAAGCTACAGGAATGTCCAGATAAGTTTGTGTAAATTTCTGAAAATGAATATGCTGTAAAAGAAATTTATCAGAAGCTCATAAATAATAAAAATCCCTCTCTCACTGGTTTTCCCCTTGTGGGTTTTTTCAGGGTCGAAGTTAGACTGAAAATATTTGTGTCTATATTTTTTGAGTTTTGCATACTGCTGATATTTTATTTCTACATTGAAAATGATCTTGAGAATCCTCATGTTTTAGTTCTGAAGTTTAGTTTCTATTAAGTTTTTATATGCTAAAACAATGCTGAAACATATGATGAAACAATGATGTAACTAGTGCTTAAACAGTGCTAAAACATATGCTAAAACAATGTTGAAATTGGCTATAACAACGCTGAAACATATGCTAAAACAATGCTGAAACAGTGTTGTAACATATGTTGAAACAATGCTGAAACTGGGTTTGGCATTTAACTTTGGCTGAAAAATCAGCGAGACTAAAACTGGGTTGGGGTCTGAAAAATTTACATGGGTTTTGTCTGCAGAGACTAGCCCTATGAAAAATCCATAGAAGGCCATTTCCAGGGATACTTTTAAGGATGGAAATGTATCTCAGAATGTAGAAACCTTGGTAATTCTTACTAGTCCTTAATATGAAAAGTATAAAATGTTTTGCAATATTATTGTAAAATATTCAAATTTCTAAGGATTTTATATAGTTTCTATAAAATTTGGCATATTTTTAAGGTAAAATAATTTTTTTCTATAGAATTTGGGTGAATCGCTTCTAGAAAAAATGGAAATTGGCGAATATTGTTTTTGGAAAAAGCATGGAAAATTATCCCATGGGTGATAAATAGCCCCTAAAATTTTCCCTGGCCATTTCTCAATCCTACTCAGATTGGTTAGAAATTATGAAATATTGGTTTTTAAATATCTGGGTCCAGATCATTGACAGAGGCCTAGATTAAGCTAAAATTCAAGGAGAGTTTCTAGAAAGTAGACATGGAAATAACCCACAAGGGAACTGAATAAATCCTAAGGGGATTGGATTAAGGATGTTGAAGCCAAAATCCACTATTTTGGGCCACGTTTTTTGGGATTTTTGAGATTTTTCAGAGGAAAAGTGACCCCAGATCACAAAAATGAAAATTTTTATTTGCCCAACATTTTATCCACTTATCAAGACAGATAATTTTGGTTTAGTGAAAATTTTCCAGAAGTGCACAAATTGAGAGATAGTCAGTGTTGCTAAAAATTCAAGTCTGGAAAAAGAGGTCAAAAAGGAAAAAATGGTCATTCCCAGATTGCTGCAGGTTTTTACTAGAGAATTAGATCACAAATATGAGAGTTTTTATGAATTCCTTGTCATTATTTTTATCTATGTCTCATATAAAAGTTTCTCTATTTCCTGACATATTTTCTTCTGCAGTTGACTGAAGTTGGCATTTCAATAAAATTTCACCAATTGAGAAAATGCATAAATGGGGTGAAAGTGGCGTTTTTAGGAAGCTATAACTTTTAGCTCAGATATCATATTCGGGCATGAGTATAGTCATTGGAAATATGATTCGAATGATAATGACCTATAATTGTTATAAATATTCATAAATTGAGCATAAAAAGGGACCTATAGTATTAATTGACAATTTTTTATGAAATGCATATTTCTATAAAAAATAGTTGCTTGCACATTTTGCATAATTAGGGGGTATAAACATATCATTTTAGTATAAGAATGCATATTCAAGAAATTGATGAAGGAGATGGAGCATTCAATCATGATAAGGAATCCAAAGAACAAAATATCAGTGTTGGTAATGCAGAGACATAATCAAATGGACACGAGGGTAGAGGGGAGCAAGAAACATTAATAGATACTATGATAAATCTAATAATATAAGCATAGATCTACAAATGATAAAATGATATGTTGATAATAGAAAAAAATCAGATAAATTCTCAAGTGATGCAAAGCTTAAATCTATTGCAAAGGCAAGCAAAGAATGCATCAAACTCAAGACAGGAGGAAGAAGGAAAATATCATGAAAGAAGAGATAACTACAAAAGAGATGGTTATTCAAGAAGTGATAAAAGTGTAAATGTGTTGAACCTACACATAATAGACCTAGCTAGAAAATACTACACACATTTGCAGAGAGAAATTGAGAAAGAAGAAGCAAGATAGAAAGAATGGAAAAATTTTCATTAACCGTATTCCACACTCAAAGAGTGAATAATTTACACAATATATAGGATAAATGAGTAACTAATGAGCCATAGTGGTGGTCTAGATTGATCTGGACACACACCAATAATTACAAGAGTAAACTGCCACCTAGTCTAGTCTCTCAGGCAGTTACGGGAGTGAACTGCCACCTAGCTGAGTTAACTAGTCAATTAGTCTCTAGTTAACTGACTGAACAAAGAGTAGTGAGTTGGTGATGATCCCAATGTTGCATGGTGACAAAACCAATGCAACATCTAAAATCAACTCAACTAGTCAAACTGAAGTGTCAAATGAAAGAGAATATTCTCTAGGTGGAATATTCTCCCCTAAAATATAGGAGAATAGGTAATGACTAATTATGACTAATAAACAAGTAAAAACCTTAGGAAAAATAAATACTAGGTGTGTGTGAAGTAACTCCAACACCCCCCCTGAACATCACCATGGTGAAAATAAAGAATGGGTCCCGGCTACAAGGCCATGTTAGGTACCCAAATAAAAAAGATACACTGAAATAAACGAGGAAAGAGGGAAAATCTCATGGGAACAAAACCCCCCCTCAAATTACAATGCATAAAATAAAAAATAAGAAGGAACAAAAATAGTTGCTAAGCAGCCCTGTCCTTCACTTCAAGAAGACCTCGCAACTGTGCAAGTTTGTGCTTGTTGAAGATTTTGTTGAATATGTAGATGTCTGCACAGATCTGATGAAGTATATGAACCATTTAGATGTCCACACATATCCACTTTATCTTTTTGCAATGAAAAAAATCCAAAAAAAATTGGATGAAATTTTGAAAACCGTGCGGTCGTTTCCAGAAAAATGTTGAAATTTTGTTGATTTTAAAATGATCATAACTTCACTTTCCAGACTCCGTTTCGGAAGATGTTTTTTTTTAAATTGGATATTTTCCCAAGAGGAATTCAAATATCCAATTTGTTTCTACAAATGTTTCTCAGAAAATATTAGAATGGCATATGATGTGCGCAGATCCCTTTTTGTCTCATGAGATGCATGCATGGTGCGTACAATAGTGTTTGCATGTGACTCCTGAGATGCATGCCATATATATTCCACACGAATTTCAGAAAATAAATCTGAAATGGAGTAGACATCATCTTCAATTATTGAAATACTAATTTCTGCAAAAACGTTTGTAGAAGACTCTTCATAATAAGAGGCTTGATCTTCTGACGCCTTCTCTTCTGGCTCTATCTGTTCGACCTCCTACATGAAATCTTCACAATATTATTTATTCCCAAATAGAACCTCCAATATGGTCCATAATTCATTTGGAGTTAATTCTTTTGATTCTTCATATAATTGATAGAAACGTTCGGGAGAAACAAACACGTCGATACTTCCTATGGCCATATATTGTCTATTGAGAAAGTCATTTTTCTCATCGACAGAATCAAGATCTACTTCCATTGTCATGGTTATTTGGTACAAACCTATGCATCTAAGATGAAGAAGAATTTTTGTCTTCCATTCCAAATAGTTATGAGGCGTGAGAAGTATTTCCGGCGAATAATCCATCTTTTTGTTGTCTTCAATATTTTGTACCTACAAAATATGATTCGGTGTAGATTTTTATTAGCAGTACATCATATCTGATACCATGTAAATGTGTTGAACATGCACAAAATATATCTAGCTAGAAAATACTACACACATTTGCAGAGAGAAATTGAGAAAGAAGAAGCAAGATAGAAAGAATGGAAAAATTCTCATTAACCATATTCCACACTCAAAGAGTGAATAATTTACAATATATATAGGATAAATGAGTAATTAATGATCCACAGTGGTGGTCTATATTGATGTAGACACACACCAATAGTTACAAGAGTAAACTTCCACCTAGTCTAGTCTCTTAGGCAGTTACGGGAGTGAACTGCCACCTAGTCGAGTTAACTAGTCAACTAGTCTTCAGTTAACTGACTGAAAAAACAGTAGTGAGTTGGTGATGATTACAATGTTGCATGGTGACAAAACCAATGCAACATCTAAACTCAACTCAAATATTCAAACTGAAGTGTCAACTGAAAGAGAATATTCTCCAGGTGAAATATTCTACCCTAAAATATAGGAGACTAGATAATGACTAGTTATGACTAATAAACAAGTAAAAACCTTAGGAAAAATAAATCCTAGGTGTGTGTGAAGTAACTCCAACAAAAATAACTCATAGATATCACTCACCTCACTTAAAAATAAAATTTGATGCATCTTAATATTCCATTAGTCCAGAGGTGTCTCTTGTTAGGCACCAAAGAAGAAGACATGAATTGGACAGTTTGCAAGGAGCGTTGAGGAAGCTTAAGCCACCATCCTTTGATGGTGAAAAATAAATGAAATATGATGTTGAAGCATGGGTGCTTGGAATCATGAGTTATTTTCAATTGCATAACTACTCTTCAAACCTGGAAGATATAATTTCCACCTACCATTTGTATGGGAAAGCTGTTATGTGGTGGGATTAGCTTAAGAAAGTTGAGCACATAAATGAGAGCATGATCACTTGGAAGAAATTCAAGAAATATTTTCACAAGAAGTACCTTTCAGAGCACTTCTATGACAAGAAAATGCAGGATTTCTTTGAACTCAGGCTGGGAATCATGACCATGGAAGAATATAATTGGGACTAGTAAAGTATGTGGGCTTTATAAAAGATGAGAAGGTGAAAATACAAAGGTTTTTTAGTGAACTGCCTTCATTTTATAAAGAGAAGATTCAATATGATGAGCCCATGAAACTGATTGATACCATCAGGAAGGATAAGTACATGTATGAGCAAGGAAATGGTAGAGAGTCTTTGCAGAAATATTGGAAGGATAAGAAGATAGAGAATTGTGATCAGAGAAAGAAATGATTCAAGCCTTCTTTCAATAGAAATAGAACAAATAAAAATCAACAATCCCAACTTGCTAAGGATGAATCCAAGAGAGAATACTCCTTTGGAAAAAGGGGGGGACCAAAAATATGATGTTGGGGATGCAAAGAAGATAACCTATAAAAGGATTTTCCTCACAAAAAATAAAAAGTGAAGACCATGCAAAACATCCAAGAGGCTACAACAGTAAAATACATGGGCATAATATATGCATCCTTAGAAGATCGAAAAGCAGAGTACCAGTCCAATATGATTGAGGTGGAAGGGAAGATAATTAATCATCATGTTGCTATTTTAATTTATTCAAGAGAAATACATTGTTACATTGATCCTAAAATAGTGGATAGATTACATTTGGGGAAAATCAAGCTTGAAAAATCAAGTTTGTTTCAACCATCCACTAGAACCAAAAGAAGGATCAATGAGATGGTCATACGTTGTCACATAATTCTTAACATAGTGAATATTAATGTTGATATAAATGTTATACCATTGTGATATTATGATATTCTAATTGGAACGGATTGGTTGGACAAGCATCATGTTGTCCCAGATTGTCATAACAAGACATTTACATGTCTTGATAAATAAGGAAAACAAAGCACGGTGAAAGGAATTCCAAGACCCATTTATATAAGGGATATTTGATCCATGTGGATATCGGTGGCCACCCACCTTTTCCGACTGGCTCAAAACAGTTTTCTGGCAATTTTGGCAATTTACTATTTTTAGCAGTTTCTAACTTCCGAGGCCATTTTGAGGGATCAAATGAAGGTTTTTTTAGATCAATGTTCTCAATGATAACTAAAGGCATTATTGAGCTCCCAAAATGAATCTCCTCAACAATACCTTTCTAACAAGCTATCACACGCCTAAAACGGAGATTGTATGCAAAAGTTACGACCCCGGGAGGTTGATGTACTCACTTACCCAAACGGGGCCCACATGACTTTTGGCGCTTCATCTCCTAGGGTTAGGTTTTCAGATATCTAGGGTTTTTTTAATTCTTGTTTATTGTAAAAATACCTTCAGACCCTCATTGTAACCATCTTCTTGCGAATGCGAGTAGCCATCACATCTCTTCTCATAGATAAGCTACCACCATTCTAGCGAGTCTTTCGCTCTGTATTTTTACAGTCTCTGTACATTTCTTTCATTAATAGAAATCATGTATTACTATATATATGTGTTTATGGTTTCATATCTAATACATTTATGTTATCTTATTGAATATCTGTAATATCCCTATGCATTTCTTTATTATATCTCCTCTCGCATTTTGTGTCGAAAATAATCTGGATCAGTGGTTTTAGAGTAGGTTACTCTTGATCATTTTTTCCGTACATGTCCCCGACGAGGTCCGAGTATATCAAGTTGGGTCTCGATCTTGTCTCTATTGAAGACAATTTATCTCGCACACCCAAGAAACACTCAATGGCGGAAGAAAAGAAAAATGATGGAGCAGTCGATCCTATCAATCTATTGCTTGAGCAAGCTCTCATGCGACAGAGGGACGAAATGATGGAGAATTTTTCCCACATCCTTCAATGCCTATCTATAACATCAGGCGCATCTTCATCAAGCGGCCACTTTGGAGGCACATCGCCTTTCAAGGTACAAGTTAATTTTGATATTCCTGTATTTGAAGGACAGATAGATGCAGAAGCCCTAGAAAAATGGTGAACTCTGCTAGAAGGTTATTTCTCTGTTCACAATTTTTCCAACAAAGAAAAGATCACCTTCACACTCCTTAAATCTCTCCCTCATGTCAAACATTGGTGGGAAACTTACTGGGAGAAAAATTCCACAGAGGAGTCTGAAATATACGGGGTTGGTCCCACTTGGGATTTTTTTGTGGATGTGGTAAAGGAACAGTATTACCCTGTTGGAAACTATGAGGACCAGTACATGAGATGGACCACACTGCAGCAAGAGAGGGGCCAAGTAGTTCTAGAGTTCACTGATACCTTCCATACCTTGTGCACCAAGTTGGGTATCAAATACTCCGAGTGACATTTGGTTTTGAAATATCGTGAGGCTTTACATAGATACATCCAGACTTAAATGGATTTTTTGTACATCTCATCACTCGATGTTGCTTATCGATATGATGTTAAAATCGAGCAGAAATTTAAGAACCAAAAAAAATGAGAGTTTGGGTCTTCAAATCCAAAACAACCAAAGTATGACAAAGACGGCCCTAACAAACAGTCTTTCGAAAACCAGTCCAAGACACAGGAAAGGAAGGGTCATGGGAAGACAAAGAAGGACATCAGAAAATGGTGTGAGTTTCATAAAATCCCCTAGCACAACACCAATGAATGTCACTCAAAACAGTCATTGGTGGCCGAGATTAAAGACAAAGAGATGAACCTTGATTCAGAATCTGATTCTAAAAATAATGGTAAAGGACAGATCATTGACACGGACCCCACTGCCATTGTCACGACCGTAACAATTCAACTAGAAGAACCAACAGATTCTGAAGAGGGGGAGTGCCTTTTTCATTCACAGATGTGGGTGAAGGGGACCCCACTGCATTTTATTGTTGATAGCAGAAGCTAGAAGAACCTCATCTCAGTAGAGGTCATCAAACAGTTGGGATTGTTGACAACACCACACCCACAACCATACAACATCGGGTGGCTTCGCCAAGGATGAGATCTCCGTGTCATCTAACAATGTCGATTGTCATATGGCATCTAACCCTTCAAGGATGAGGTATTATATGATGTTTCCCCACTGGATGTCTGTGATGTTCTCTTGGGCCAACCATATATGTGGAAGCACCGTGTTGTTTATGAGTCTCGACCCCATAGTGTCATTGTTTCTCTGGGGTGTCATCTCTATAGAATACCAGAGGTAGTTCCAACTACTGTTCCACCTAAAAAGTGTCACAAGGTAGTATCTCATACTACAAAATTTAGCTTCTTCATAATTTGTTCAAAAGGAGAACATAAGGACACTGCAACCACTACAGCCTCACCCCGAACACCTTCTATCAAACAGAAGAAAGTCGACAAGGTTGCAAAAAAGCACAAAGATTCCTTTTGCACATCATCCTCTCATGTATCCCAACTTGTTGAACAGCCTCAGCCTCAACAGGTTCGTGACAAACTTCCACAAACTGAGTAGCGCAGTGTCTCCAACAAGGCAAGCAACTCACTAAGATGCAAATTCAGCAAACACTTTTCCCTCTCCCCTGGGAAATCAATGCAATGGATATCATTGCTTCCTAAGGAGGGAGGATTGATCCAAGTGGATATCAGTGGCCACCCACCTTTTTCGACTGGCTCAAAATAGTTTTCTGGCAATTTTGGCAATTTACTATTTTTAGCAGTTTTTAACTTTCGGGGTCATTTTGAGGGCTCAAATGAAGGTTTTTCAATATTGAGGTTCTCAATGATATACAAAGGAATTATTGATCCCCCAAAATGAATCTCCTCGACAATACCTTTCCAATGAGCTATCACATGCCTAAAACGAAGATTGTATGCAAAAGTTATGACCCCGGGAAGTTGATGTACTCACTTACCCAAACGAGGCCCACATGACTTTTGGCACTTCATCTCCTAGGGTTAGGTTTTTGGATGTCTAGGGTTTTTGGCATTCCTGTTTATTGTAAAAAGGCTTTCAGAGCCTCATTTTAACCATCTTCTTGTGAATGCGAGTAGCCATCACATCTCTTCTTAGAGATAAGCTGCCACCATTCCAACGAGTCTTTCGCTCTATATTTTTACAGTCTCTGTACATTTATTTTATTAATAGAAATCATGTATTACCTTATATATGTGTTTATGGTTTCATCTCTGATACATTTTTTTATCTTATTGAATATATACGATATCATTGTGCATTTATTTATTATATCTTCGCTCACATTTCATGCTGAAAATAATCCGGATCAAGATTCTAGTATTACAGTTGAAGAGATGTTTGAGGAAAGGATGTCAATTGTATGCAACCCATGTGGAGGAGACAAAAAATATAAAAGGTTTTGGAATAATAAGAGTGGGGGGAGGGGGGTGAATCAGTAGGAGCACAATAAGTACTTTTAATCACATTATAAGATCTCCAATAAATATCATGAGCATTCAATATATCAACACCATAATTCAATGCATAGAGATCACATAAGAACATTACACCATAATTTTACGTGGAAACCCAATGCAGGAAATACCACAGAATGATTTTATTATTTATCAAAGAGTACATTCATTGGAAGCACCAACTTCCTATTTCTCCAGCTACAACTGGAAGGAGGCTCCAACCCCCTATTTATAGGCTGCAACCTGAAGGAAGCTTCGACTCCCTAATTTACTAGCTCCAACTGGAAGGAGGCTACAACCGCATTTCCTTACCCCTGTCCAACTGCCTTGAAATATAAATGTAGAACAATCTATCACTACCTCTGTCGTTGTAACTAATAACCTGTTGTTGTTGTTGTTTTTGATACTTTTGTTGTTTCTACTGATTTCAATAACTCATCAAGGCTGCAACCACATATACCTCATACCAAGATCCACAAGAAAGTTCTTCAAATCAAATGCTTATGAATCTCTAATACATGTATGTTCCTAACTTCTTTAGAATACACACACTAAAATACATACAGTAAGACATACCTTCAACCTATAGCTGAATTGATTTTTAGATCCTTGATCTTCAACATTTTTTCCTCATAGGTCTGCGATCCTACACATTGTCTGCTCGCGAGGTGTTTGTTCTTTTCCTCACTACAGGTTGTAGATGTCATCATTTTTCCTCTTGAAACCCGTAGATTTACGCAAAGTACCATGATCTGTAACTCTCTCTCTTTACACTTGGCTCCTGCAAACTTATTCCTTCACTGGAGTTCACTGAATTCCTCTCACTGGCTTAGATCTCCAATCTGTATTCATTAGAAGTGAATTCCAATTCACTCTTCTTTATGTTTTAATGAGGATCTCATGATGACATTCAAATCACATAGGATCTCATGATGGCATGAAATTCACATGCAACTTGTTTACTTTACCAACATTAAACTGACATGAACCTTGTTAACTTCTATTTATAGTTACTTTAACATGAAACTATAATATCCTTGGCACTACTTGTACATTTTCTTTCTCACTGTTGTGGAAATATGCCAAGTTTTATGAGTGTTGAATTTCGTCAAACACTTAGGTTATAGGTGTATTTTTACTGTCAAAAGTCTCACTATATTGTTGTTGTTGGAAGATTGGTTGTTATCATTGATGTCAACCCTAGTCATGGGTTTTGTACCGCAATATTGATGAAGGTATTTGGAAATGAAGGACAATGCACATACAGATACAACACCCATGGATGGATAGTATACATCATGTTTTTTCCGTTGGTATGTGGCATGTCACGTGGATCCTCATGGTTGAGGAGAAATGAATTTTTGAATATGACAAAGTGAATTGAAGAAGGAAGTACATGTAGACCTTGAAGATAATAAAAGAAAAGAAATACAAAATAACAAAGTGTCAGGTCGGCCCTAATGTTAAAAAGAAGTGATATAAATGGTATAAATACATATCATTATACATTCATTTGATACACAAGTATAATTTCAAAGGAAATCATAAGTAAAGAAGGTCGGATTTCAAGGGAGGATGAAGTCTTTTGGTGATGTGTTCTAAGGTATGTTATTTACAGGTCATCTTACCATTTTCGCTATAACTATTTTTCTAGAATGATTCAGATGGTGAAATTTCTATGGAATTGAGAAGACATATCAAGGTATCTGTGGTAAGAGTTTCAGATATTGATTCGCTAGGAGATACATGTTGTGCAAGATAGGGATTTTGACTAGTCCTGAAGCTATTCAATAAATAGGTGTTCTGGGTAAAAAAGTCATAACGTATTCATAGATAATCCAAATTAAGTGGGACCAATTCCATTGGAAATAGTACAGACTTTAGTTTATTTTATATGAGTTTCAGAATCAGATGTTAAATATTGAGCGTGGGGCATGTTGTACAAGTTTAGTCTCTTGAATAAACCATAATTGAATAAAGTCTACCATTCTTTCTATAAATTCTTTTTGGGGAGGATTCAAGGAGAGAAACTTGGAGGAGTTTTAGAGAATACATTGAGTAATATTATCTACAAGATCAGAGTATTCCAAGAATTGAATAATTTTAGAAATTGAAGGAGTCTTAGGAAGCATTATCAGGTTCTATGTGATGGTTGGTTGATGGTGATGATTTAATGTAAAGTTTTATTATCTCTCATATATTCTTGGGTGGAAGGAAGGGGAAAGGATGGATATTTAAACCCTCTCTTGATATTGGAGGATTTTATCTTCGTCTTGGATGTTTATCCCTCCCTTTACATTTGGAAGCTGTAGCTACCTTTGGAAGTCATTACTTCCCTTGAACAATAACTATTGATTATTTCCCATATATTGTGCATGGTGTATTGTGGTGTATTGGTGTAACTCTTATACTTTTGTTCATTTCTCATTGGATATAATTGAATGGTTTAAGTATAAGTTGAAAAATGTTTTTAAATTGTACTTGATATTGATTCACCCCCCTCTCAGTATCAACAGTTGTTGGTATTTCAGCTAATTTATGATGTGTTATAGATGGTTTATGTGCAGTTCAGGTGTACCCAAATTATTCCTTTTCACACAGTAAATATTTTTTCAATAGAAAACATAAAGGATCCAAAACAATACAATGAATATACTGGTGAAAACGTGACAAATATTTATCATTTTATTTCAGCATATAATAGAATAACAATAGTTGCAATAAATCTTAAAGATTAACTTGCAAAATACCAGAATATATGGGATGAAGATGACTATATAGATGGTACACAAAATAGCTCTGAATGAAATCCCAAAAATCAATGCTCTTCCCACATAGAACTTGACCCACACAAAGAGGGATTTGGACAATGTTGTATACTATATCTTTGTGCCTCCTCAGTCTGAAAACAATGGGAAAATCGACCCTCAAATCAGTCTCAAATATTGATGAATACACTAAATGAGACAACGCCTTGTTGACCCTCTAAAATGTTCCCAAATTGATTCACACAACAGTCTGGTATCAACTACTCAAAGGGAGACTCCCTTCACACAAAAATTTATCCACAACTAATGCTCTCAATCCCAAACTCAAAGTCGACCTTCAAAAATTGAGGAAATCCCACACAAGAAAATTTCTCAACCCAATCACTGTTATGAAACCCCTAATAGTAGAGAAAAATACTAACAAGAATAGAATTCAACCTAGGTATGAGATTAAACCCACAACAAAGAAGAATATGTTCCAAAATCACTCTTTTGACTCAAAAAATTTCCCACACAAACAACAATTTGTTTTTTTCCCAAGGGTAACTCAATTCTCAAGGAAAATGAGAGTCTATTGATGAAGATACTTGGACACACACAAATATTCAACCACTAAATGAAATCTCAACCACGAACTATGTAGATTTGTTGCCAAAGAAGAAATATTTATCCACACTAAGGCACAATGTCAAAACCTAAATGATTATGATCCAAAATATAGCTATGATGTATCTTTGCAACACCAAAACCAGAGTTGAATGAAGGGTTTCTTGAAACCTTGGTCTCTCTTCTTAATATCTCTCCAAAATAAACTTTTCTCAAATGAGTGATATGCAAGAATGAGGAGAGACTCCTCATTTTCCCCATTTAATATTCACTCGAGTCTTTTCCTCCTTCATTTTATAATTTAAAAGTGACTTCTCGTTAGCCTAGAACCCATGTCCCCCCCTTTTTCCAATTTAACTTTATAAAGTCTTTCCTAGGCAAGTCATGTCCCCTTGGTCATTTTCCTCCTTAGCCCATAGGAACTTATTAGGCTAGCATAATTTCTCCCTTATGACTCCTAAGAGGATGGGGACATCACATTCCTCCCCGCCCAATATTGCTTGTCCACAATCAATTTCAATCTGGGATGTTGGAGCAATTGTTCTCCTTCCCAAGTAGCATCCTCAATAGGAAAATCCTTCCACTTAACTAGGTACTCTTTGATGGTCCTATTCCTCAACTTCAGCTCCCTGACCTACAAAATTCCTTCTGAAACCAATGTCATTTTCCCTTCTTCATCCAGGGGTGGTAATTCCATAGAAGTGGCGATATGTTGCCCAAATTCCTTATTGAGACATGAGACATGGAAGACATTATGTATTTTTCATCCCTCTAGAAGCTCTAGCTCGTATCCCACCTCTTCTATATGCCTCATGATTATGTAGGGTCCATAAAATCTAGGATTTAATTTTTATTCCCCCTTTATTTTGAGCGATGATTTCCTATAATAATAAAGGTGTAGGTATAACGAGTCTCCTACTTCAAATTTGTGCTCCATTGTGTGCCTGTTTGCATAGATCGTTTGTTGATTTTTAGTTGTTTGCAAATTATCCTTCAGGGTCCGTAGAATATTCTAACTCTCCTAAATCCAATCCTTAGCCTTAGGCAGTTGGCTGTGTCCAAATATCCGATCCATAAATGTGGGTGAATTATATTCATACATGGCTCGAAAGGGTGTCATCCCGATCGACGTATGATAGGTGGTGTTGTAGCGATGCTCCCCTAAGTGTAGCCATTTTATCTGGGATTATTGTTGGCCTGACAAATAATTCCTCAGATAACCTTTCAACCACTTATTCACTATCTCAGTCTAATCATCAGTTTGAGGGTGGTAACTTATTCTCGGGGTCAAATCCATTCCTACCAGTCTAAATAGATCCTACCAAAATCCTCCCATGAACCTGCTATTCCTTTCACTGACAATAGTATTTGGTAACCCATGTAATCAGAATACCTATCTGAAGAATAAATCTACTACCTATGTTGTTGAATACCTAGAGGGCATGGCAAAGAAGTGTGCAAACTTTGTGGGCCTATCAACCACCACATAGATACAGTATTTCCCCTGCACCTTGAGAAACCTAGTGATGAAATACATAAAGATTCTTTCCTATTTTTGTTTGGCAATGGTAAGTGGTTGAAGTAGTCTGGAAGGGTGAGTGTGTTTTTCCTTATTTTGTTGGTATAAGTTTCATTCTCTTACAAACCTCAACACATCTGTCTTAAGGCCCTTCCATGTAAATATTTCTTGGATCTTCCTATAGGTTTTAAAGTATCCAGGGTGTCCTGCCAATGGGGAACTGTGTGTTGTATGCATGAGTTTTTCCTTAAGTTGAGATCCTGGTACGAGGTAGATCATGTCTTTGTAATAAATGATGTCATCAATGACTCTCTACTAATCATCCTGTGTATGACCATCAAGGATCTCACATGCAAACTGGTTCTTGGAATATTCTACCAACATAAGAGCTTTCCTATCGACTAAAATCTCCATGAGGGAGAGAGTGGGTGGTATTATGGAAAGGGAATCAACTACCACATTGTTCTTTCTTTTCAGATACTCGATCTCAAAATCATAGGCTTGAATATTGTTGATCCACTTCTACTGCCACTCACTCAATTCTTTTTGCTCCATGAGGAACCTTAGGCTATTTTGATATGTCTTCACCTTAAACTTGTTCCTCGCCAAGTACTGTCTGAATTTGGCCAATGCATGCAAAATGGCCAACATATGATTTTCATATATTGAATAATTATGCTCATACTCCTTAAGTTTTCTTCTCTCAAAAGAAATGGGATGGTTTTTTTGCATTAACAAAACTCTTATCCCAATCCCAAAAGAATCACACTCAAGCATGGATGGCTGAGTGAATTATGGTAAGGCTAGCACATGACAAGAGCTCATCACATGTTTCATCATATCAAATGTCACTCGTGCCTCACCTGACCAATTGAAATCACCTTTCTTAGTGAGATATGTAAGAGGTGTTGTCATCTGTGAGAACCCATTAACAAATTTTCGGTAATAAGTGCAAAGGCCTATGAATCTCTTCAATTATGTCACATTCCTAGGGGTAGGCCACTCGATAATTTCCTTGATCTTTTCTTGGTGTACTTGGACTCCGTTTTCTCTGATCACATACCCCAAATAAATCATCTCAGTCATGCAAAACTCACATTTAGAATCCTTTGCGTAGATTTGGTGTTCCTCCAAAATCCCCAATACTTCATCTAGATGTCTAAGATGTTCCTCCCAAGTCCTGATATAAATAAGAATGTCATCAAAAAAGACCAATAAAAATTTCCGCAACTGCTTATTGAACACATGGTTCATGAAAGACTGGAATGTAGTAGTAGTTTTGGTTAGCCCAAATGGAATAACCAAGTACTCATAATTCCCATAATGGCATTGGAAAGTGTTCTTTGGAATGTCTTGTTCCCGAACCTTGATCTGGTGATACACTGTACAAAGATCAATTTTGAAAAAATATTTTTCTCCCCTCAACTCGTCCATCAACTCATCGATCCTCGGAATTGGGTACCTATTATTTATGGTATTCTTGTTAATGGATCGGTAATCAATGCACATTCTCAAGGTATCGTCCTTATTTTTGACCAATAATACTAAAGAAGAAAAAATAATAGAGCTAGGTCGAATGTGACCCATCTTGAGAAACTCCTTGATAGTTTTCTCAATATCGTTTTTGTAATTTTTCGAATGCTGGTAGGGGTTGGTTATGACTTCTTGGACCTCTTCTTTTAATTCTATCACATGCTCGAATCCTCTATCTGGAGGTACATCGGGAGGAATGTCACCAAAAACCTTTTAATGTTTGTGAAGCAATACCTGAAGGTTGTTTGAATGTTGTCGAGGATGATCTGGTGGCTCACTGTCAGAAATGTAACACTCAACTTCCCACTCTATATCTCCATGCCACATCACTACCTCCATATTATGTGATGAAACTATCTTAGGTGGATATTGGTGCATTTCTTGTAAGACGACCTCTTTTACATCTAGACCTGTGAGTTCCATTTCCGTAGTCCTGTAATCAATAGTGTATTTCCCAATGGAGTATAGCCACTAAAATATGAGTACCACATTGGTGTCTGACACATCCACCACAAAGAAATCATATGTTAAAGTGTAGTTCCCCATGGTTATTTTCAACTTGGGGGTCCATCTAGTGCACTCCATCAGATAGCCACTAGGTATGATCACTGTGAATCCTTCAAAATCCTACGCCAAAATCTCTCTCCTATCCACCAAATCTTAATCTATAAATTTGTGGGATGCCCCACTATCAATCAACACTGTAAACTTGTGCCCCTGTAGGACTTCTCTAACTCTGAATGTGTGGTACCTAGGAAGTCCCGACATGGATTTCATGACAGGACCCTTATCCCCAACTTGTGATGTCTCCTCACCTGAAGTATGGTGTCCTTGTTCTTATTTATGATTCTCATCCCCATCATCACTATCATTTTATGAATAGACCTCAATACAATGAGCCTTTCTAGTCTTGTATTTTCTGGCACACTAGTGCCCTAGTACCCACGACTCCTAACAACTAAAGAACATTTTTTTCCTCCTTAGTTCCTTTCTTGTTTCCTCATCCAACTTGGGCTTCACATCCCAATCCCCCTAAAATGTCTTTGTTTCCTTGATATTATGTGGGAAAGTGGGTTTCATAGGAAACCTGCTCTTAGGAACAACATCCTACATGTCCTTAGTACGACTGATTGCATCCTGCAAAGTGGTGGGTTTATATGCTTTCACCCATCCACGTAATAGATATGATAGCCCCTCAATGAACAATATCACCAAACGTGCCTCAAATACGTATGTCACCATCACTGCTAATCTTTGGAACTCAAAGATAAATGCCTCTAGTCTACCTATCTACTTGAGCTGAGCCAACTCTCGAAAATGGACCTCTGGGTCTTTCCTATCAAACCTCTCAATGATCCTTTGTGTGAAATTGAGGTATGAAGTCATGCCTGAATGACCCAACATCACTAACCCATGGTACCACCGTTCATGGGCCTCACCATCTAAGTGTAAATTAGCCAATTTAATGGCCTCGACTTCTGTGATTTGATGTAGTTGAAAGTACGTGTCCATCTTTTGTACCCAAGTCCTTACTGAACACTTTGAGGATCTGTCAAAGTTTGGAATGGTCATCTTTCTAAGTGTCTTCTGAAGCTCTTGGTTGGGTGTCCTTTTAAATCCTTTAGGTCAATTCTTCTATTTAAGGTGTAAAAAGTTATTGAAATGCACAGCTTCTTGAAATTCATCCCCCAACCTCTTGTACTCTTCCAAATAGGTAAAATGAGAGTCATCCTTCTCCGCTGACCCCTCTGGTGCTACCTCACCACTCAATAATTATGGCATGGTGGGTCTGGGCATATTGGTGTACAATTTAGGGTGGCTCTTTATGGTAGTGTGAGAATGACTTCCTTCTCTATTGTTAGATCCCTTTTCACTGTTCTGATTTTGTTTAGATGGCCCCTCTATGGTGTTCACTCTTAGTTTTCCCAATAGTTCCATCATCAGCTTTTGGCCCTTGTCCAAATCATTCATCATCTGGAAAATTATTCCAATTTGTGGGTCTCCTTCCCCCATGGTTCCTTTCCCTTTATCTGACCTTGAATGTGATTCCCCTTCTACCTCTTCTTTACCCAACACCACTTCCTCTTCACTCTTTGGAGGAGGATATTGAGATATGTTTATACATCTCCTATAAGTGATGTTCCTATCGTCTCATGGTGTCATGTAATTGTTGTCAATGCGGCCCTTCAAACTTCACAGCTATAGAGGACCATTCTTTGATACCATTATAATATCCTTGACACTACTTGTACATTTTCTTTCTCACTACTGTGTCAATATTCCAAGTTTTATGAGTGTTGACTTTAGTAAAAAACTTAGACTATAGGTGTTGTTTTACTGTCAAAAATCTCACTATACTGTTGTTGGTATTTTAGTTGATTTATGATGTGTTATAGATGGTTTATGTGCAATTCAATTGTACCCAAATTATTCCTTTTCACACAATAAATATTTTTTCAATAGAAAACATAAAGAATCCAAAAAATACTTTGAATATACTAGTGAAAACTCAACAGAGATTTATCATTTCATTTCATCATATAATATAATAACAACAACTGTAATAACTCTTAGAGATTAACTTTCAAAATACCAAAATATATAGGTTGAAGATGACTTCATAGATGGTCCAAAAAATAACTCTAAATGCAATCCCAAAAATTAGCGCCCTTCCCACATAGAACTCGACCCACACAAAGAGGGATTTGGCCAATGTTGTATACTATATATATGCACCTCCTCAGTTTGAAAACAATGGGAAAAATGACCCTAAAATTAGTCTCATGGATCGATGAATACACTAAATGAGATAACACCTTGTTAACCCTCTAAAATGTGCCCAAATCAATTCACACAAAAGTATGGTATCAACTACTCAAAGGGTGACTCCCTTCACACAAAACTTGATCCACAACAAATGTTCTCAATTCCCAAACTCAAAGTCAACCTTCAACAATTGAGGAAATCCCCCACACGAAAATTTCTCATCCCAATGATTGTTATGCGACCCCTAACAATAGAGAAAAATACCAACAAGAATAAAACTCGACTCAGGTATGAGATTTGACCCCCAATAGACAGGAATAACTTGCAAAATCATTCTTTTGACTAAAAAAATCACCCACACAAACAAAAGTTCATTTTCCCCCAAGGGTAACTCGATTCTCAAGGAAAATGAGATTCCACTGATGAATATACTCAACCACAGACAAATATTCAACCACTAAAGGAAATATCAACCAAAAACTATGTAGATTTGTTGCCAAAGAAGAAATATTTATCCACATTGAGGCACATTGTCGAAACCTGAATGATTCTGATCTAAAATATATATAGGGTGTATCATCGCAACATCAACACTAGAGTTGAATGAAGGGTTTCCTTAAACCCTAGTCTCTCTTCTCAAGAAATATTCAAAAGAAAATTTTCTCAAATGGGTGATATGCAAGAATCAAGAGAAACTCCTCATTTTCCCCTTTTAATATTCACTTGAGTCTTTTCCTCCTCAGTTATTTGTTTTATTTTATTAAAGTCACTTTAATGGCTCCTTCACATTATAATTTAAAAGTGACTTTTTGTTAGCCTAGGACCCATGTCCCTCACTTTTTCCAATTTAACTTTATAAAGTATTTCCTAGGCAAGTCATGTCCCCTTGGTCATTTTCCTCCTTAGCCCACAGGAACTTATTAGGCTAGCGAAATTTCTCCCTTATAACTCTTAAGTGGATGGGGACATTACACATGCATCTTGTTAACTTTTGCTTACAACTACTTTACCTTGACATGAAACTTGTTAATTTCTACTAAAGGGTTGACATCAATGACAACCAATCTTTCAACAATTCAATGATAACCAATATTTCAACAATTAATCTTTCAACAATATCCCCCTTTTTCATTGATGGAAACACTTAGACATGAAAATGGCAACAATCATGCTCATGTTGAATCCCCTTGTCTTCATGCCTCTTCTCTTTGTTTCCATGCCTCTTTTTTTCTCTCCCCCTTTGACATCAATGGAAAAGGGTGACTTTTTTTGGGGGGTGCTCCCCTTGTCTTTTAAGCCTCTAATATCTACTGATGTTTCTCTTCATGGTGCTTCCCCATGTAAATATCTGATAAAAATCATTCAAAAAGAATTCAAGTCTTTCATGATTATTGCTACTCTCCCCATGTCTTACTATGCCAACTGCAATGTAGATCATTCTGGGGCTGAAAATACTCCAAATTTTTGTCAAATATACTCAAAAGTCTCCCTCGGAAGAGCTTTGGTAAAGATATCTAAAATATGTTCTTTTGTCCGAACATACTCTACCTTGATGTTTTTCTCTGTAACCTATTCCCGTATAAAGTGAAACATGATCAAAATGTTTTTCATCTTGGAATGCATCACTGGATTCTTAGAGATACTTATATCATTGGTATTATCACAAAATATAGGAGTATGATTTTCATATTCCACATGTATGTCCTGCAAAGTTTACTTCATCTAGAGATCCTGTGTACAACATGTTGTTGCTGCAATATACTCTAATTTTTTTGTGGAAAACGATATTGAAGACTGTTTCTTTCTCAAACAGGATACCAAACAATCACCCAAGTAGAAGGCTACTCCACTTGTACTTCTTCTATCATCAACACTTCCTACCCAATCCGAATATGTGTATGCAACTAGAGATAGATCATTCCCTTTTGGATACCATAATACATAGTCTTCGGTTGATTTGATATATTTTAATATTCTCTTTACCGCCATAACATGTGTTTCTTTCAGCGTTGCTTGAAATATTGCAACTTGTCCAACTTCTTGCATCACATTCGATCTCGATGTTGTCACATAGAGTAAAATGAAAATCATCGATCTGTAGAGTCTTTGATATGCATCCTTGGATTTATTATATTTGCTCAATTTGAAACAAGTCTATATGGGAGTGCTTGCGGGATTTCAATCTACCATTCCAAACTTATTTAGAATTTATTTTATATACTTGTTCTGGTAGATGAAAACACCTTTATCTTGCTGACATATGTGAAGTCCCAAAAAGAAAGACAACTCACCAAGTAATGATATTTCAAATTATGCATGTATTTAGAAAATTTTTTACTCATCCTATCATCATCACTTCAAAAACTAATTCCATCAACATAAACTTCAATTATCAATATACTATCTTGATTTACCTTTATGTAGAGATTATTGTCTAAATTTCATTTACTAAACCCTTGTTGTTGTAGATACTTGTCCAATATTGAATACCATGCTCTATCCATATGTCATAAAATTTTCCATGATACGACTACATAACTGCATACAATGTTGACCCATTTTGAAGACTTCTTTGAATTTTTTGTACCTGATCATTGCATATTCCTACTTCTCAAATTGTCTTCTCAATCTGTAAATAAAACTTTACATGTCTGGAAAAATCTGTACCGAATTTATCCATGTCTAAATACATACATGGAATCCTATATAGAATCATGAATCTCTTCCTAAAAAGTGTGTTAATGATATTGTATGTAACTGTCAACTGATACTTGAAATTTGCTCCTCAAACGATCAAACTATCATAATACATTTTGTGCTTCTATCATCAAACCACTCTAAAACTACAAACACTTCAGACTTCTCGAAGGATAGTTCTCTGATCTATAGAGCTACTTCTTAGACTCGCCCTCTTCAATATTCATATTTACTGGGAGTCTCCAAGTTGGACGACTTAGAAAAATATTATCTCTGATGCAAACTAATATTCCAATTCATCATTTTCCTTTGCATCCTCTTCCTAAAATCTGACATCTTTATTTTTTCCTTTTGATTCATTGTGATTTTGCGTTGTTTCAAATATTGTGAGTACGATCTCTGGAACATGGTTTTCATTCAATTGTTCTTATATTTTTTCATTTCTTCTCCAGACCTTCCTATATCTGACATATTCCTTTTTATTGTATATTTATCTTGATCTTCTACTATTGCAAATCCTGAGAGTATGACTTCTAGGTGTCTTTCATTCATCTGTTCTTCTTTTACCTATTTTTTTTTTCCAAAATATTATTATATTTGATATCAATGTTCTCATTCATATAGGTATCCATAATGCTTATACAATCACGATCTATATATCCATAGTTGTGGAATTTGTGACATTATACTTCATTGCTCAATGAGCCAAAACTATTTTGTTTTCTGTTGTGTGCTTCATAAGATTTTCTAGAATAATTGTTATTTAAGTACCCTGCATGGCTTCTTCAATTCTTGGCATAGGCTATGCAAATTACAAATTTATGTCCAAAATTATCACAATTAAAACAATGACCATAATGTTGATTAAGGTTGGTTGTCATTGATGTCAACCCTTGAAGAAATCCCAGTAGCACAAAGGTTTTGCTAATGGACCCAATAGTGTTTGATGTAAATATGACTCATTATTTTTTTGTCATGGTTGATAAGAAGTAAATATGGATGAACTCCAAAGTGGTCCCCTTATGGTGAAATCCCTCACGGGAAGACGTTTTGTGGAGTAAGAGAACCCATGCTTAATTGTGGAATAATGAGATGAAGGAAAGTCAACTTGTCAAGGAAAATATCCTAGATGGATAGTTCTTGTCATGTCATTTCCGGTGGTATGTGGAACGTCACATAATTCCTCACGGTTAGAGAGTTATGGCCATGAGAAGTTGGAGACCCCGGGTTTGGGTAATGGACCCAAGTTTATTTGATGGGTAATGGTATGATTTATGATATATTTTTAGATAATACTTTTCTATATGGATAGTACATTTCATGTCATTTCTGGTGGCATGTAGAATGTCACATAACTCCTAACAGTTTGAGAGTTATGGCCTTACAAAGTTGGAGGACCCTCATATGTCATCTAGAAGCCCCAAAAGGTCAAAGTAGTCAAAGTGGTTTAAGAGATTTTAAAAGGTAAATAATAAAGTGAAGTGATGATTGTATTATACTTCAAAGTGACTAAAAAATAAATTATTTCAATAATAGATTTAATGGAGAAATTAGAAGTGGACCCAACCCTAAAATAAGGAAAGTGGGCCAAGTGACCTAGAAGATGTTTTTAAGGAAGCCACTTGGAGAGTATAAATAGGAGGCAAGGCTCTCTCATTTGAAACACACTTGAGAATATTGAATATATATAGGTGTTTGAGGTAAACAAATGATATATAAGCCGAAATTCTAAGGAAAGTGGAGAAAAGAAGGCCAAAATGCAAGGAAGGATAAATTCTTTTGATGGTGTTTTCTAAGGTATGTTATTTACAGGTCATCTCACCATTTTCGCTATAACTTTTTTTCTATAATGATTCAGATCCCGCAATTGCTATGCACATGAGAAAACATATCCAAGTATCTGTGGTAAAACATTCAGCATCTGGTTCAATGTATTTTTGGAGTTACACTCCGTGGAAAATAGGGTTTGTGGCCAGTCCTCAAACTAGTCAAAATCAGGTGTTTCGGGTAAAAACGTCATAGCTTCTTAATAATAGATCCCAATTCAGTGAGACCAAATGTGTTGGTTATCATACAATATGTAGTATTTTTTGTAAAATTTTTAGATCAATTCATCAAATATTTTGTGCGGGGCATGCTCTACAAGGTCGCTCTCTAGAATAAGCCAAAATTCAGCAAGGTATGTCATTTTTTCTATAAATCCTTTTCTGAGAGGTTCCAAGTAGTGAAACTTGGAGGAATTGTATAAAACACACTAAAAAACATTGTATATCAGTTTCATATCTTTATACATTACAGGTTCAAATTTATGATTACTTCAAGTTGGGGTTGTTGACTAATCCAAAACTAGGCATGTGACACTAAAGAAAACTTTGATGAAAATTCTAGTCTCTTGTTTTAAGAGTTAAGGAAGGTTTACAGGAATGTGATCATATACACTAGGTCTATTACAGAGCTACAAATCAGATTTGGATGATGAAATTGATGAGGTATTTTGGTTGTGGTACATGTTGAGTACATGGTTGAGACAAATAGTTGATGAGTTGGCACACATACATGAGGTGTATAGTTGATGATGTTGGTACATATTGATGATTCATAGTTGATGAGTAGTTGACACATGATTGGTACATACTTCATACATGGTTAGATGCACTTGTTTATGGTACAGGTTGATTACAGGTTGGTGCATGGTTGATGCACTTGTTTATGGTACAGGTTGGTGCATGGTTGATGCACTTGTTTATGGTACAGGTTGATTATAGGTTGAGGTACAGGTTGATGCATGGTTGATGGATGGATCAGATTTATTGGTACAGGTTTACAATGGTATATCTCATAGTGATAGTGTGATAGTGGTTCCATCATTCTACTTCTACTTCAAGGTGGCATGACGGGGCAAGGACAGGTGGTTGTAGCCACCTTCTGGTTGTAGTCAGAGAACATTGGGGGTTGTAGCCTTGTTTTGGTTGTAGCTAGAGAATTGGGGAGTTGGAGCTTCCCTCAGGTTGTAGCCTGAGAAACTAGGGGGTTGGAGCCTCCTTCCAGTTGCAGCTGGAAAACAAAGGAAGTCAGTGCTTCCAATGAATGTAATTCTTCAATACATATAAGAAAAAGTGTTTCATGGTTTTCTCCCAATTTGGGTTTCCACGTAAAACACTCGTGTACTGTGTATATGTGTGATTGTTTATTTCTTACTGCTCATTATTAGATAATAATTCTACATTGATATGACATTTGAAGAAAAAGGATTATAATTACACCATTACTGATTCATCCCCCCTCTCAGTAATCCAACAATTTGTATCAGAGCAGGTTCCTTCAAAAATCAGTTTGACCACTGAAAAGTAGATCATGGAGAGTACCAACTTGTATAAAAATGGAATACCACAGTTTGATGGATAGAAGTATGCTTTTTGGAGAATAAGGATGAAGACATATATACAGGCATAGGGATTTCAAGTTTGGTAATCAATTGTAGATGGATACACAACACCATCAGTTCCACCAACAAATGACAAAGAAATGAAACTCGGTGAGAATAATTCCAAATCCATAAATGCACTTTTCAACGGTCTCAATGATACGGTATTCACCAAAGTTGTACATTGTAAATCTACTAAAGAGATTTGGGACAAGCTTTGAAATATTTATGAAGGAGATTCAAAAGTCAAAGCAACAAATCTTCAAACTTATAGAGGTCAGTTCAAACAACTAAAAATGAAGGAAGATGAAGATATCGTAGCCTACTTCTTACAAGTCGATGAAACAGTGAATGCAATCATAGGATTGGGAGAAGAAATCGAAGAATCTGTAATTGTTCAAAAGGTACTAAGATCTCTTCCTATGAGATTCAACCCTAAGATACTAGCACTAGAAGAAAGATCAGATCTAAACTCAATAAGCATGGACGAACTACATGGAATCTTCACAGCATATGAGATGAGAACTGAACAGGAAAATATAGATGTAAAAGAAGCAACCTTCAAAGCATCCAAAAGATCAAAGCAAAAGAAAAAGGAACAAGAAGAATATAGCAGCAGCAGTGATGTCTTAGAAGATGATGAAGAAGTGGCCAACTTCATCAAAAGATTGAACAAGGGAACCAACGGTAAGTACAAAGGTAAGATTCCTTTAATTTGTTTTAATTGTGATTTATTGGTCATTTTTCTAACAAATGTCCTCATAAGAAAAAGAGAAATGAAGAAGGTTACTCAAAAGGTAGACAAACATATAAAGGTAAAAGAACTACAAAGAAAGTTTTCAAGAAAAAAATTTGCACCAAAGAAGACATTTCATCATCAAATGAAGATGAAGTCAATGACAGTGAAATGGGGAGTTCTATTCATGGCAGTATAAGACTCTAATAAAGAAGACTCTGAAGAACAATATGAAGAATCATATGAAGAAATTGAAGAGGCAGAAGTTGACTTCCGAGAAGAATTAATGAGTGCCATAGAAGTTATCAGAAGAGAAAAGAAGAAAAACAAGAAACTACAAGCAGAACTAGATAATAAAAAAACACTCAAGAACTAGAACAAATGATAAAAAAATTGAAGGTTCAAATAGAAGAATATAAAAGAATTGAAGAAGCACTCAAAGAATAGCTAGAAGGAAAGGACAGGATCATTGGAAACCTGGAAGCAGAGATTGTCACACTAAGAAAGGATATTCAAAAGAAAAATATGCAGAATAGATCAAAAGTTCTGGATGACATTATCAACAGTCAAAAATCTTATCTTGACAAGTCCGGACTTGGATACAATCAGACAGAAAAGGGATCAAGCTCCAAAACAAAAGAGCAAGAAACAAATCCAAAAATTTATGCAGAAACAATCAAAGGGGATAAAAAGATATACAAGGAAGATTACAGGGACACTCCTCCATCGAGAAGATTCAGAGTTCAGAATCAACAACATATAGACAGGCCTCAAGAAGAAGAAGGATTCATAAGAGCACCTCCTTTCATAAGATCTTCAAATACCAGGTATCAAACTATATTTTTTGGTTTATGTTATGCATGTAATAATTTTGGACATAAAGTTGTAAATTGTAGAGCTAACAACAGGA
>ML782312.1:335141-352077 GCA_009831015.1 Picea engelmannii | reverse complement strand
TCTTGTGAGTATCTCTGGGACTTGGTTTTCATTCACATGTTATTCTTGGTTTTAATTTCTTCTCCAAACCTTCATGTATCTGACATCTTCCTTTTTTCTTGTAGATTTATCCTAATCTTCTACTACTACAAATCTTGAGAGTATGAATTCTTGGTGTCCTTCATTCATCTGTTCTTCTTTTACCTATTCTTTTTTTATTTTCCAAGTATTCTTATATCTGATATCAATGTTATATTTCATATAGGTATCCATCATGCTTCTACAATCACGAGTTGTATGTCCATAGTTGTGTCATTTGTAGTATTCTAGTTCATTGCTCAATGAGCCAAAACTATTTTGGTTTTTGTTGTGTGCTTCATGATATTTTCTGGAATAACTGTTATTTAAGTACCCTGCATTGTTTATTCGTTTCTTGGCATAGGATCTGTAGTTTATAGCTTTATGTCCAAAATTATCACAATTAAAACAATTACCATAAAATAAACTTTTATACTTGTGAGTAAATGATCTTCTTTGTGATGCACTCCTTTTGAATTTTTATTCTTGAGTCTTCTTTATTTTTGTGATGTTATTCTTTGGGGGCTTGCATTCTTCCTTCTTAACTGAATCTTTGACAATATATGCATAGCTTATTTTTTCTGCTTCTTGACTATTGTCTTGGAGATTGATCCTTTCTCATTATGTACTTGACTGTATCCTATTCCGGATCTGTCATTTGATGGTATTTGATTGTTGATGATTTGATCCAATATTTTGGTGCTCTTATGTTGCATATATTTGTTCTGAAGATATTTCCTTAAAGAGACTATTTCTGCTTCCAAGTTTCTAATCATTTTCTCCTTTTCTTTTAACTAACTTCTAAGTACTTCCTCAAGTATTTTATCTTCTTCTATTTGAATTTTTAGACTCATGATCATCTGCGCATTTTCTTCAGAGTCAAAATTCTAAGATCCCTCTTTCATTTTTAACTCTACCTTGAGTGACTTGTTTTTATTCCTTTACTTCCTAAGTTATTCTAATGAAGTGATTAGCTATGCTATGAGATACAATTCAACTTATTCTTTGGAATCATCTTCTAATTCCATGAAGATTAATCTTTTTTAATCACTTCCATTGTCATTATCCTCTTCATCTGATGAGGAACTGTCCTCTTTTGAGTAGAAAGTTTTCTTGAAGAATTTTGTTTTGTTTCTTCTCTTGTTTCCCTTTTGATATTTCTTTTCCCTTTTATAATATTCTTCATCATTATTATATTTATTCTTATGAGGAAATTTATAAGAAAAATGACCAATACCACCATAATTAAAACATTTCAATGGAAGCATACCTTTATACATTTTGGTTCCTTTCTTTAATTTCCTTATGAGGTTAGCCATCTCTTCATATTCATCTAAATCATCACTACAACTGCAACCTGATTTTGAATTTTACTTGGTCTTATTATTTGTCTTCTTCAATGCCTTTAAATATGATTCCTTTGTGACTGGGTCTCCTATTATGTTCTCATTTTATAGGCTGTAAATATTCCATGTAGCTCGTCCATGCTCAATGTACTGAGATCTACTCTTTCTTCTAGGGCTAATATTTTAAGATCAAATATCATAGAAAGAGACCTCAATAACTTTGAACAACCACTGAGTCATCAAATCCTACTCCCAATCCCTTAATAGTGTTAACTATTTCATCAACTCACAAAAGGTAGGCTACAATGTCTTCATCTTCCTTCATCTTCAATTGTTCAAACTTAGCTCTTGATATTTGAATCTTAGCTCCCTTAAATTCAACATCTCCTTCATAAATATTTTGGATTTTATCCCAAAGATCCTTTGCACTTAAATAATGCATAACCTTAACAAATACGGAATCAACTAGACTGCTCAAAATAGTACTTTTATCCTTTGAGTTGTTTTCGCTGAGTTTCTTTCCATCTCTATCAGTTCAAGGAGTGGATGGTGTTGTATACCCATCTACTATTTATTGCCAAACATCAAATCCATGTTCCTGTAAAATGGTTTTCATAATTTTATTCCAGAAGGTATAGTTATGACTATCAAACACCTATAATCCAATATTAGCATATTCAATGATCTCCTTCCAATGGCTAGAGTGCTTCCCGAAGGACCTACTTTGATACCAATTGTTGGAATACTGAGAGGGGGGGTGAATCAGTATGAGCACAATGATTACTTGTAATCACAATATAAAACCTACAATAAATATCATGAGCATTCAATATATCATAAACACCATAATTCAATGCATATACATCACATAAACACAATACAACATAATTTTATGTGGAAACCCAATGCAGGAAAAAGACATGGAATGTTTTTCTTATTTATCAAAGAGTACATTCATTGGAATCACCAGCTTCCTATTTCTCCAAATTCAACTAGAAGGAGGCTCCAACGCCCTATTTACAAGATGCAACCTGAAGGAAGCTCCAACTCCCTCATTTACTGGCTCCAATCAGAAGGAGGCTACAACCTTGTTTCATTTCCCCATCCAACTGCCCTAAAATATAAATGTAGACCAATTTATCAATACCTCTATCATTGTAATTGATAACCCATTGTTGTTATTGCTTCTGATAATTTTTTTGTTGCTAATTATTTAGATATCTCATCAACACTACAACCACACATACATCATACCAATATACAAAAGAAAGTTCTTCAAATCAAATGCTTATGAATATCTAAGACATATATGTTCCTGATTTCTCTAGAATACATAGCCTAACATACACAAGAAGACATACCTTCAACATGTAGCCAACCTAAGTTTTATATCCCTAATATTCAAAAACAATTCCTCACAGGTCTGCGACCCTATACACTTTCTTCTCACAGGTGTCCTCTCTTTTCCTCACTGCAACCCATGGATGTCCGTGTTTTTCCTCATGAAACCCACATATTTATGCAAAGGACCGGGATCTCTAACTCTTTCTTCGTATGCTCAGATCCTGTAAAATTATTCCTTCACTAGACTTCGATGAATTCCTGTCACTGCCTCAGATCTCCAATTTGTATTCACTAGTAGTGATTTCCAATTCACTTTTCTCTGTGTTTTAATGAGGATATCATGATGACATTCAACTCACATGCAACTCACATACAAATAGTTTACTTTATCAGTATGCAACTGGCATGCATCTTGTTAACTTCTCTTTACAGTTACTTTAACATGCAACTGACATGAAGCTTGTTAAATTTTGTTTACAACTACTTTAATTTGACATGAAACTTGTTAACTTATGTTCAATGGTTGACATCAATGACAACCAATATTTAAAAAAATAATCTTTCAACAATTAATCTCTCAACAATTAATCTTTCAACAAAAGGGGCAAGTTGTCTTTATGTGCTTAATGAATGACATATTCAGAAATTGTTTGGATAAGTTTGTCATAGTATTCCTGGATGACATACTTATCTATTATAAGCCAGAGGAAGAGCATGAATATCACCTAAGATCGGTTTTGCAAGTGCTGAGGGAACATAGATTGTATTCCAAAATTGGTAAGTGTTATTTTTACCAAGAACAAATCCATTACTTGGGACACATTATTTCAGAACAAGGTATAATAGTGGATCCAAAGACAATTGAAGCCATTAGAGGATATCTAGCACCCATGAATGTTTCAGAAATCAGATATTTTATGGGATTAGTATTAAGCCCTAAATAGTGGCACATTACCCCTTAATTGGGGAATATTACATTAGTAATGTTGTTTTATTTATGTTGGCTTGGTTCTATTAATTGTAATTGTACCTCCTAGTCTCCTATATATATACCAAGGAGACATTTTCATTTGGAGTCATCTTGTACTTGAACATTTATGTGGTGTATAAGGAGGTTTCCCCCTCGAAGAGGCTTATTATCCTAAATTCTCTCTTTTTCAAGGCATTGATTACTTATTATGAGGTTTTTCTATGCTATATTAATATTTGGTTCTTAACATATGGTATTAGAGCTCAAGATCTTGGAGTTTTGCTGCTACATCTGAGACACCTTGGAATTTGCACTATAATTTTTTTTTCTACAATGTTTCATAAGGAACCCCTTGGAGGATAGTTAGTATATGGATCAAGGTACTTTGGGTTAAAATTTCATCTCTTGAGTCCTTATACTTTGGGAGATACAACCTGCATAATATAGGGTTATGGAATCATCCTGAATTGAGTCATTGCAAAATTTTCACTATAAACAAATTTATGTAACATTTCAGACCCTGAAACCTAGAGGTTATTCACAAAAATTAGTAAGGTATATTTGATAAAAAATTCATATTATGGGTCATATTACATTTGTAGATACACCCTAGGGAAGATAGGGTATCTGACTAGTCTCAAGGAGGTGTTTTGGGTAAAACAATCATAACTTCTTCCTAGAGTATCTAAATTGAGTGAGACTAGTTGCATTGGATAGTGGACAGCTCGTAGTATACCTGGTACAAGTTTCAAAATTTTATATCAATTATTTTGTGTGGGGCACGCTATACAAGTAAGATCTCCTGGAAAGACCAAAAATGGATGGTTTAAAAAGGGAGATCATAGAAGGATTGAAACATTTCTTAATAGAGAGGACACCTGAAAGTGAAAATGTATCCCATGAAATTCATGATGAAGACACAAGGAAGATGAATCAAGAATTGAGAAACTCCAACTTTGGGTTGAATACCAACCACATTCCTAAGATCGATATGAGGAAGTTTGATGGAAAGGACCCAATCACATGAATACTTCAGATGGAGCAATTCTTTGATCTACATAATGTGCCACATACACAAAAGGTACAAATTTCTTCTTTATATTTAGAACCCAATTAATTTGTATGGTATCTATAGATTTGTTCTTGCAAATCACTCGTCACTTGGAAAATTTTCACGGAAGAAATGATAGCACACTATTAGGATACAAGGAACAATACCTTCTTTAGCCAATTGATAAATCTCAAGCAAAAGGGTTTAGTTACAGAGCACATTGAGAACTTCCAAAGATTGAATATAAAGGTAACAGGTATTCTAGATGAGCACTTGATTGATGTATTCATAGGAACTTTAAAGGATAACATTCAACATGAGGTTCACCTTTGGGAACCAAAATCATTGGAGAATACATTTAGGGTGGCAAGAAGTTTAAAGTAAAAATATGGCTATGGCTACTAGAAGGGCCAATCCTAATATATATCGGGAGAATAATGCTCCTTCTTCTAAAACAACTCAACCTACAAGGTTGACACCTCAACAATTAGAGAAAATAAAAGAAAAAGGTTTATTCTTTAATTTTGACAACAAGTACATTAAGGAACATAAGTGTGGTGAGAAGAAATTATTCTACATAGATTGTGAAGAGGAAGAAGAAGAAGAAGAAGAACAAGAACCATCTCAAGATGAAAACGTAGAAGCGATTTCTTCTGAAGAGTTGACTCCCACGATATTGTGTAATGCATTGGTTGGAATTAACACTCCTCAAACCCTCAAGATCGAAGGATATATCAAAAAGAAAAGGGTAATAGTCCTAATTGATTCTGGTAGTACTCATAATTTCATTCACTATAAATTAGCCACATCTCTCAATTGATTTGTATATCGAGCACTAGAGTTTCAAGTAATGATTACAGATGGAGGAACTATCAATTGCTCAGGAAAATACAATAAGATCAATCTTACTATGGGGGAATATGTAATGAATAGTCGAATGATTTCTATACCCATGGGTGATGCCGATGTCATACTAGGAATCCAATGGTTACAATCATTAGGAACAATGGATTTTAATTTTCAAGAACCTTTCATGAAATTTTCATTGGAAGGAAAAGAAATTGAATTAAGAGGAATCACTGGGAAACCTAGTAAGGTGGTAAGATCTAATGGCATGACAAAATTATTGAAAAATGGGAATCAAGGTGTTATTGAACAACTATGCTCATTATATGTTCAAACATCTAAGACATTTATTTCCCTAGATCTCCAAGGGATCATTGATAAGCATTCCAAAGTATTTGAAGATATTCCCAATGGTCTTCCACCCACTCGAAATCATGATCATGATATTCACCTAATTATTGGGAGTGTTCCTCGTAACATCAGGTCATACAGATACCGTGATTCCCAAAAGAGTGAAATTGAGCATATGGTGGAATAAATGTTAGAGGCTTGCATTATTAGACCTAGCGAAAGTTCTTACTCTGCACCGATGGTAATGGTATTCAAGAAAGATGGCTCATGGCGTATGTGTCTAGATTATAGAGAGCTCAATAAGATAACTAGTAAGGATATGTTTCTCATTCCTGGCATTAATAAATTGTTAGAAGAACTACATGGAGCAATCTATTTCACAAAGTTGGATCTTCGTTTAGGGTATCATCAGATTAGAATGAAGGAAGAAGATATCCCAAAAACAACATTATGAACTCATGAATGCCATTATGATTTTTTGGTCATTCCTTTTGGCCTTACAAATTCACCTTCCACATTCCAAGGGTTGGTGAATTCCATTTTCAATCCCTTCCTTCGAAAATTTGTGTTAGTATTTTTTGATGATATACTAATCTATAGAAAGTCTTGGGAGGATCATGTGTGACATGTTGACAAGGTGCTACAACTACTAAAGGAGCAACAACTATATGCCAAACCATCCAAATGTTTCTTTGGGGTGAAGGAGGTAGAGTTTTTGGGTCATATTGTATCTCATGAAGGTGTCAAGGTAGACCCTAACAAGATTAAGGCCATGATGGACTGGCCAATTCCCAAAACATTGAAGAATCTTAGGGGATTTTTGGGTTTCATAGGTTACTACTGCAAGTTTGTTCAGAACTATGGGAGAATAGAAGCACCTTTAACAACACTAACTAAGAAGGATGCATTTTCATGGACTCTAGAGGCAACTAAATATTTTGAACAACTTAAATAGGTGATGTGTAAAGCTCCTGTCTTGACCACACCATACTTCACAAAAACCTTTATTGTGGAATGTTATTCCTCAGGAAATGTAATTGGTGTTGTCCTAATGAAAGAAGGAAGGCCCCTGGATTTTGAAAGTCAAACCTATTTATGATAAGGAAATGATGGAAATACTACATGCATTGAAGAAATGGCACCCTTACTTGATAGGTAGGCACTTCAAGGTCAAAAAAGATCATGATAGTCTTAAATACATCTTGGAACAAAGACTATCTTTAGAAGAACAACAAAAATGGGTGACCAAGATATTGGGCTATGATTTTGAAATCATCTATAAAAAAGGGAATCAAAATGTTGTGGCATATGCACTCTCAATAAAGGATGAATATGTTGAGTCCTTTCTCTGTGTTATCTCAATCATCCAACCCGATTGGATAATAGAAGCGAGGGATGAATGGAAGAATGAAAAAAATGTGTGGACTCTCATTCAAAGGGTGCAGTAAGATTCCAGTGCATCGGATACATTTACATGGAAAAATGATTCACTATGGTACAAAGATCGCTTATATTTATGTAAGAACTCCCAACTCAAATAAAAGGTACTGTTGGAATTACACACCTCTCTGATAGGAGGGCACTCGGGATTTTTGAAAACCTACCATAGGGTCAAGAAGGAATTTTTTGGGGATGGACTTAAAATTGATTTTCAAAGGTTTATAGCAGAATGTTTGGTTTGCCAAAAAAATAAGGTGGAAACAATTAAGATCTGGGGTCTTTTACAACCATTAGCCATCCCAAGTCAGCGTTGGGAGGAGGTTTCCATGGATTTCATCAGAGGGTTACCAAATTCTGAAGGAAAGAGTGTCATCATGGTGATTGTTGATAGACTAACCAAGTACACACACTTTTGTGCACTCTCTCATCCCTTCAAAGCCAATACAATTTCCACCACAGTCACAGAGACAGTTCAAAAACTACATGGAATCCCAAAAATTATTGTAAGTGACAGAGATCCTATCGTCACTGGACATTTTTGGACAGAATTATTTTCTTGTTTGGGTACTCAATTGTATCATAGCTCATCCTATCATCCTCAATCTGATGGACAAACCGAGATAGTGAAGAAATTTCTGGAAGGCTACCTTTGTTGCTTTGTCTCTGGTAAACAAACACAATGGTTCAAATCATTACCCTTGGTGGAATGGTGGTATAACACTTCCTTTCAAAATGCAACAAAAATGACACCATTTATGGCACTCTATGGATACCACTCTCCTTCCATCACTTCTTCTCTAAAATAAAAATCCAATGTTCAAGCAATGGAAGATCACATCGAGCATCAACAACAAGTTCTCCAAATATTAAAGGACAAATTGACCATGGCACAGAATCACATGAAACAACAAGAAGATCAACATCATAGTGAAAGAAGTTTTGAAGTAGGGGATTGGGTGTTTTTAATACTACAACCATATAAACAAATTCCCCTCAAGCAAGCTAAGAAGGATAATATATTATCACCAAAGTACTATGGTCCTTATAAGTTGTTGCAAAAGATTGGTACTATGGCATACAAATTGGAGTTGCCTGCATCCTCATGGTATACCCATTTTTCCATGTTTCATGCTCAAAGAAGGTTATAGGTGAAAAGATCCCAGTTCAAACTATATTTCCAGAACTTGATGAGGAAGGAAAAATCATATTGGATCTTGAAGCCATCAATGACACAAGAATTCGCCAACTGAGGAATAGATCCATTTCAGAGTATCTCAATAAGTGGAGGAAACTTCTTGTTGAGGACTCCACTTGGGAAGATAAGCCTTTTATACAAAATCATCCAGAATTACTCAAGCATTGCAGACAACACTTGTCTAAAGGGGAGGGGAATGTTAAGCCTAGATAGTGGCACATTACCCCTTAATTGGGGAATATTACATTAGTAATTTTATTTTATTTATGTCATCTTGGGTCTATTAGTTTTAATTGTACCTCCTATTCTCCTATATATACCAAGGAGACATTTTCATTTGGATCATCTTGAACTTGAAAATCTATGTGGTGTATAAGGAGGTTTCCCCCTTGAAGAGGCTTATTATCTAAAATTCTCTCTTTTTCAAGGTTTTGAGTACTTATTCTGAGGTTTTTCTATGCTATATTGATATTTGGTTCTTAACAATTAACTAGTTACTACAAAAGATTCATAGTAGGGTTTTCTAAGATTGATTATCCCATCACTTTTTTGCAAAAGAAGGGATTTAAATTTGAATGGACAACTCAGTGTGAAGATAACTTTAATTTGTTGAAATAATTACTTACTAGTGAACTTATTTTAAATATTGTGGACCCAAATAAAAAAAAATTGGTATGTACAGATGCATGCAAGGAAGGACTTGGTGGAGTCCTCACTCAAAATGGACATGTCATTGGTTATAAGTCCATAAAACTTAAAGAACATGAGAGGAACTATGTCACAGATGACTTGGAACTTGTTTTCATTTCTCATGCATTGAATATGTGGAGGCATTATCTCATGAGAAATAGATTTGAATTAAGAACATACCATAGTGGTCTGAAATATCTTTTTGAACAACCAACTTTGAATGCCATGCAAACACGATGGCTAGAATTTTTAAGTGAGTACGATTTTGACATCAAGTATGTCAAAGGAAAATAAAATAAGGTTGATCATGCACTCAGTAGAAGATTACATCTCATGCACGTTACAACCATTAGTAGGCATCAATCATATTTAAAGAGTAGAATTTTGAATGTTGTTGTTGCATATCAATATTACCTACAAGTAAAAGAAAGCTTACAACTGGAAAATGTACAACATAAAATTAAGGAATATGAGATGAATAAAGATGGATTAATTATGCATAAAAATAGAATTTATGTTCCTAGTTCTAGATAACTTAATAATTTGGTGTTAAAATAAATGCATAATGTTTCATATGTTGGACATCTTGGTTACCAGAAAACAATTGCAGCAGTAAGAAACCAATTATTTTGGCCAAGAATGAAGAAAGATGTTGTTGACTACATTTCTAGATGTATGGAATGCCAGAGAGTAAAGGCCGAGCATAGACACACTATGGGTTTTCTACAGCCATTACCAATTCCATATAGGAAATGGGAAGTGGTATCCATTGATTTAACTAAATTTCCTAGGACTCTAAGGAAACATGATTCAATCATGGTAGTGGTTGATAAATTGACAAAGGATGCTCATTTTGTTCCTATAAAAATGACTCATAAAAAAACTAATATTGCATAAATTTACATGAGGTAGATTTCTAGGTTGCATGGGATACCTAAGGCAATTGTTTCAGACAAAGATACAAAGTTTGATTCAAATTGCTAGAGGGGATTTTGTACAAATATGAACTTTATCACAACATACCATCCACAGTCAGATGGGCATATAGAGAGAGTCAAACAAGTAACTGAAGACATGTTGAGAATGTATGTGATGGATAAGCCATCTAAGTGGGAAGATTACTTTCACTTGGTTGAGTTTTCCTCTAATAATGGGTATCAAGATTCATTGAAAATGAGCCCATTTGAAGATTTGTATGGTAGGAAATGCAATACTCCAGTGAGTTGGGACAACCTAGCAGACAGAGTGGTACTCAGGCCAGAATTTCTCAAGGATATGGAAGACCAAATGGTTATAATTAATCATAATTTAAAGATAGCTCAAGATAGACAGAAAATTTATGCAGATAAGAGCATGATATCTAGAGAATTTAAATTCGGGGAGCATGTTCTTTTGAAAGCGAATCCCAAGAAGATCTCATTGAAGTTGGGTAGTTGTACAAAGCTAATAGCCAGATTCCGTGGTCCATTTGAGATATTGGACAAAATAAGGCCAGTTTCATACATGCTTTCATTGCCTACTTCCATGAATGTACATAATGTATTTCATGTCTCTTTGCTAAAAAAATGTGTACATGATACTAACCATGTTATTGATTGGCATCTAATTTAGGTAGATCCAGAGGGAGACTTTCAAGTCTAGCTAGTGTGCATATTGGGCAGAAAAGTAAAAATGATTTGAAATCGAGTTATAGAGTTGGTAAAAGTTCAATGGACCTGCTATGGTCCTGAAGATGCTACTTGGGAGCATGATGATGCCATGTGGGAAGAGTACTTGCAAATTTTTGAATAATTTTGAAATTTTGAATCTCTATTTTGTATATGCATTGAGGACAATGCCAAAATAAGGGGGAGAGTTATGTAATACCTTATTTTTGAGTCCCCATATTAAATAATGTATTTTTTTTCATTTGATGAAAGGCCAGAGCACCCAAAAAATTAAAAGAGGTCGGAGTGCCTAGGAAATGTAATGCTTTGATCATCATTAATAATACAATACATTGTTGGATGCTAAACATAAAAGGACAAGATTTATATGGGGATATGATTCCACGAGAGAGGGGGTTTGAGGGATAATTATTTATTTTATATTTTATTTACCCATTTTGGTTTTAATGGAGAATATAAGTTTCATGAGCTTCTTGGGGAAGGCCATGTGGTTTTTGATTTCCTTGTAAATATATAAACCCATCTTTGGGTTGTTTGGGGGTTCACTCATTATTCATTTTTCATTGTTCACACTCTTAATTATGTTCTCTCTCTCCATTCACTCTTTCACTCATTCATCATTCCTCATTCATTTGGATCTTGTCTTGGAAAATACAATAAAAAATTGGGAGATGAGCCATTTTTTTGTTGGTTGTAATGATTGTTGGTGTATTTCAGCCATGAATTAATTCCTTCATGTCTGAGATGCATTGACATGTGTTAATTTTTGCTCAAAACTGTGAATCTTGAGAGTCACAGAATGGACATTATTTTATAGATGCACTATATCTCTGGAAGGAGGTGGACAACCTGAGGGACTATGTGGAAGAGAAGGGATTCTATTCTCTTGGGTTGTGCAAGATGGAGTGAAGAGAGTTGGTGTACTTTGGATTGTTTTGTGTTAAGAAACCTGGGAAAGCTTGAGTGCTGACTAGTTTAGGAAGCTAAGTGACACCCTGGAACCTTCTTTGTGGATTCATAGCCCTTGCTTGGGGGTGACATTGTTGTTGAGACTTGGAAAAATAGTGTCTAAGGTTGGGTGGAACATCCTTGGTCTGCAACCAATTGGTGATTAGTTTCATTAAAGATAAGTTCTCTCTGTCATGGTTTCATATACCTGTATGTTTATTTCTGTTGTTTATTAATTATTTTCTCTGAGATTCATTTTTATAATATGCATGCTTCCTGGTTATTGTTGTGCATGGAATTATATGGATTCCTTTTATGTTGTAGAATGAATATTGATATCTGCATGTGAATATTTCATGCTTATCAATTAATTAAAAATTTATCATAATTTGAAATCACTTCAGAAGAGAGTTTTGAAGTAGTGTAACCAGCTTGTGGGTGGCTGGGTACATTACAGGTAGGAAATTTTGCTTCTTGTCCATAGACTAGAAAAAAGGGGTAATTATCAATAGAATACTTGGGAGTTACTCGGTCAACCCATAAGGCATCTGGGAAGGCAAGATGTTAGTTCCTTTGATGGTCATTCATAGTTCTCTTGAGGATTTTGATCAAGTTTTTATTGGTTGACTCAACCAATCCATTCCCTTATGGATAATAGTTCTTTGAATATTTAACTTTAATGTTCCATTCAAGAGCATATTTAGTTAATCTCAGAGAAGAAAAGTACTTGGCATTATAAAAAACCAAGGATTCAGGGACACCAAACCTAGTGATAATATAATATTCAAGGAAGCATATCACTTGGTTTTCATTGACTGTCTTCAAGGGGATTTATTTTTTCCATCTGGTGAAATAATCAATGGCGGTCACAATATATTTGTGTAGGTGATATGAGTTTGGATTAATTTCCCCAATCACATCGAAACCCCACTATTGAAAGGGTTTTTCTATAATTACAGGTTGTAGGGAAAACACATCTTTCTTTTCCTTTCCAATAGACTTTTGAAATTATTGACACTTTCTTGTGTATGTATGAGAGTCCTTGAATAGAGTAGGAAAGTAATAACTAGCTCGGAGGACCTTGTGAGTAGTAGTGTCACCTCAAAAATGCCCACCAGTCGGGCCATCATGAAGCTTAGATAAGACCTTGTATGCATCCTTCTTCTCAAGGAATCTCAAGAAAACACCATCATAATTAGTTATGCATAATATTCCTTGAATGAGATGGTATTGAGCTGATTTGAGTCTAAGATCTCTCTTCTTATTTGGTTCCAAATAATGAGGGGCTGACCCATGGGTTAAATAATATTTCATTTCATAGTACCATTTTTCATAATTAACAGGAATGTAGCAAGCTTCTCTTTCGAAAGGGTCTTGGTCTTGATACAATGCATCTTCTCATACTTCATCGCTTGTCAATTCAACAACTAGTTTACATAACCCATGCCCCTTGAAAATTTTAGCAGGTTCGATTTCTAGGTTGTATTCTTGTAAGGATGTTATCCAATTAGCTCTTTTCTCTCCCAGATCCTTCTACACCAAGAGATTTATTACAGTGGGATCAGGGACAATGACCTTAGTCTTTGATTTGATCAAGTAAGGCTTGAAGTATTTCACAACTTTGAATACATCATAGGCCTGTTTGTAGGGATGATTTTAAGGATGGAAATTTATTTTAGAATGTAGAAACCTTAGCGAATCTTACTAATCCTTCATATGCCAACTATAAATGTTTGGCGATATTTTTGTAAAAATATTCAAATTTCTAAGGATTTTATATAGTTTTTATAAAATTTTGGCAATTTTTAAGGTAAAATAATTTTATCCTATAGAATTTGGGCGAATCATTTTTAAAATGGCGAATCTCGTTTTTGGAAAAACCATGGAAAATTAGCCCATGAGAGAAATTTAGCCCCTAAAATCATCCATGCCTGTTTGTCCACTTATGGGTAATTCAATTCTACTCCTTGTAAGACTAAACTCATAAAAGCCATGGGAAATTCGTCTCCATATTAGTTATTTTGAGTTAGAACAACTACAAATGCAATGTTTGAAGAAAAAGTGTAGAGAATAAACCCTCAACTAAAGTATAGACTCAGAAGTGTAGGGGTTTGTACTATTTCCACTTTGTTTTTGTTGAAACACTCTTTTTCCTTAGGTCCCCATTTGAATTTCGCATTATTTTTAAACATGTCTTGAAGGTGTTTCATTGTCTCGGCAAAGCTAGGGAAAAATAATCTTACAAAATCAATTTTCCCAAGGAAAAAGTGCATGGATTTTTTGTTATGGGGGGGGGGGGGATAAATTTTACCGATAGCTTCAATCCTTTCAGATTTAATTTTCATACCATGCTTGGAAACTATGAATCCTAAAAGTATGCCTTCATCAACTGCAAAAATATATTTTTTGGGATTCAAGGATATACCATACCTCCTGCACCTATTGAACACTCTTCTCAAATGGGTTATATGGTCCTTCTTTTTGGAGAAGATAGTAATATCATCTAGATACACCACAAAACACTCTCCAATCATACCTTTGAAAGTGATATCCATTTCTCTTTGGAAGGTTTCCCCATCATTGATCAGGCCAAATGGAAATTTCCTATATGAATAGGTTCCCCATTTGGTTCAGAAAGCAGTTTTCAATTGGTCATCGTGAGACACCAGAACTTGGTTGTAAACAAAAAATCCATCTAGTAATGAGAGCATTTTGGAACCCGATACGCATTGAAAGATTTTATCCATAAGGAGAATTGGATAGTTGTATTTCTCAAAGGCTCTATTCAAGTTCCTAAAATCAATGAAAATCCCTATATCTCCATTATTTTTCCCGAATGGTACTAGGTTATAAATCCACTGAGTAAGTGTGACAAGGAAAATTGATCCGAAATATTTTTGGCACAAAATGAGAGCAAAGATATAATAAAGAAATGTATAGAGATATCTTGGATATCCAATAATATAACATAAATGTATCATATATGAAACCATAAACACAAAGATACAGTATTACACAATTTTATATTAATGAGCGAAAATGTACAAACACTGTAAAAATACAAAGTGAAAAACTCGCTAGAATAGTGGCAGTTTACCTCTGAGAAGAGATGTGTTCGCTACTCGCATTCAAAAGAAGATAATTTTATAATGAGGCTCCAAATAAAATTTATCATAAATAAAATCGAAAAACCTAACCCTGAAAGATGAAAAGCCAACATTTTTTTGGACGCCATTTTGGGCAGTTTGGTGTATCAACTTCTCGGGGCCATAACTTTGGCATACGATCTCCATTTGGGGCACACGACAGCTCGTTGGAAAGGTATCGTCGCGGATATTAATTTTGTGGGATCAATTAGAGAATTCAAATATAATTGAAAATATTGATCCCGAAAAACCTTCATTTAGGCCCTCAAAATAGCCCCAGAAGTTAAAAACTGCTAAAAATAGTAAATTACCAAAATTGCCAGAAAATTGTTTTGAGCCAGTTGGAAAAGGTGGGTGGCCATTGATATCCACCTATATCAATCCTCCCTCATTAGGAAGCAATGGTATCCATTGCATTGAGTGCCCGGGAGAGAGGGAAAAGCGTTTGTTGAATCTGCATCTTGATGAGATGATTGCCTTGTTGGAGAAGTTGTGTTGCTTAGCTTGTTAAAGGTTGTCATGAACCTGTTGTTGGAAGAAATGGACATTTTTAACCATTATGGCTATATGAGATGCCTGTGTGCAGAAGGAATATTTACACTTTGTAGCAATATTGTCGACTTTCTTCTGTTGGATAGAAGGTGCTTGGACTAAGGTTGCAGTGGTGTTCCTTTGTTCACGCTTTGAACAGACTGTGAAGAAGCTAAATTTTGTAGTATGAGATACTACCTTGCGGCACTGTTTAGGTGGGACAATAGTCAGAATTACCTCTGGTATCCTGTAGAGATGAACCCCCAGAGTAACAATGACACTATGGGGTTGAGACTCATAAATAGAATGACACGTCCACATATATGGTTGGCCTAAGAGAACATCACAAACATCCAGGTGGAAAACATCACATAATACCTCGTCCTTGAAAGGTTGGATGTCGTATGAAAAATGACACTTTTGTTTGACATGAATATCTTGGCCCTGGTGAAGCCACCCTATGTTGTATGGTTGCAGGTGTGGCGTTATCGACAATCCCAAATATTTGACAACCTCTGATGAGATGAGGCTATTTTGGCTTCCACTACCGACAATAAAATGCAGCAGGGTTCCCTTCACCCACATATGTGAATGAAAAAGGGGCTCCCTCTCTTCATAATATGTTAGTTCTTCTAGTTGAATTGTTGTGGTCGCAACAATAGCAGTGGGGTCTGCGTTGATGATCTATCTTCTATCAGTGTTTTCAGAATCAAATTTTGAATCAGGGTTCAACTCCTTGTCTTTTATCTTAGCCACCAATGACTGTGTTGAGCGACATTCATTGGTGATGTTCCTGGGGATTTTGTGGAAATCACACCATTTTCCAGTGTCCCTCTTTGTCTTTCCATGACAATTATTTTCTTGTGGCTTGGACTAGTTTTCAGGATGTTATTTGTTAGGCCCGTCTTTATCATACTTTGGTTGTTGCGGATTTGCAGACCCGAACTCCTGTTTGTTCTAGTGCTTAAACTTTTGCTCGATTTTAACAACATATCAATAATCAGAACCAAGTGATGAGATGTCCAGAAAATACATTTCAGTTTGGATGTATCTGTGTAGAGCCCCATGGTATTTCAGAACCAAATGTCATTCAGAGTCTTTGATACCTAGCTTGGTGTGTAAGGTATGGAAGGTATTGGTGAACTCCATAACTTCTTGGCGCCTTTCTTTCCGCAATGTGGTCCATCTCATGTACTGGTCCTCATAGTTGCCAACTGTTAATGTTTATGCCATTATTATAGTTCTTTGCATTTCATAAGATAAGAGCATAATAAGAACAAGATCACTGAGAAATACACATCCACAAGAGACACAACATTTATCCTGGGAAACCCTCTAGGGGAAGAAAACCCAG
>ML782312.1:299942-321360 GCA_009831015.1 Picea engelmannii | reverse complement strand
ACTTCCTTATCATAAATAGCTTATACAATGTTCAAGAGATAACTCAACCAATACAGAAAATCCTCCTCCAAGAGATGTGCCACCCTTCTTCTCCTCTCTCCAACTTGAAAATGCAACTTGCCTCATAAGAGAATGAGCAAGTGTAGTGTGTGTTAGAAGTGAGGCGCTAGCCTCTTATTTATATCAATCTAGCACATATGAAGAGTCACCATCTGGCAGGGTCGACCTCTCACACTGGGTGGGTAAATCCATCAATAATTAAATCCGGCCCTTTCATTATAACTACTGGGGCCGACTTCTTATTCTGCACATTATAATTTTCCGATGACCAATCCGCAAAAGGGGATTTGGTCCTTATACAATTACCGACTTGATTAATCCTCAATGGGGATTAATATAATAATAAAAATAATAATAATGACATGATTAATCCACAATGGGGATTTAATCCAATAACAAAATAATAAGAATGCTCTTCGCAGTTACATTATTTCAACACCAACAAGGTAATATTGTTCCTTTACCGCATCCACAAAAAAATCCCAAGTGGGCTTGGCCCCATATATTGCAGAATCCTCTGTGGAAATTTGTTCCCAATAAGTTTCCCACCAATGTTTGACATGGGGGAGATCCTTAAGTGGTGAGAAGGTGATCTTTTCCCTATCGAAGAAATTATGAACAGAGAAATAACCTTCTAGCATACTTAACCATTTTTCTAAGGCATCCACATCTATCTATCCTTCAAATATGGGAATATCAAAATTAACTTGTACCTTGAAAGGTGAGGTACTTCCAAAGTGGTTTCTTGATGAATACGTGTCTGTTGTTATCAACAGGCGTTGAAGGATGTGGGAAAAATTCTCCATCATTTCATCCCTCTGTCGCATGAGAGCTTGGTCAAGCAACAGATTAATAGAATCATCTGCTCTGTTGTTTTTATTTTCTTCTACCATGTGGGGTTTCTTGGACATGTGAGAGCGATTGTCTTCAAGAGAGACAAGATTGAGACCCAACTTGTTATATGTTGCACTTCAAAAATACTCACTTTGATAGTGTCGCAAGTGTCTTCATTACAAAGGTCGCAAGTGTCGCATTTTTCTCACAAGGTCGCACGTGTCGCATGTTTCTCACAAGTGTCAGGGAAGCATACTGCCATGATGCCTATGTCGTGCCTATAACGACATGAGAAATACACTTGAAACACCTCAAACATTTGATTTGGAAGAGGAGAAATGAGTCAGCAGGCTTACAAACCTTTTGCCATATGAAAGCACCTCAAAAACTAATATTTTGAAGGAGAGCGCTCCCCTATACCTCTTCTGGGAGCACCGACGCTCCCCCTTACACTGTTTGGGAGAGTTATAAATCTCCTATGTCCCTTTTGAGGGAGCTCTATGGATTTTAAAAGCGTTGGCGCCCCCCTAAAGCCTACTAGGGAGCGCTACATCACTCTGATGGTCCTTTTGAGGGAGCGCTACCTATTTTGGATAGTGGTTAAGTTGTTGAGATGAATGGGGGAAGGATCCTTTCATTCTTGGAAGGTAGTTGGATTCGAATCCCTAGTCCATCCATGATCTTAGGGCATATCCTTAACTGAAGGAGGAAAATCCTCAACTTCCCCAAGGATATCTCAAGTGGTTAAAGCCTCTCCAAGGCTATATAAGCAATCTTTCTAATGGTGAAAGGGGACTGGGAAAGAGAGAATCACACCAAACTTATGATCTCATAAGTGGTGCTGGAACAGAGATATTTTGGAAGCAAGAGACCTATGATCTCATAGGGAGCAATCGGTGAAGCTATCATCATTCAGGTCGTGGATATTTTGAGCAAGGTGTAGACAAGGAGGACTTGATGAAACTGCTGCAATTCATCTATGGCTATAAGCAATGGTTTGTCCTCATTAATATAATTTGATTGGCCTGTTTCTTTCTAATTTGTGTTTAATCTCACATGAATTTGTCTCTTTAGTAGATAGACCTATTTCGGACTAATCTTGATAGAGTAGGAAGTGGTCGTACTTTGTTTGTCTACAGGGCTGATCAAAGAGAGAAATATTGGAGCTCAACTCGGAGCGTGCAGGGACAAACACCGGTAAAAGGTACTTCTTTTCTCCTTCCTTCTCACACACTAGTCCACCTAGATCTAAAAGGAAGTCAGTGACCATGATAAACACTTTCTATCTTAGAGTTAAGAGTCTATCTCTTTGAGGCAATCTACCTGTCCACAGGGAGATTTTCCTTCAACACTATACTCAGACTTCGTCGGAGATATGCATTGAAAAATGATCATGAGCAGCATGTTGTGATACCATTGATCTGGATTATTTTCGGCATGAAATGAGAGCGGAGATATAATAAATCAATGTACATAGATATATCGTATATATAATAATATAAAAAAAATGTATCAAAGATGAAACCATAAACATAGAGATGGAGTAATACACAATTTTATATTAATGAGAGAAAATGTGCAAAGACTGTAAAAATACAGAGTGAAAAACTCACTAGAATGGTGGAAACTTATCTCTGAGAAGAGATGTGTCCTCTAATCGCATTCACAAGATGATGATTTTACAATGAGGCTCCAAATTATTTTTTATCATAAAGAAAATATGAAACCCTAACCCCGAAAGATGAAAAACCAACAGTTTTGTGGACCCCGTTTTGGGTAGTTTGGTGTATCAACTTCCCGGGGGCGTAACTTTGGCATATGATCTTCATTTGGGGTGAACGATAGCTTGATGGAAAGATATCATTGAGTAGATTCATTTTGGGGGCTCAATCAAAGCCTCCATTTATCATTGAGAATCTTGATCCCAAAAAACCTTTGTTTAGGCCCTCAAAATGGCCCCAGAAGTTAAAAATTGCTAAAAATAGTAAATTACTAAAATTGCCAGAAATTTATTTTGAGCTAGTTGGAAAAGGTGGGTGGCCACCGATATCCACCTGGATAAAAAATAATATTAGTAGCTAACAACTTGTTCAATTCCAGTTTGACTTGTGGCTTAAGGCTAGGATGCATCTTTCTCAGCTTTTGTTGAAAAGGATTTGTGTGAGGCTTCAATGAGATGATGTGTTATATAATGTTGGTGTCATAAGGTTTGGGATCTTCATACATCTAGGAAAATATATATTTGTATTCCTTGAATATTTTGATGTAATATTGTCTTTCATAGGGAGAACAATTCTTTCCCGGATTGATATTTTGAGGTGTGGTGCTGGTTCCCATATTTACTACTTCAAATTGCATTGATGAGTTGTTGGTTTTGCAGTTTGTTGTCTTCTTGAACTTACCATGGAGATCATAAATATTCTCCAGTCTCAGTACATTCTTGGGGATGTTGTTGGTTCAACCGGATTGATTTCTTTGTTGATCTTGATCAATAGCAATAGAGTTCATCATTTGATCATGTTGACCTTCATCTATAACAAAGTCCTTGAATGTGTCTTTGAGGTGTAGGAAGATAATGATCCGGTGGCCATCATCGAAGACTCTCTAACTAGTTATGATGTTAGGGATTGATGGCCTATACAAAATTTCAATATAAAAAGTATCATTCATTAGTCCATTTGACAATATTAATCTAGATGCTACATTGGCTAGTAAGTTAGCGTCATAGTTCAATGAACGAGGAATAGTACTGATATTTAATCCACAAAAAAGTTAAATTAGTTCCCATACCTCTTGTTGATAATGTTTAAGATGAATTGAAATACAATGTATGTTGTCTCTTACTTGTCTTATGACAATTTTAGAATCACCAAATACCTTAATTTTCTTTTCTTTAAGGTCTATTTCCTTTTTCAATCCTTGTAGAAAAGATTCATATTCGACAATATTGTTGGTGCATTGGAATTCTAGTATGCATGCAATTAATTTTTTATATCCTTTAGGATCTTTGAGTATGTATCCAACACTTGAACCTTCGAGAGACTTGGATCCATCAAAACATAGTGTGCACATATTAGAATATCATTTTTTTGGTTCAATAGTTTATTTTAATTTTTCAATTTTTTATTTATTATTAGGGTTAATAGACGTAGTAAGTATTTATAATTTATCTCTGGAGATCTTGTTGGACTATACACTAGAAGTAATGTTAGTTTGATTTTATATATTACAATTTTGTCTAAAAAATGTGAGTGCAATGAAGGATTTCATATTGTGTGTTTGATTCCACAAAAACAAATGTTTCAAATGTGCAATTCCCAAAAAATGTTGCATGTGAATAATTTCCCAAGATGGAATTGTTAAACATCACAAGTTCATTTGGGTCATTTAAATCAGTAAACATGTGCTTCATGTATCTTTCTCTATCAATCCTTATCTGGTTAAGTTTTACATTGAAAGGAATCCATAAATGTGACCAATAAGTAGCAAAATATCCTTTCAACATAGCAGATCAATCCCTACTCAAAAGCATTTCGTGATTATCAGGTATTTCTACCACAATGATATTAATAGTTTGATGAATTTTTGGGTTAACATACATTCTGATTAAAACATTATTTAGTTCCCCAATTACTTTGACTCGAATTCTTTCTAATTGTATAATTTGTATATAAGATGCCTCACGCTTGACATCAAGATTTTCACACACTTTGAGAGGCATTACATTACAACAATCTTGTGAGTCTACCATACAATTGTGAACATTTCTATTTAATATTTCAAAGGTAATTAGGAAAGGGGGGGTACTAGATCTTGACCTTTGTCCAGTTAAGGATGCATTTGTAGCCACTTGACTATTGGATGGAGTATCTTTGTTGGATGGGATCAATTTTTTTTTTCCTTTATTTGTCCATGCATTAATTTATTTAGTGCCATTAGAAGCCTTTCCTTGTAGAGTTTTAATAAACTTTTCTTGAATCGGATGGATTTTCATAAGTTCAAACAGGGAAATGTTGGCTTTGGTTTTCTTCAAATATTCCAAGAAATCATATTCCAATTTTGTTGGGAAAATGGATGAAGCACTTGGATTAGGTCTTTGACTGGTAGCTTTGTAGTTGGAGGGTATTGTTTTATAAATATTAGGAGCAGTCGTGTTTGTAGGAGAGGTAGTTGTGGGATAATTGGAAGAGTTTGGGGTGTTAAATGAAGTGTTCTTACTCGCACTTCTGGAAGTTACATCATTTTGGGACAAGTGTATTTCTTATGTTTCATCTTCCTCTCCACCATAAGAGATATCCCATAATGAATTCAATTGTTTCTTTTCAGTCCCCTGATATTCCTGAGACTATTGTTGTTGTTCATGACTTTCCTCTCCTTCATCCTTGACCTCAGTGATATTTTTTGTTTCCCATGTATGTAAGGCTTGAAAAATTTCTTCCATGTTAATTCCATCTTCCTGAGAAGAATTGGTTTTATTGATCAGAGGATTACTCTTATCTTTCTTGGGAGGAAATTTAAAAAAAAAAATTGAGCTTGAAGACCCTTCTCCACCATTCTTCTTCAAATCTATCAATTCATTAGATATTTTTTTAATAATTATCTGGAAAGTTTCCATATCCATGGAATCAAAAAAATTCTTCTCTTCCGAGGGTTTGGACACAGTTTCTTTGCTTTTACCCTTGTATTTAGATGATTATGCCCAAGGATTTATTTTTAAACTTAGTATTCTCTTTTCAACTTTAAGGGATTCCTGGAAGGATTCTTCAAGGGTGGCTTTCTGAACATTATTAACAAATATCTCCATGGACATGGGTAATTCATAGGTATAGAATTCAATGGCAAGGTATTAAACATATTTAGAGGCTCATGGGATTCATTTCAATAAAGTAAGGAAGCATTGATTGTAATCATTGATTGATTCCTTAGAATCCATTTTAACCCTTGACAATTCTAGGACTAATGTTGTTGGCATCTTATTTTCCCCAAATTTCCTAATAAAAATAGTTTTAAAAATCAAAACTCTAAAGAGAAGAACCAGGTCAAAGAACCAGAAGAATTATTGGTAATGGACTCTAAAGAGAAGAACTAGGTAGAAGCTCTATTCTCAAATGTAACGAGGAACACATGACAAACAAAATCTTTGTGTCGAATTCTTTGGAGTCTTACATAAAGAAATAATTTCTTAACGTGGTCTTTAGCCAAATATTTTCTGTCAGGGTTGAACTTTAACAAAACATTCTCTGGATGTTTGGGCATGTCATGGAGAATCCCACGTACTATGACTGCATCAAGAACCATCCAAGGACAATAGGGAGGGATATTTTGATTTGCATTAGCTCTGACCATACTTGGAGGTTGATACAATATTATCTGAAGTGGGTTGTTTTTTGGTTCACTCTCATGTTCTTCTTCCTCCTTAGAGTCTTCTTCCGACTCATTTCTTGGCGTATAAGGTGGGGATTCAAGAGGAGAGGGAGGTATACCACTAGCACCACTAGTTAGTAAGTAATTTTCAAGTTCAAAATAGGATCTCTCAATAAAAGATGATGTATCTTGAGGTAGGTGATATTCAGGGGTTCTGATAGTAGTATTTTCTTGATATGCAAGAGGGTCGATAAAGAATGGGTCTTCGCTACAAGGGTTTTCTTGAACTTGAGGTAGAGAATAGTCAATGGGAGGTTGACCTGTCTTTATTCTCCATGGTCTAGTTAGGACATGGTCTACACACTCATGGGACTTCCTAATAATGGTATCAATCTATGGGAGGGTTAATATGAAGGGTTGCGGTGAAGAAAATGTAGATTTGGGAAGAGTGGAAATATGTTGATTACTGGTCTGAGCCAGTGTGTTCACAATATACGACAAGGGAAGTGAAGTGTGCTTATAATGAAATTGATGGGAATCACTGGAAAATGAAGTATTGACTTGCATAATAGAATGGGAAGGATTTGTTCTTTTATTTGTATCCATTTAGTTCTATGGCCCTCCTTCTAGTGCCATTTCCGTTGACGAGGCAGAATGACACATTCAATCAGGTAAGGGAAAATATCAATTAGAACCACTCTCATTTGGAGTAGAGTTTTCAACCAGATTGTTGGCATGGTTACCAATATAACTAAATAACTATCTAAATATGAATTTGAGAATCGAAGGTTCTCAAATGAATTAAAATCTAAAATTAAACTAAAATGATGCTAACTGAAAATAATATAAGATGTAGTTCTACACTAATCTAAACCTATCCTAATTAGGATCTAGCTAATTAAGATTAAACACAGTCGGGAAAGATATCATCCGAATAATAAATAGTTCACACATTTGAGTGATGAATAAAATTGTAATGCAGTTAAAAAAGTTAACAAAAAATTGCACCCTGGTTTAATAACATTATGATTGTGTTTAGTAAAGGAAACAAGTGATAATCCATCCTGGAGACAAAACTACAGAAAAAGTTCACACAAATAGACTCAAAATACACATATAAGAAGTAAAGTCATTAAGATAAATCTCAAGCACATTCACCAGAATCACTAGTCTCCAAAATTCCTCTTTCTCTTTATTCATACGAAAGTAGTAATACTATATGGCATCAAAGAAAAAAAGTCCTCATTCTTTACATTCGTATGTTTTTTATAGAGTACGAAGAGGAGATTTTTGTATTCTTCTAACTGCAAAATGGTCAGAGTACTAAAGCGACGCTTCATTCTCTTTCCCGGTTAAGATATTACAATTATTACAAGACTGTGATTTTTCTGCAAAATTCGGTTACAGTGAGATAATCAAGTGGGACTTGTCAGTTGCATTTTTGTGTCTATGAAGATTTTCCATGTCTTGAATTCCTTGAGTATATCATCCACTCAACATAGTTGTTTCATTTCAAGGTTTGTTTCATTGTTGCAAATGGGAATAATATTTTTCATCTTCATTTTTTTCGGAACACGTTGCACAGAATCTTCATTCGGTGAAATTAACCTGGCGAGTTGTTTTAACCTTACCTCTATAAATTATGCGCTAATTTCATTGATTACTTAGATGGACTTCATGATAATATTTCTCTTGATTTCCACATATTCAACCATTATTTGAGTCGAGGATTCATTTTATAGATCCATCATGGGGTCCATCCTGAACTGTGCGAGTAGGTTGTTGGAAGACTTCCATGAATCTTTGCTTGTTGTACTAGCATGCTCCTAGGTATTCTTGATATATTCGATCATTTCCATCCTTGCACTCAACAATAAGATATCTCTGATTCTCTTCTTATCTGAATATGTAGGCATGGTTTCAAGGAATTTTTTATGAATATCCTATCGTTATGTGACCTTCCTATAGGCTTCTTGGGATTGTTGATATTTTTCCCACATACTCAATTTCACTTGATCAGATTTGGCCTTCAGTATTTTATTGAGTGCATAGAAGCATTTATTCTATGAGTCCCAAAGTTATTCATTCATTTTGATGGCCTCTTCTCTGATTATTTATACAACTACCATTTTTGTCTTACTTTCTTCCACAGTCTTCTCTAGAAGTTGATTATATTGTTGCAGTTTCCTAAGTTGATCTTTAGTTTTTTCATTGTTCTTGTTGATCTCTAAATGTTCTCCTTTGAGTCTAGTTACCTCTTGAGCATGTATGATTCTAATATTTTCTATCTCATCTTGATGTGTATTTTGATTAGTCTCAATCCTTTTCTCAAATTTTTCCACCAATTATTGTTCTTGAATCTGGATCTGTAAATGCATTTATTCTCTATAAGTATGCTTTGTTTCTTTGTATTTTAACCTAAATTAATTAGAGACAAATATTATTACTATGTATACAACATTTTCTAGTTCTGTTATTCACATTTTAGCCACATCTAGTGCATTGGCCATTTCATGAACCAACATAGAATTAGCACCAACAAAAGAATTCAAGATTGATGTTGCTTGGATAGAATTATCTTTTGGTTCTGGGCCTACTTTCCATTTGATGTTCCTCTCAACCATATATGTGATTACCCCTCCTCTTTTCTTCAGTGCATAGACCTATTTCTTGCAAGGATGATGCTTCCTTTTCTTCTTCTTTTTTGTTTAGGAGAGAGTATTGTCCAATGTGAATAGGGAAAATAGACCAATAACTCTTATTCTTCTCTGTCATATATGGTGTAACCCCTTTGTCTATTGTTTGATACGTCACTTCGTGGGACAACAATTTATCATGTACATACTTGGGAAATAGATGAGTTGGTCTTGTATCTCCATAAATACTAAGATATGTATAGTATTTGGTCATGTACCAATCCCCTTTCCCTTTTAAATCTTTAATGGCACGAGAAGATATTCGGTGAGGGTGAACCCCAAAAATGATTTTGTGTAAGGGGGACACAAAATAATCACAAATATCATAAATATGGTTCTTGTAGTTTGATTCCCATAACTTAGCTCAATATTCATGAATTGAGGCTTTGCTTGAATCCCAGACCCAATTAAAAGAGGGAAATGTGTGTGCTACATAGACTGCATCTATGAGATAAGTTGTCATATAAAACCTAGGGTTTTTCATAACTATAGCTTCCCAAACTCAAGATGATATGTTGAATGATAAAAAGTTGGCCCAATTGAATGCTTTCCCAGTTTTTACCACAGTATAGGCCATCATAAACCACTCCATTCTAAAATGGGTGTTGGTTTCTTCTCCATAAAGTTTTCATATCATTATGTTCAAAATCCTGTAGGGATATTTCCTTTAGAGAGAAGGCACATTTATTTCTCCTCCTTTTACTAACCATTCTTCATCCACCAACCAATATTCCATTAGTGTTTCGAAGTCCTTGTGATCTATCCCAAATTTGTCTAAGAATGATTCATCTAGGGAAACCATAGGTTCATGAATTTTATATCGGATCCTTAGGTCCTCTACTCTGAGAGACACAATAAGTGTACCAACAACATTGAATATCATCTTGGTCTCTTTCTATATGTGCATGAAGCACCATCTCACAACATCATTGTAAGGAAAGAGGCTCGAGAAAGATGCAACCCTATGTATCTCGCTAAGTTTGATATTATTGTATTCTTTAATGTCCTTGTCCTCGGTCGGATACTTGTCACCACAAAAAATTTCATATATCTCTTGATATGTCACATAATGTTCTCTTCCATCATGGTTGTTTGTATCTTTTATGTTGAAGGATTATGTTCCTGGAACATTAACAAGACCAACAACAACTTGGCCCTTTTATCTATGGTTCTGCATTGTGGATAATCCGTCACCTGCATAAATTTCCATTCAAAATAAAATCACTTCTTCTATTTAACTGCAGATAAGAACAACTTTCTAACTTATTCAATATATACCTACTATCCTGAAAATAAAACCCACAACATAACTTCCTCAGTTCTTCTCCTTAAAGGCGATTTCTCATCTCTTATTAATTTTCACGACTAGGTTTATACTCATTGTGTGTTTCCAAGATTGCTCTATTATTAATTCCCAATCAAACTATAAAGAAATCAATGTCATTTGTGATATAGCTAAGACCAGGTCATAGGTGTACTAATATTTCATTAAAAAACTTCTCAGGGTGGTCAATTATGTATCGTCATCCACATACATTAGAAACGATGGGTTTAGGAGGGAAAAAATCCTCTATTGGGAATATTAATTGGGAAAGGTCATTCAAAGAAGACAATTTTCTGACCTTGTCATTGTCAGCAATTGCAGAAGCATTTGTGAAATCTCTCCATATCATATTTCGACGACAACAAGATTGTTCGAGTAAAATAGATCAATAGGATATCACCACGTACCCACATATGGTTGTTTTATACCATTTTCAAAATATTGTGGAAAGGTGGGACCCAATTGGTCCTCATGATGGATTTAATACCAATCATATATTAACGTTTGAGAACTTAACCATGAGGCCATTGTTGTTGTTAGGATATTTTATTTGTAGGTAAAGCTCATTTGGTAATTTCCCCGATAACGATGTTGCAAAGGCGTCATCGTCGAGGTTTCGGTTTTGAGCATGTTGAAGGGTGGAGAGAAAAGTGACTAGGAGGTAAAGGATAATATTAAGTGAATGAAATAAGGAGGAGATGAATTTTTTTGAAGCTAACAATGGTTCCCTTGGTCGGCATTTGGAGTTTGCATGGTAGTGTAGGAGTGGTCTATAAAGAAAAACCTAAATATTAGTGAAGAGATTCTATTATCTAGTTTTGGTGACCATATGAAAACAATAAGTTCATAAGTGGATTGATAGTCGGGTAGGTAAAGAGTAGTGTCTTGCCAAAATTTTAGTAGTTTGAGTCCCCACCAAAACTAATGGTTTTTGTGGGGTTGTTTTGTTCTCACAACAAAATGTCAAAGTGTTCATAAGTCTTTGAAACAATCTATGTCCAAGCAACATACCCTTGGTGTGTATTTCTGTGCCATTGCCACCATTGCTAGTTTTCATGATTTAGATAGAGGATACCATAAAAAAAATTGGCCAACTCATAAGTAATTCCATGCAAGGAGAAATAATGTTCCATTTGAGTGACCCATCCTGTGGGATCTGAGCCATCAAATTTGTTCACCTCAACTCTGGGAAGACGAAGGTCACGATGAAGGGAGTTGGGATGAAAGACCATATTATGGGAAGATTCCTTACCTTCATAGTGTGAATTTTATTTATAGGAGGGAGATCCATGGGACTATTTTAATCATTGGTTGAGAGTCATGGTGAGGGAGGCCAATTCACCCTTAACTTTTACAAATTCTCCCATAACGTTTTCCTCGAAGGTTTCCAACTTGGAAATGGTGGAAGCAATGTCATAAGTAACTCTATGGATGTTATCCAAGTGTTGTTTGGATTTAGATTGTAGGTGAATGATTTCTTGGTTGTAGGTGGTGGCCATTTGGGAATGAGAGGTGTCAGGGAGGGGAAGTGGCTCCATGGAAAAAGGACAAAGAAATGATATATATGATGATTATTAAGGTGAAAAGAGGAATGCAATGGAACAAGTGTCAAATAAGGGTGTCGGTAAGGGTGGGGGGTCTACAAAAAAAAAAATCTTAGAAGTGATAGGTACCACAACAATCATGGTGAAGAGAGAAATCCAATAAGATAGGTCCTAAATAAGGGTGTCGACAATACCACTACACTTTTTTTTTGTACTTCCGCAGAGTCATACTCCAAACTTAATACTGCAACAATGAATGGTCCAAGTTGTTAACATGAGAAATTTTGTAGGAATTTCGCAACTAGAATGTAGGAGGAAAGGTTGCGCTACAATAGATCAGGTCTATTCCTTTTCTGTTACTTTTCTTCTCAAGGGTTATAGTTTATAGGGTTCCTACAGACAAAGATTTTCACTATGCTATAACTCTCTGATATATGTGTGGGGTCAAGTAGTAGTAGTCGACCCAATATCCCATGGCACCAACTAAGGAGGATCAACTGTACACTTATTTGTACTACTGGATTACCTAGGTACTAGATAGTATCTTATCACGTGTTGTTCTTGGTGTCACTATAGTATTCAAGCAGTCGATCAAATGATCTTGACCATTTTCATGAAAAATAAGGGGCTATTGATATACCAACCAATATGTGGGAGTGATGGCAATGTATAGATTTTTTCTGATGCGATACTACTCAAGAAGTACCATCAAAGGTTACATAGGTTTCCAACAAGGTGAAATGTTTGTTTCTAGGAAAACCTGTGAAACCGTCTAGATTTACTATGTGTAGTCTTCCCCACTGTAGTTTTACCCACTCAATGACATATCTTTGTTCTTTAAATACACTAGTAGTACATGTCTCTACCTTGGAAAACAAAATTCCCACAGTTTCCCTAGAGGAAAGTTCGTTGATACCACTTTTTAGATATTGGATCTATTATATTAGTAGAAACATAAATACTGTAGAAAATACCAGTGGAACAATAAAATTTAGAGAACCACAACAAAAAAGAATACATTTATTGATAGAAATAAATGTTCACTTGTCTCTTCGAGGGGGAAACCTCCAATAGAGAAATGATCTATTACAATAATTCTCAAGAAAAATATTTCTCATGCCTCCTACTCTTATTTATACTAATTCTATCTTCTAGAGAAAATTCTACAAAAATATATTTCTAGGAGTGGAAGATTCTATTAGGTCTTCTTACATTTAATTATTCGCATTTATTAAATAGGCATTATTAACTAATGTCAGCCTTTATTACATGGAAAATATATTACTCTACCTACATGAGGAGTTAGGGAGGTTAGGTCCCTAAAAACACTTAAGAAAAACAAATGGTGGATTTGGGTATTTTCTTAACATTATAGGAATTGTGTTTTATTGAGTATGTGATGAATTATTTGTTTTCTAAATAAATATTTATGTGATGTATGTATGACCAAATAGACATCTATCAAATATTTAGAGAAATAGTGATGATTATTCTAAAGGGGGAGGGGAAGGAGGATGGAGGGTGAGATCAGGTAGAGGTGATCTTGTTAGGAAAAAAATGAAATATGTATGGACTATTTTCATGTTCAAGGAAGGTAGTTAAATTATAATGATGAAACCAAGGATATTGAGGAAGTGATAGCACAATAAATACATATTATGAAAAAGTGGAATCCCAATGCACTTTCCAATTTGGACATTAATTTTGTACTTTTCAAGAACACATATCACATTTCTTCATCCTCTAAACACTAGGGTTGGGACTCTTTTATGTAAAAGGAATAAAATTTCCATACAAACGTGAAGTTGAGATGATGGTGTAAGTTGAATTATTATAAAAATATCAGGACTTTATTATTATGATCAGACTTTGAAGAGTATGCTAAAATATGCAATTTCTACAAATTATAATGAACGAAAAGCAAAAGATCAAAACAAAGGATCATATTTATATATCAATTGAAGGCCAAAAGCTTTAGAAAATTTTGTGGTTTTTATCGATGGCTCACTCTTATTAACCACTTTAAATATACCAATATCATGTTGGAGGAACAAGATACAAATTAGATTCATGCTCTATGCAAAAAAACAATAAGGGAAAGGGAATAATTATTGATATACTATATATACTTTAAATAGAATGTAATTTGGTTATCATGTTATTGGTTAAATATTGTATTCATTTATTATGCTTCCTCACAATTAGTCTTATTTTCATTTACCATTTCCTACCTATTTTGAAATCAACATTAAATATGGTACTTTGATTATGAAATGTTGGAATACTGAGAGGGGGGGTGGGGGGTGAATCAGTATGAACATTTTTTACCATTTTCAATCATAGTACATATAATATTCAACTTATCAACAATATATAATTTATGATTTCATTCAATATATCATGAGCATATAACCAAAACAAGTACCATTCAATAATATCACATCAGATACACAATACACCTGAATTTATGTGGAAACCCAAATGGGAAAAAACCATGAAATTATTTCTTATATATATCAAGAATGCATTCATAGGATGAACCAACTTCCAAATTATCTAGAACCAACTAGAAGGAGTCACCAACCCCCTGATTTATAGGCACCAACCTAAAGGAAGAACCAACTCCCTAAATTCTCTAGCACCAACTGGAAGGAGGCTATGACCCCTTGATTTACAAGCACCAACCTGAAGGAATCACTAGCTCCCTGAGTTATCTAGCACCAACTGGAAGGAGGCTAAAATCATTTGATTTACATGCACCAACACCTAGATTTATACAACACCAACTGGAAGGAGGATACAACCCCCTTTCCTTGCCCCATCCTGCCACCCTGAAATATAAGTGTAGATTTGCTTCCACTACCACTGATATTGTCACTTTCAATGTCACCAATACTTCAATAAACCTATCATTGTCACTGTCACATCAACCAACCTGTCACTCTCACTCTCACATCAACCTATGAATACCATTGTCACACCAACCAACCTATCATTGTCATTGTCACATCAACCCATGACTACCACTGTCACATCAACCAACATGTCACTGTCACTATCACTTCAATTTGTCACTGATGATCAACCAATCATCCAACCTATCAGTATCTCTATCACTGATATATCATCATCAACCAACTAATCCACTCACATGGATGCAAAAACCATCACCAAACCATGTACATCAACCTGTATGAACCATGTATTCTGTACCATACCATGTATATAAACCATGTATGGTCTCATGCATCAACCATGTACCATATCACATACATCATATGATATCATTAATGAAGTGCCTCAATCATAACCAATATAGACACAATACCAAGATACCAATATAGCCAAGATGTGATACTAATCAATGTACCATAACATCACTAAGGTGTACCTCAACATGTACCAACATCACCAAGACATTCACCTCATACATGTACCACCATATACCAAGTGTGTACCACAACCATGTACCAAAAACACAAATATGTGTCTCTAGAATATTCCCAAACCACCATACCATGCCTCAAGCATGTATCATATCAACAAAATATATCAAACAACAAACCATATGCCAAGTATCTAAGATGTACCTATAACAGTATATCATACCATAACCAAGGTGTACCATGCATAACCATGACATGACTCAAGCATGTACCATAACAACATAAGCATAAGCCTAAAAAATAACACATAAGCATACCTATGATCATGTAGCTGACTTGATACACAGTAATACTGGCATGTAACCTTTCCTTAGACCTCAGAAACCTAGTACTAGCATCTTCCCAATTCTATATTGTCCTCATGAGGCTAAGACATGTTTTCTAGTAGGGCCTGACGTGATGATCCCTAGACAAACCACAGGGGTGACTCATGGGACACTAGTTGTCTGACCCGTGGGGGTCATACAAACTAGGGTTTCTCTAGATAAACCTCCACACACCTGCAATCTTGAAACTCTCTCCTTTGTTACCTCATATTTATTCATCGCAAACTCACTAATATATCACTTACTCACATAGAAAATATTCAATAGAATGTGTGTGTGAATGTACTTATCAGTGACTTCTTGAGGTGTATATATACTTTTTCTAAGTAACCTCTTTCCTTAACTTTAGGGCTTCTTGTACTTTCTTGTTAAAACAACTTTTCCCTTTCATTAATTACTTGTAACCAATTAGGGGCTTCTTAAACCATCATTCAGGGATTCCAACTTCATGAGGGAATATCTCCCTAACCCTAAAGAACCACATGGCATACCATCTACCATTGGAAACGACACAACAAGAACTATGCATATATGAGTGTGTTACATGCATTTACACTATGCTTCATGTCCTTATTCCTCAAACAACTTTGGGTTCCATGACCACACTTCAAGGTTTCTTGTAGACTTATTCAAAACATCTTCCTGTGAGGTCCATGCTTAGAGCTAAGACGTAAGGGGACTACTTTGTGGACTTTTCCAAATACACCCATCACATTTGTTGAAATCAGCGGAAACCATTGTTTGTTGACATTGATGATAACCAATTGTCCAACAACATCAATGAAAACCAGTTGTCCAACAATCTCCTCCTTTGGCATTGATGACAACACTCATACTCTACTTGTGACTAATGCTCCTCCAATGTTTCTCTCCTCATGTTTCTCTCCCCCTTTGACATCAGTGGAAAAGCGTATCTCCCCTTGGGGCTACTCCCCCTATCTTCTTGCTTCTAATGTTTCTCTTATGATATTTCTCCTTCTCCCCCTTTGACATCATGGGTAAAAGGGTAACTTCCCATATCAATATACCTTCTCTAAAAATATTTCTCTAACTTCATGTGCTCCCCTTATATTCATGTTTTTTTATCTCTTTCTATGAAAAATTCACTTCCTTGACTTTTCTACAAGATGTTGTGTAGATCAATGAGGGATTTCTTGTATATGATTTCTTTCCTCTCTTTTGATGTTCTTTGTCCATTGATGCTTCCTCTTGTAATTCACTAAAATATATTAAAATCATTCAAATTTACTTGACTTCAAGTCTTCATGACTTTTCACGTTCACATCAATGACCATACATTATTCTAACGATATAGTTTATGTTGTGACTTTTACTTCTTGCCTTCTTGATTCCACTGATTCCAATTGTTACTATTCTTTCATCCACAATCATGTATTTGTTCAGACCTATCAAAATCTCTCATGAATCCATATCTATCCATGTGTCATAAACTAACCCTGACACTTCTATTCAACTACATACAATGCAGACCCATATATTGATTACAACATATTCCAAATTCTCAATATTTCTTCTCAATTTTGCAAATTGGACTCTACATATCTACAACAATATCTATTGAATATGTCCATGATTGAAAGCATGCCTAGATTCCTCTATACAATGAATCTATGCCACTCTGAAAATCCCTGTAAAAAAACTACAAATACTTCAAACTACAAGAAAGATAGTTCTTTGATCTATAGAGTTGCTTCTTAGACTCCCCCTCTTTAATATTCATATTTACTGGCAGTCTCCAATATGGATGGCTCATAAAAATACCCGCTCTGATGCGGAGTAACCTTCCTCTTCATCTAGGGATTCATCGTCATCCTCTTTCAGAAGTCTGACATCTTCCTCTTTTCCTGCGGATTCATCATGATCTCGCACTACTGCAAATCTCATGGGTACAATCTCTGGGACCTGGTATTCATTCATGTGTTCTTCTTGTTTTTCATTTCTTCTCCAAACCTTCCTGTATCTGGCATCTTCCTTTTTTCCTCTATATTTGTCTTGATCTCGTACTATTGCCAATCCTGAGAGTATGACTTATGGGTGTCCTTCATTCATTTGTTCTTCCTTTACCTATTATTGTTTTATTTTCCAAATCTTCTTATATATGATATCAATGTTCTCTTTCATATAAGTATCCATCATGCGTGTACAATCATGAGATATATGTCCATAGCTTTTGAATTTGTAACATTCAATATTATATGGAGTCACATGCATTTATTTCTTGACCATTTCTTCCATGAGCTATGCAATTTGTAGCTTTGTGTACAAAGTTAGTACAATTAAAACAATGACCATAAAAGAAAGTTCAATACCTGGGAGTGAATGATCTTCTTTGTGTTGTAGTCCTTCTGAATTCATCCCTTGGCTGATCACAATATTCTCTTCTGTTGTTTCCTTCACAATGATTGAAGCTCCTTTGATACCTAAAAGTGGAGGGTCTTCTTGATATCTATCTCTTCTATAATATTCTTCTTGAGTTTTCTTCATTTATGGAATGTTATTCTTTGAGGGATCACATTCTTCCTTCTTAGTAGGGCCTTTGATGACTTCTTCATAACTCTTAGTCTTCTCTTCATTCTTTCTTTCTAGCAACTTGTAACATTTCTCTTCATCTTTCTTTACTAATGATGTGGAGCTTTCTCTCCCTTCAGTGTTATTGTTGAGCTTGACAACTTTAACTCTTAATGTAACAACTTATTTTTCAAGCTTCTCATATTCTTCTTATTTCTTCAGCATCTGGATCTTCATGACTTCTTCCTTTCTCTTTGCTTCTTCTAGTTGGGTCTTTAAGCAGAAAATTTCTTCTTCGAGTCTTCTTTCATGTTGACTAAATTATACTTCAAGATTATTTAAGTCCTCAGATATTTCCTTGAGATGGCTAGTCAAAATATTTACTCTCTTCTCTTCTTCCTTTCTTTGTGCAACTATTTCTTCTTCAAAAATTGTTTTTCTTCCAACTGAGTTTTGCATACTACTCAATCATTCTGGATTCTTCTACTTGGACTTTTAGGTTTCTAATCATCTGTTGGACTTCTTCAGAGCTGGGATTTTGAGACTCCCTTTTTATCTTGATCAATTCTTTCTTGAGTGACTTGTTTTTATCTTTTTCTTTGACCATATTGTCTAAAGTATTGGTTAGGTGTCTCTCATAATATTCTTCTTATGAATATGTTTTACCTGATGGGGTTATTTCTTCCCATACTAATTCAAAATCTTCTTCATCTTCATGATCTAGATGAGATTCCTTTAAGTAGGAATTCTGTAATTTATCCAAAAGTTCTTTGGTTGATGAGCATTGTCCCACTTTTACTTTTACCGGATTAGGTAATCCTTCCATGATGAAATCCATTGCAATTTTTTTGTTCCTTTTCAATTATTTCTTGGTTGCAATCTTCAATTTCTTTGAATCGGTGTATCATGTAACAACTGTGTACCAAACTTCATACCCATGTGCTCCTAGAACTGTTTTCATCTTTTTTCTGCACATCTCATAGATCTTACCATTTTGACCATCAAACCACAATATTCCATTATATTTGTATCCATTATCCATGACATCCATGATCTACCTTCCAATGGTTAAATTTATTTCTTGAAGGACCTTCTCTTATTCCAATTGTTGGAATACTGAGAGGGGGGGTGAATTAGTATGAGAAATGTTTACCACTTTCAATCACAGTACATATAATATTCAATTTATCAACAATATATCATTTATGATTGCATTCAATATATCATGATAATATAACCAAAAGTAGTACCATTCAACAATATCACATTAGATACACAGTACACAAAAATTTACGTGGAAACCCAAATGGGAGAAAACTAGGGAATGTTTTCTTATATATCAAGAATACATTCATAGGAAGTACCAACTTCCAAATTATTCAGCACCAACTGGAAGGAGGCACCTATAGATTTTAACCTTGTACAATATGTACTGCAAACTGATTTTCAGTAAAAGAACAGAAAAGATACAATGGAAAATACAAACATTACATAGATATTTTTCCCCTGGAAACCCAAACCGGGAAAACCAACATATTTTGTATTGATTCATAGTGATACATTGTTTACAATACAATATACATATAGCAACCAACGACATCCAAAACCCTAACTCAATGACCGGGATTAGTCAACAACCCTAATTCCTTAACTGGAAATAGAAAACCATCGAAAAAAAAAACATCTGATGAAAAATTTCCAACTATGGACATGAAGATCGAGGCAAAACGAAACATGAGGTAAAAATACAACACATTTATTGAGGAAATTGTTTTTCAATATAACACGCTACTACTCATGCAAAGAATATAACACATACCTGTTAGGACCACACTATGCACCTTTTTGCCTATACTTTTTTCCATTATTATACCCTTGATCATCTATATTTGAACCTACACTATCACTTTGTCTGATCATCTCAAAGGTATACAATGTCCTTTCTCATTACTACACGTTTAATCTGTTTTGCATTATATTTTACATCACTTTTATACTTAACCATTGATTAGAAATGCACAAGTGTCCAAAACTGCAGATTAGCATTCAAGGCCTATTGCTGAAACACAGAACCGATGCTGAAACACGGAGCTGCTACACAGTCTGAGGTCGCAAGATGCTGAAACACGAGCTATCACACAGTCCAAAGTTGCAGATGCTGAAACACAGAAGAAACTGCCAGAACCGACGATGTCGAAACACAAGGAAGCTGTCACAGTCAGCAGTCAATAGTCAGAGCGTAATCACATGGCTGAAACAGCATCAACAACGATGAGAAGAAGCTATTACACCATCCATAACAACAATACCTCATTCAGCATTCGGTTGCGTGAAATCAGGACATCCTATGCTAATTTAGAAAGAAGATCCAATCTAGGATTGGATTGAGATGCATTGTAATGATTGTATCGAAGGGGTTTCCCCTTTAAATTCAGGAGAAATCACCCTTCGAAGGAAGAAAAAGTTTTTGGTATTGAAGCAACTCCAGAGAAGCGGGACGTATTCTATTCTTTCAATTTGTAATGTGATATTTCGACAGATGAATATAAGACTGCTTTGATTATTCGTCTCTAATCTTTCTCGTTCCAGGGGAATCTTGTGAGAAGGGAGGGCCCACCTTCATCACAAGATTCACCCATTAGTTAGAAGTGTGTTAATATACTTTTTGTCCATGCTTTGTTTATTGTCGTGTGCTGAAACACTGTTTTATGAATTTCGCTTTGCCTAAACACTACTGACTCTGTCTTAGTTTATTGAATGGAATTTTTGATTCTTTTATCAGCAATCTTGTGTGATGTTTTCATGCTAGCAGAGATTTTATTAAAGGTTCCTGCTCAGACAGAAAGGAATTGGCACATCATACCCTCTGTAGGATTTGTTTACTGCTGCAAGTGTGCTAGTCAGAGGTTTAGTTAAAGGGTTCCTACTCAGACAGGAAGGAATCACAACACCTTGCCCTCTGTAGATTTCATTTCCTGCTGTGTGCTAGCCAGTGGTTCGGTTAAAAGGTTCTTGCTCAGATAGGAAGGAATCCAATTACCTCGACCAATGTAGGTTCCATTTCCTTCAGCAAGTGTGCTAGCCAGAGAATTGGTTAAAAGGTTCCTACTCAGACAGGAAGGAATCACAACACCTTGTCCTCTGTAGATTTATTTTCCCTCTGCAAGTGTGTTAGCCAGGGATAGGGTTAAGGGTTCTTACTCAGAAAGGAAAGAACCAAAACACCCTGTTTTCTGTAGATCTTCATTAATGCTAGCCAGAAACCGGGTTAGTAATCCCTGCTCAGAACGGAAGG
>ML782312.1:269683-286139 GCA_009831015.1 Picea engelmannii | reverse complement strand
CCCTCTGTAGGATTTGTTTACTGCTGCAAGTGTGCTAGTCAGAGGTTTGGTTAAAGGGTTCCTACTCAGACAGGAAGGAATCACAACACCTTGCCCTCTGTAGATTTCATTTCCTGCTGTGTGCTAGCCAGTGGTTCGGTTAAAAGGTTCCTGCTCAGATAGGAAGGAGTCCAATTACCTCGACCACTGTAGGTTCCATTTCCTTCAGCAAGTGTGCTAGCCAGAGAATTGGTTAAAAGGTTCCTACTCAGACAGGAAGGAATCACAACACCTTGTCCTCTGTAGATTTATTTTCCCTCTGCTAGTGTGTTAGCCAGGGATAGGGTTAAGGGTTCTTACTCAGAAAGGAAAGAACCAAAACACCCTATTTTCTGTAGATATTCATTAATGCTAGCCAGAAACCGGGTTAGTAATCCCTGCTCAGAACGGAAGGGATCAGACTGCTCTGTTCTCTGTAAAAATCAAATTCACAAGTGTGCTAAACAGAAGTAAAGCTCAAGGCTCCTGCTTAGAAAGAAAGGAACTAGGTGGCTTTGTTTTCTGTCAAATAGAGTTAATTGTTTTCTGCATTGTTGCTTTCATGAAAGAGCGTTAATGCTGAAGTCTCTGTTGAGAGTAAGGGTCTTGTTCTCTGATTGCAGAATAGTTGTTCTTTCCCCTTGCAAGTATTATTTTAAATGTAATCCAGGATTCTTAAATTGATCTTTAAAGGGTTGCAATAGGGAAGTTACTTTCCTGTGATTTAATACAGAACTTCAGTTTATTTGGGCAAGTGAGATTAGTACAAGTTTCTTTACTACAACACTAAGCTGCTTTTGGAATTGAGCATATATAGTGCGTGGTTATCTTTGAAATAAAAGACTTCCCTGGGTTGATAATTTATGTTTCACTTAGTTGTTTAAAATTAATTAAGCAATTATAGTGACCAACAATACCCAACAACACCAACCCACTGATTTACAGGCACCAACCTAAAGGAAGCACCAAATCCATGAATTCTTCAGCACCAACCAAAAGGAGGCTATGACCCCCTGATTTATAGGCACCAACCTGAAGGAAGAACCAAATCCTTGAGTTCTCCAGCACCAACGGGAAGGAGGCTACAACACCCTGGTTTATAGGCACCAACTCCCTGAGTTCTCCGACAACAATCAGAAGGAGGCTACAACCCCCTTTCCTTGCCCATCCTATTTCCCTTAAATATAAGTGTAGAATCATTGTCACTGCCATTGATATTGTCACTACCATTATCACCAATACATCAACCAACTTGTCACTATCATTGTCACATCAACCAACCTGTCAGTGTCACTCTCACATCAACCTATGACTACCACTGTCACATCGACCAACATGTCATTATCACATCAACCTGTGACTACCAGTGTCACATCAACCAACCTGTCACTGTCATTGTCACTTCAATGTGTCACCGATGATCAACCAATGATCCAACCTATCACAGTCTCTATCATTGTCTCTATCATTGATATACCACCATAATACACAGTGATACTAACATGTAACCTTTCCTTAGACCTCAGCAACCTGGTACTAGCATCTTTCTAATTTTGTCTTGTCCTTGTGAGAATAAGTCATGTTGTCTAGCAGGGCCTCGTGTGAAGAGCCCTAGACAACCCATAGGGGTGCCTCATAGGAAAATTAGATGTCTGACCAACGGGGGTCAACCAAACTAGGGTTTCTTTAGAGAAACCTCTGCACACCTTCAATCTTGAAATTCTCGCCTTCACTCTCCTTTTCTACCTCAGATTTCTTTGTTGCAAACTCACTAATAGATCACTTACTCACATAGAAAATATTCAATAGAATGTGTGTGTGAATTTACTTATGAGTGACTTCTTGAGGTGTATATATAATTTTTCTAAGTAATTTATTTCCTTAACTTTAGGGTTTCTTGAACTTTCCTATTACAACCACTTTACCCTTTCATTAATGACTTGCAACCAATTAGGGGATTCTTAACCCATCCTTCGAGACTTCCAACTTCATGGGTTCCTATATCCATAACCATGAATAACCACATGGTGTACCACCTACCATTGGAAATGAGACGACAAGGACTATCCATCTATGAATGTGCTACACACATTTACATTATCATTCATGTATGTATTCCTCAAACAATTTCATATTCTTTGACCACACTTATGGGTTTCTTGTACCTCTTTCCTTAACCTTAGGGATTCTTGAAATTTATTTTTATAGCCAATTTACCCTTTCATTAATTACTTGTAACCAATTAAGGGCTTCTTAACCCATCCTTTGGGGCTTCCAACTTCATGAGTGCATATCTCTTTAATCGTGAAGAACCAAGTGGCATACCACCTACCATTGGAAATGAAATGACAAGGACTATCCATATATGAGTGTGCTACATGAATTTTCATTTTCCTTCATGTCCTTATTCCTCAAACAACTTTGGGTTCCTTTACCACACTTCTATGTTTCTTGTAGACTTCTTCAAAGTGTCTTCCTGTGAGGGCCATGCTTAGAGCTACGCCATAAGGGGACCACTTTGGAGACTTTTCCAAATACACCAATAACATTTATTGACATCAATGAAAACAATTGCTTGTTGACATCAATGACAACCAATTGTCCAACAAGAACAAGGTGATTACTCCATTTTTAAGAAATTGAACTATATTGGTCAATATGTACTAATTAAGAAAGAATTTGATTTGATTTATGGGAATTTTCCATGTGTATAACCCAAAAATATGAGTGTCTAAGGTAAAAATTACTGTTTTAGTTTAAAATATAAGCAAGTTGTGAATTCACTCTTAATAATGTTGTCATATAATGATAAATGTTGAAAAAATTGAGTTCATTTAAAACAACTTATACTATGTTATTTTGGAAGATTATAATTAGAACCATGTCTTTGTGGAATCAATATAATTAATGAATTTTTGGATGCATCAAAATCTCCCAGGGAAAAACAAATTCTTCGATAAGACAAACTCTAATATCCCTTATATTTTGAGAGCTGTGTCATTTATATTTCCATGAAAAAAAATCAATTTATGTGAACTTGATCTAGTTTACTCGACACACATTATTCCTCCAAGAAGATGAATTCGGAATGAAAATATTTGGATTACAATAGAAATAAAAATGCCTCGTCATTTCATAGACATCCAAGTTGTCAAATCACTTAACAATGTTCCCAAATGTTATCAATGTAGCCTAGTTAAACCATTATGCATCAATTCATTGATAAGTTGATATAGGTCTAATCATGATTCACACATATGAACATGTCATATGAAACATGATTTGATCATGCCACATGGTTAAGAAATATTGATTTAATTGGTTTTACATTGCTCTATCCCAATTACCCCGAGAATATTATAATGTAACTTTCTATATTGATACTATGTGACTAATTTGTAAATTAAAGAATGGTTTAAAAAATAATATACAACTTTATACTATATAAAAAATAAAATAAATAATGCAATAGTGGAAAGTGTTATATTGAGGATTATTGTTATTGGGTAAATCGGTGAATGCGGACATAGACTAATCCACCTAGATCCACCTGGATCTAGAATAAAAAATGACAAGACATGGTGCTTTCCCTAGGCTCTAATCATCAAATTTACTACTGAACAAAGGACGATAGACATACCTTTAAATGTTGCTTCCTTATGTCTTTGTTGTTCCTATTTTGCTCCGGTGCTCTTGTGATACGGATCCTGCAGTGGGACACAAACCAACCAAAGTGAAAGCAAAGAGATTATATTCAATGACAACCTATGCATATGATCAAGGAATTATGCAATAAAATAAAGATAACTCTATGGGAAAGAAACATGCCACTATATTATATTAATAATAGGAAGAGATATTACAACCAGATGCCTTGATGTCGTAAGGTTCCTTCCAACAGTGCCTTGCTTCCCACACACTTCTTGATCCAAGGATTCTGAGACCATAGATCTGACATCTATCTTGACAAAGAAAAGCTCAAAGCCACTCTAACCAAGCTAATAATTCCAAGCATTTAAGACCAAAAATCACGCAATTTCACTACTTGAAATGAAAATATGCCCCCAATCTAATGCAAAGAAAGAAATAAGATTTTTGTTTCAAAGATAGCTAAAAGCAATAGCAAATCACTTCAAAACAAAAGGAAACCCAAACAAAGTTTCTCTTTTACCTTGATTTATTCAGAAAAAAGAAGTGTTCTTTTCACTAAACAATTCTAAAGAAAAACAAGGCTTTCTAACTGAAAGACACTCAAAGGAAGAGATCAAATCTTTCAAAAGAAAACAAAGAAAATATGGATAAAAGAAGCTCAAAAAATATCAAGTAGACTGTAAAAAAATCATAATCAGACCCAAAAATTCACCCCAAAACCAAATCCAAGGTCTGGGAAAGGAAAACCATCAAAAATCAAGGATTTCACAATTTCCGCGGGCTGGAAGACTAGCACAGTGCGAAAATCACTAATTTTTGTGGGCTAGATATGGGTAGGGTGTGGCATTTCCGCACTGATCAAAATAGGTAGGGCACATAAATTCTAAGTCACTACATTGTCCCTCAAAGAAGGGTGCGGAAATCAAACAAAAATGGAAAAAATTAAAAATTGAGAAGGTTTTCCAATGAAGTTTAACAGTCAGAGAGTCAAGTTGGATCTTCCAGTGACTTAGAAAATAGAAACCAAGCAATCAAAGAACTAAAACAAGGAAAAATAGGAAAACATTTGTTTCCCTATTGAAGTCGCCAATTTTGTTATTGAGTAAATTGGTGAATGCAGACATAGACTAATCCCCCTAGATCCACCTGGATCTAGAACAAAAAATGACAAGACATGGCGCTTTCCCTAGGCTCGAATCATCAAATTTACTACCGAACAAAGGATGATAGACATACCTTTAAATTTCGCTTCCTTATGTCTTTGTTGTTCCTGTTTTTCTCTGGTACTCTTATGATATTGATCCTACAATGAGACACAAACCAACCAAAGTGAAAGTAGAGAGAGTATATTTAATGACAACCTATGCATATGATCAAGGAATTATGTAATAAAATAAAGATAATTCTATGGGAAAGAAGCATGCCACTATATTATATTAATAATAGAAAGAGAGATTACAACCATATGCCTTGATGTCATAAGGTTCCTTCCAACAGTTCCTTTCTTCCCACATACTTCTTGCTACAAGGATTCTGAGACCATAGATCTGACATCTATCTTGGCAAAGCAAAGCTCAAAGCCACTCTAACCAAGCTAATAATTCCAAGCCAAATCTAACTAACTCTCTCCATGAGAGATCCTCTCCTTTTATAAGTTGAAGAGGATAAGGTGAGGAGGTTAGGATGATCCCAATAAATCATGAAAGCGAGTAAGATCCAAACCATTCGGATGCCACCTCACCATAGAAGCTTCTCCTTCTAGAAGCATCAAGAAAACGCTCACTTTTCCCACATATGAAGGCTGTCGCGACCTGGATATAGTGCAACCTGGGAAAATTTTGTGCCCTAGCTATAGTGCAGCCTGCAAAAATTAGGTATTTTCGCACCCTAGCTATGGTGGAGCCCACGGAAATCCTCCAAAATAGGGATTTTACATAGGAAAGCACAACTTCTTCTCTCAGGAAAAGTTATCCTCCCTTCTTTCTTCAGGAATTTAGGTCACTGACCCCTCTGAAGGAAATAGATAGGTTTACATCATTAATGGTCATAAGGGTGAAGAAAATAATGTGTAACAATTATGTATATTGTATTTATTCAATTTTATAACATTTTTATTGAATCTATGTATATGTAATGCCCCATCTTTGTTATAGTCAGTGAGGACTAGTGAGTTGAACACAAACTAACTTAGATACTAAATTGATATTTTGAGATGGTGTTTTATTGTGGTATAATATGTGATATCTATGTTCTCATTTGCACATATGTCCATGTATTTCCAGTTGTTATGTTTTCACATATGTCATGTCTTGTATTCATTATTATGATGATAATATTTCATGGTGTTATGTAGTTTTATGCTTCTTATACTGGTGTCATGTACCTCTATACTATTCATGATGACATGTGGTTATATTATTCTTAGGTTGATGTTATGTTACTTATGATGGCATGTCATAGTTAGCACATGGTTCTTCGTTATTCATGATTTTGTGATGATATTATGACATGTGGTAGTTAACATCCATTTATTTACTATTCATGATGTTATAATCATTATTATGTTCTTATATTAATGGCATGTGGTAGTTAGAATGCAATTATTTTATATGAATGGTCATGTGATTTTCTCAAAATGGCATGTGGTAGTTATCATGCAATTCTTTTGTATGAATGGTGATGCGATGTTGTCAAAATGGCATGTGGTAGTTAGCATGTGGTTATTTACTATTCATGATGTTATGATGATGATGATGGAATGTGGCAGTTAGCATGCAATTCTTTAATATTCATGACGATGTGATGTTCTCATGATGGCATGTAGTAGTTAGCATGTGGTTCTTTAATATTCATGATGATGTGATGTTCTCATGATGGGATATGGTAGTTATCATGTATTTATTTTCTATTCATGATATTATGACTAATTCTTTGATTTCATTAAGTAAGGTGGATCTATATAAGAGAGTCACTCCATGGGACTAGAGGTATGGTTAATTAAATATATTATGGGAGTCCAAACCCATGAAGGGAATATCTCTACACAAGTAGAAATTTATGGGATTGGGACAAGATCAATCACTAATGCTATACTAGTGATTTTATTACCTCCTGGGATACCAAAGGTCCAAGAAGATGGTTGGAGTTATACTCGCTAATGGAGTTGTGATGATGGACTTTTGATGCCTGGGGATAATTTCCTAGTTAGAGTTTTGGAGGGGGTTGGTTCCATCTTTTGGTCCTAAGGTATGCAACTAACTGCTAAGGATAGATCTAGGATACCTCAGTTATTGGGATTAGTGGTTTTTATAAGTTTGGTTTATTTGTTTTGATGGTCATCTAATGGATGAGCTTCAAGGGCATGGGTCTAGTTGGAATTTTACACAATATTCACTACAACTTTCCCTTAGCTAGTGGCATGAATTCTAGTGTTGTAGATAAAATATACAAAAGCATAACAGAAAAACAATGACAAGCATACAATTTGTCACTTGCATCTAGAAATTTTAGATCTAACACATTCCATTAAACCTAAAACAATACTTGGAGTACATTTCTCAACAGGTTGTAAGCACATTGGCTGAAAGAAAAAGAATATTTACTTTGCATAACATTCAATATGCATCCAAATAATAAGAAAAGACAGGAAAGATTGAGAAAGATAGTTTGTTCACCCGAAATTATATTCACTGAGTAGAAAACTTTCCATATATTACACTTCATAAGCCCAGTCTATATCATGATAGATTGATACACCCCAAAAAGTTGAACCTTTTAAATTCCCATATTATTATATTCATCCACCCAAGGGATTTGAATTCCTATCTTAGATCCTAAATTCTAGGGTTAATATGTTCATTGCATTCAGACCTGTAGATATTACACTTCACCATTAGTTATGATTACTTTTCAAGGACACCTCTTTACATTGAGTGAAGTAGAGTTTAGATGCTAATTTGTAGGGATAACACCCCTTTTCTGGGCCCATAAACTAGACCTAACAAAACTTTTTTTTTATCAAAAGGACATTTTATTACAACTGGTTGTAGTATCTCAAACTTAAATAAAAAGATTCTCTAACTAAAACTAGAGTCATTGTTGATAACTAAAGTGTAGGAGTTGCAAAAAAAATATTCAAAGGTTAGAACTTGTTGTTGACTTCGCATAGATCCACACGTATGCCACTAACTGGAGAAAGGCCTTCGAAACTGAAGAGAAACTTGCACATGCTTCATGTTTTCTTACTTGTTGAAAACAACATGCTTACTTGATTTCCTTTAGGAACATGCAAGTCTTTTGATGTTTTTTCTACAACTTTTTCTACTTTAACTCTAATTTTGAATTTTTCATCTCAAGTGTTTGATATTGTTGTTGCAGCTCTTGAATGTTTTTCCTCATACTATCATCCTGTTGTTTGAGGTTTTCCACCTACTTCTTGCTTTCCTCCATTTCCTTGTTACCTTTATCTTGAGGCTTGATCTCTATTTTCACTTTGTTCTCATTTTTTAGCTCATTCTCTTCCTCAACAGCGGGCCTATTGAGGTTAATGGAGAGATTAGTTTTCCTAGGTCTCATATCATACCTTGGATTCTTCTCGGGCTTGTCTCTAATGTTATCTTTCACAGGATCGTGTACCCTCAACATTCCCCCCCTACCTTTGGTTTGGTCTCTTCTAATTATTTCTTTGGGGCATACTCTATTTCTAGACATGTGGTGTACTCTGTTTCTAAATCAGAAGTCTTAATACATGAGATCTAACCCTTGTTGTTCTTATTTTTGGCCTTATCTATTGGCATTTCCTTCAAAGTGTGGATGGTCATTTATTCCATGTTGTTGAACCTAGAGGGCTCTTCATGATTTTCTTGATCTTCTATTACAATCGGATTTTGATTCTTAAGGGATGGATCGAATAAGACTTTGGAGTTTATCCTTAGCTGGTTGGTCAACCTAGTCTTTTGATTTGGTTTACTTGGAATGCCTGGGACATGTTTCTCCTTTTTATTTCTACCATGTTTTGTCTCAGGAGGATCTTCAATATGTGTGTCAGATGGCACAAATTCAATTGTAGCTTATTCAGAACTAACCTTCTTATTCTTATGTTGTTTTCTTGGTTTCAGTTTAGGATCTTTTTCTACCTACATACAATGGACATAGGCTCGACCTCAAGATGCTCAGGGGATGGTTGGAATACTGGAAAAAACCTCTTTTTTACCCTTTTTGACATATACTTTATCATCTTTTATTTCCCTTTGTTTCACTGTGGATGACCTCAGTTGCCTCTGAGGTATTTAATCCTTTTCTAGAGTGATGGATATTCATTTGATAGATCTAGTCCTTATTTTTGTAGGTAGGGTATGTTCTTTGCAATGCTAGATGGTTTTTGATGAACTTCTAGGCTCTGTGGAAACCCTAGATGCATCGAGAACTTCCATTTATTTTTCTGATGGTTGTTGTGTGTTTGGCTCTTCATCCTGTCACCCTAGATATACTAGAAATTGTGCCCAAGATATTTTCACTTCACCGAGATCATATAGAAATAGTATTTTTATAAATCCCTTATGGTAGAGGATCCTATAAGAATTTTTTGGATAGTTCTGGACTCATTTGGACATCTTGGTTAGGATTTTCATAAGGTAGAATGGGGGATTCATCTCCTTATCACCATTTATATGCATTAGAAATATGAGATGATAGAAATGGATAATTGAAAACCTACCTGCCCCAATGATGTACCTTTGTATTTCCAACAGGATGCCTCTCCATTCCTTTCTCATCCATTGGATTGGGATGCCCTGGCTCCATTCTGGGCTCTAATGCTCTGGTACTAGGAACTGGTTGCATATCTCATCTAGTAACTTCCCTTTATTTAACCACCTCTCACCACTGATAGGGAGAACGCATGAACTCATAATAGAATTCTTTGTTATGTGGATGATTACATCCCAAGATTATGTCTGGAATCCATCAAAGTTATATGAAAAAATTAGAGCGATTTATGTATGGTGTACATTGAGATAACATATGAAATTGTACCACTCGTCCCTGATGAATATGTCCCTGATCTCTAGTATACCTTCGAACAACTTGAACCCTACTATCTTTGCCCTCTGAAGCTTCAAGTGCTCTCATGGTGGTATCATAATACCCTATCTCCCTATGTTGATAATGGTGACTGAGACTATGCACCACTTAGGGTTACTCAATACCTTCAATGAAAACTAAAGAGGGAACCAAAATGCATGAATTTGAGGGTAGTAGGAACAAATGAGCACGATTTGGATGCCAATAGACTTTATTCAAACTTTAAAATATATTTAAGGCATGGAAATTCATTAAAACAAAGCATGTATGTTGATTGCAAGAATGTTGGCATTCTTGCAATCAACACTTTTACACATGTAGGCCTAGGTCAAATTTATTGTGATCCATCTGTGATATAAAACATGGTGATAAGACTTGGGAAAAATCAAATCAAGACCTGACCGAACCTTATAAAAATAAAAACAACTAACATTAACCAAATAGGGAATGACATAAAACAAAATGACTTAACACACAATGAAGAAGAAATACTAACTAATATCTAGGATGAAAGATGAATAAGTTGGTTTAATTAGTATAAGGAAGAGGTGCAGGCCTAAGAACTAACATCGGCTCCAATTGCAGGTAGAAATTCCCTATGAGGTGCTAAGAATAATAGACATGGGTGCCTTATTTCTTTATTTTTTCCACCCTATCATCAACCACTTTATTCCCTTTACCAACCCTGACATATGTCTTATTTCAACTGAAAACCAAATATGCAACTATACCCCAGTGCCTTTATTGGGATATAGAGTCTTTTATTCACACTAAAATACCAAATCATACTGAAAACTAAATAAGATATGTACAAACTAAACCACTTCTCATTCATCGGGTAAAATGATGTTTCAGGAAGCACCCATTGACAGGGCTTCCAAAGATCTCGATGTCATCTAGATTTTCCAATACAAAGGTATTGTTATTCATAACCTTGGCTACTTTAAAGGGTCCATACCAAAGGTTATCAAAATTACCATGTTTGGGCTTGTCCTCCCTCCTATCATTCCATCTCAGAACCAGGTCACCTACTTGAGAATTACCTTTTTTGGTTTTCTTGTCAAAGGTTGCCTTGACTTTCCTCTGATAAACCTCAGTTTTATCATTTAATATTTATGTTCTTTGTTGACCTTCAATAATCTTAAAAATCCTCCTCTGAATATCAATAAGCTCCTCTAATTTGTCCTACAAAAATTTCAACACTGGTACACCAAGTTGGGTTGGGAAAATAAAATCCACCCCATAAACTAGTTGAAATGGAGAGGTACTCGGTGAATTTTTGGTGTCGATCCTGTCATCCCATAAGACATACTTCAGTTTGGAATCCCATTATTTTTTATTTTCAAGAAACAATTTTTTGATAATCGTGATAAGGTTTTTATTTGATGACTATGCTAACCCATTCCCTTGTGGGTAATATGGTGTAGAATGTGTCAGGATAATGTTGTAATTCCCACAAAATTCAATCATGGCCTTGGAATTGAATGTCTGGGAATTTTCTATTATTAGTTTCCTAGGGCATCCAAACGTGGAAAATATGTTTGTTTCTAGAAATTTCATGATCACTTTGTGAGTGGCATTTCTGGTAGGAATAGCCTCAATCCATTTGTAAAGTAATCAATGGAAGTAAGGATCCACTTGTGTTGCTCAGTGGAGGGTGGGTTTATCTCCTCGATGAAATCTAGGCCCCATTGTTGAAATGGGTTGCTTGCAATAATTGGCTTCAGGGGTAAGGAGAGAAATTTCTTCTTTCCAACAAATTTTTTACACTCTTCACATGTTCTGACCATGGAAAATACATCAGAGGATATTGTGGGCCAATAGTATCTATCCCTTATAACTTTTAAGGATTTAGATTTATAATGCACATTCCCTCCACAAACTCCTCTATGCATATAATTTATAACCTGTTTTGACTCGGATTTATCCACACACTTCAGAAAAATACCAGAAGAGTCTTTCCAATATAAATTCTGATTTAAAATGCAGTATTTTACAGCCTTTAATTTAAGAGATATGGTTTTGGATTTATCCAACTCTGGTGAGAATTCAAGGTTTTGTAAAAATAAATGATGTTTTTATACCATGGTGAAAGATAATATCTATCCAATACATGTAGTGTCTTCGATGCAATTCAAGTGCTTTCCAATTCGAATCAGATAACAATTTTGCAAGGCCCTGTCCCTTGACCTGTTTAGTAGGATTTATGTGAAGATCATATTCCAAAAGTTTGACTATCCATTTTCCTATCTTCCCATCACTTTTTGTCTAGACAAGGATCTCCTTTATACTGTTGCAAGGGACATAAGCGATTATCTTAGACTATAGAACATAAAACCTGAAGGATTCCAAGGCCTTCACTAAGGCATATGCCTGCTTTTCCATTATGTCATATTTGAATTTTTCATCCCTGAGTGTTTTTTTGAAAAAGTAAATGATTTTTTCATGCCCATCTTCATTCTTTTGCATCAATACAACAACAATAGTCTCCTTAGAGGCAAAAGAGAAGATTAGGAATTTTGTGGAGTAATATGGACTAACTAGAACAGAGGCTTCAATTAGAGCTTGCCTTATCCTTTGTAAGGATGATCTTTCTTCCTATGTCCATTTGACGTCAACATCCTTTCTCGGCATGTTTGTAATGGGCCTAATGATCTCAGCAAAATTTGATACAAATCGCCTCATGAAATTTAATTTTCCCATGAAAGACTGTATGGCCTTCTTATTTTTGGGGATGCCAATTTTCTGAATAGCATCTAGTCTCTATGGTCTACCTTTATACCTTCTACAGATATAATGTGACCTAGGAGCTTGCCTTCTAACATAGAAAAATGGGATTTTAGGGGATTTAATGAGATTCCATACCTTCTACATTTTTTAAATATTTGCTTCAGGTGTTGTATATGTTCCTCATAAAATGTTGAAAAGATAATGATGTTATCAAGGTATATCACCATGAACTTGTCCTTTTCACCCAAAAATGCAATGTCCATGGCCCTTTGGAAGGTGGCCCCTACATTCATCAAGCCAAAGAGAATTTTTTCATACATGAAGGTGCTCCATGGGATAGTGAAGGAAGTTTTTTCTTTATCTTATTGTAACATTGTTATCTAATTGTACCCGGAATAACCATCCAGCATGGAAATTTTGTGAGCCCCTACCACCCTTTGAAAAATGTGATCCATCTTGGGAAATGGATATTTGTCTTTCAATGAACACCTATTCAGGTTTTTGAAGTCCACACATAAATGTATTTCACCACTCTTTTTCCTAACTGACATTAAGTTGGCCACCTAATATGAATATCTCAAAGGCACAATAATATTGCAATCAAGAATCCTATTCAATTCATTTTCAATAATAGACATCAACATAGGGTTAAATTGTCTAATTTTGTACCTAAATGGCTTAGAGCCCACTTTTAGAGGAATTTATGCTAAATGATTTCAGCGTCAAAGGTTTTTAGGTATTCATAAGACCATGCAAAAACATCATAAAATTTTGTCATAAGGATGACATACCTCTCTCTCTGCTCACTTGGTAGTGCATTGGATATCTTGACAATCTTGGGGTCTGCAGCTGTCCCATTATTACAGTCTACAACCTCTTGTTCCTGACTTTTAGTTGCAACTTTCCTGGAGACATTATTGTTGTCAAAAAGTCTCTCTAGTGGGACTAATCCCTTTGGAATATGATTTGTTTTCAGTTCCACAATGTTGTGACCCACCACATTATTCAGAAAAGGATGTTCCTATTGATTTTTTGTTTCATAATTCTCATTTTCTTGGTCAACGAAGATATTTGAAAATTCATCAACAGTTTGCAGAAATCTCTTGAGCTCTTGATTGTCACTGAAAACCTGCCAGTGTTTGACATTGTCTGGTATGGTTGTTATGTGCCTAACCTCCACCTCATATTTAACATTTGGACCAATGGGAGGCCTGAAAGTACTAGCAGCCAGAGTTAAAGAGTTTTCCCTTTGATTGGCATCTTTAGGGACAAAATAAATATTGAAATCCCTAAAGAGATTGTCAACTAGGTCCCATACCTCATTCATGTATTATCGCATAATCAACTATTTTGTTTGATAAATGTCTTTTACCTAATTAACAACCAATTCAGAATCACTGAAGACTGCCAATTATCCAATGGCGATATCTTTTGCAGTTCTCAACACCATCACTAAGGCTTCATAATCTACTATGTTGTTGGTTGTTTCAAATTCTAATTTGTATGAGAGTGAAACCACTTCCTTTGAAGGGGAAATAAAGACTATGCCAGCACTAGAGCCCTCCTTTGAATATGAACCATCAAAATATATTTTCTAGATTTCATTTCCTTGGCTTATCTATTGTTGGTTGCTACATTTTCTAACTGATAATTCTGGAACATCATCACTGATATGAAAAATAGATGACCCAATTTCATATTCTATAGCATAGATAGGATGCTTACCTATATTCTGATGATCACTCACAATGTAATCTAATATGAATTCTCTGTACAATCTTCTATGTTCTCCTTTGAAAACAAGGATGGTCGCATATGTAAGATCCATCTGCAAAGATCCTCCCACTTTCTTGGCCCAAGACATGGATAAAATCATGCCAAACTTGGGAGGTATATTAGCTACAACAATATCCATAACAATGATTTTCATGGCAACTGAGATAAAGAAACAACCAGAACCTTAATTACTCCCAAACATTAAACCATTTCAGAATCAAATGAGTAAAGTTCCTAGTATGGATTGGTGATTTCTAACCCTAGATTATCCATGACAACCTTAGGCATAACATTGTGTTAGACCCCAAAGTCCATAAGGCAATTGTGTAGAATTTTGTCATGGACATTCAAGGATATGTAAAAAGGTGGGGAAGCATTAGACCCATCTTCAATGTGTGGGCCAACTGTGATAGAAGGATTCTCATCTTCCAATTTTATCACATTAGATGATCCAGTAGAAGCAGGTGACTCCAAAACCTTCATGATAGACATTTTAAAAGGCACCTTTTTCATTAACTCTGTCAAAGGTACAAGAATCTTGATTTTTCTTAACTCATGCTCTATATTGAAATAAGTTACATGTATGTCCACTTCTTTGACTTCTAAAACAATAGGTTTAGCTAGTTGTTGTTGTTGATCTTCTTTGTTTCATGTGTCTTTTTTTGGACCTTGCTTGGGTGGAAGATCTGATTTCTTATTCTTAGTTGGCACATTTATTTTGGGACCCCTTGGCCTAGGCCTTAGATCATACTTCTTTTGAGGCTGACTTTTAAAAACTTCATCTCCCTTTCTATCATCATCAAATGTGGTTTACATTAGAGAAATTGCATACTCTTGTTGAGTTAGGTGACTAGGATGGAGGTTGACTTCATTAAAAAAGACTGTAAATCATCTCCAATATCATTTATTTCCTCCATCTCTTCAACTTCATTGTTTTGAAAAGGGGGTACAATCCTCTGATCTTCAACATTCTTTCTTTCCCTCTTCATGATTTGATGGGAATTATTAGGTCTTTTGATCTGATTAGGGCTCTTGTTTTGTAATGATCCCAAGCCAAATTATTTCTTGGAATCACTAACTACTACTAATTTATTGAGTCATTAAGTGCATACAAGATTCATCAACACATGGAGATCACAATATATTCAAGATGTAGAAGCACAAGCAAAGATCTGACCTTTTTATCATGAGCAATGTAAGATCAATACCATAGATGGCCGATCTGGCATAAACCTCAGATGGTCGTACAAGCAATAGATATGAGTTGCTACAAAATGCTCCCGACAACACAAAATAAGCCTCCAAAGGCTGGATATACAATGAAGAATAAATCAAGCAGAACTGAGTCGCACTAATGCTCAACCTCCAAGCTGGAAAGTGCCATGTCCTGCTAGAATGTTGAAGCCCTGAATAATTCTTCCCTGCTACCAAAAGTGTCCAATCATCCCGAGAAATATTCCAAATGATAGATCGAGCAACTGTAAGGAAAACCCAGATGTCCAAATTCCCAAATCCACTCTCAAACCCCGTAGATCTGAATTCTTCACTGAATGGTGTGCCCCACTGGATGATTGAAACCCTAGTTGGTTCGACCCTAATGAAGGAGGCCTCCAAATGCTATGAAACTCTCCAAGAATATATATCGGGCTATGAGAATCCCATGGGAGAATTTTCGGGCTCAGATCTCAAGCAGATCTCCCTAGATCTGAGTTTTACTGAATCACAGGACATCCCCTATGGCTCCAGGATGTCCCAATCTGCAAACAAATATAGAATGATGATAACCCTCCAGAAAATACCTCAAACTGATGGTCCTACCCCTGCAAATAAACCCAACTGTTGGAATGGCCCTAGGCCCTCAGGATAAGCTAGATCAAACCTCCCTCGATAAACTGGCCCTGAGACTAGAATGGTGTGGAGGAGTCTTTCATCCCCGAGACCAAGCTGTGGAACAAGGTGAGTGGATATTTCACCACTAAGTTTCTCACAAGGGTTTGCATAGCAAAACCCCCAAACTGAATGCTCAAGAGCAATAGAAAATGTTAATCCAAAACCAGAATGAGTAATAGGTGCACCCCAACCTCTTACTTATACTTTTCCTTCTAATTCTTTGTTGAGTTAGGTTAACTCCCAGGGTTAATATTCTATTCTTCTGTTGAGTTATCTTTTACTCCTTTCCTTTTCCTTTCTTAAGTCAACT
>ML782312.1:229672-265585 GCA_009831015.1 Picea engelmannii | reverse complement strand
AAATGTGGGCATGTATGGTCTGGGGTTAGCTCTGCTACCTGAGTGTTGGCCTAGTGGTTCATCTGTGAACACTGGCACGTATGGCCTATGATTGGTCCTGCTACCCATCTTCCTCATGGGTTTCACTGGACCCTCCAGCCTCCTTATTCCCATACGTATCAATATATTTGCCTCGATGGGTTACTTGCATCAGAAGGTCAGTTATCCTAGTTTGGTTCTCGTTCATTTTTTGTAGATTCTCATCAACTTTCTTCAAGGTTTCAGAGATTTCAGCCTGTCCCCTTCTGTTGGTTTCCTAATACTCATCCAACTGTCGAACCAATGTGGTTTCTGTGCGGTTCATGTTTTGTTGGAACTTATCAAATTCAGTTACTAAGAGATCCAAGCCCTGAGGCTCATGGTCGTCTCCTGACCCTTCCATTTCTCCCTCTATTTCACTGTTGTTTTTCTTCCTCTGACCCATAACAATTCCCCTGTACTTCTGCATGCACCGATCTCTCCACAGGTTTGGAGGATCAAGGCTCTGATACCACTGTAATGATCCCAAGCCAAATTCTTTCTTGGAATCACTAACTACTACTAATTTATTGAGTCATTAAGTGCATACAAGATTCATCAACACATGGAGATCACAATATATTCAAGATGTAGAAGCACAAGCAAAGATCTGAACTTTTATCATGAGCAATGTAAGATCAATACCATAGATGGTCGATCTGGCATAAACCTCAGATGGTCATACAAGCAATAGATATGAGCTGCTACAAAATTCTCCCGACAATACAAAATAATCCTCTAAAGCCTGGATATACAATGAAGACTAAATCAAGCAGATCTGAGCTGCACTAATGCTCAACCTCCAAGCTGGAAAGTGCCACGTCCTGCTAGAATGCTGAAGCCCTGAATAATTCTTCCCTGCTACCAAAAGTTTCCAATCATCCCGAGAAATATGCCAAATGATAGATCGGGCAACTGTAAGGAAAACCTAGATGTCCAAATTCCCAAATCCACTCTCAAACCTCGTAGATCTGAATTCTTCACTGAATGGTGTACCCCACTGGATGACTGAAACCCTAGCTGGTTCGACCCTAATGAAGGAGGCCTCCAAATTCTTTGAAACTCTCCAAGAATATAGATCGGGCTATGAGAATCCCGTGGGAGAAGTTTCAGGCTCAGATCTCAAGCAGATCTCCCTAGATATGAGTTTTACTAAATCACGGGACGTCCCCTATGGCTCCAGGACATCCCAATCTGTAGACAAATATAGAATGATGATAACCCTCTATAAAATCCCTCAAACTGATGGTCCTACCCCTACAAACAAACTCAACTGTCGAAATGGCCCTAGGCCCTCAGGATAAGCTAATTCGAACCTCCCTCGATAAACTGGCCCTGAGACTAGAATGGTGTGGAGGAGTCTTTCATCCCCGAGACCAAGTTGTGGAACAAGGTGAGTGGATATTTCACCACTGAGTTGCTCACAAGGGTTTGTACAGAAAAACCCCCAAAACTGAATGCTCAAGAGCAATAGAAAATGTTAATCCAAAACCAAAATGAGTAATAGGTGCACCCCAACCTCTTACTTATACTTTTCCTTCTAATTCTCTGTTGAGTTAGGTTAACTCCCAGGGTTAATCTTCTATTCTTCTGTTGAGTTATCTTTTACTCCTTTCCTTTTCCTTTCTTAAGTCAACTTAAAAATATAACTTTTAACTTCTTAACTTTTCCCCCTTTCAGTGTGAAACTATGACCTAGTGGGGGTGCCCAAGCCACTGAGTCTCCTCATTACCTCTCTAAGAGGTGGGGGACATTACATGTTTGCAACTTCCTGATAAGGTTTGTTTGGTTGCTTGGCTTCCCATTTTAATTTAGCCATCTCTAAAGTCAAAGACTTCAATGTTTTGGTCATATCATCAAGTTTTGGGTCAGATTTTGTCGGGTTAGAAGAAGAAGGAACCTATTCTCTCTATTTATTTTTGTCCCTATCATATTTGGTCTTTAATTTTTCTGATGCTAGAACATTAGACTCGACCTCAAGGTCTTCCTCTTGCATAGATAGAAAAGTGGTGGACCTTATATCCCTTAACATGAGAGAAAATTCAACATCAAATGCATTTGAAAATGTGATCTTGGTTGAGGTTTTAGTTGGCGTGATCTCATCATGGTTTTTTGTGTACATCTTATTAAACCTCTTAGTTAAATCTAACACTGAATCACCATTCTTCCTTCTCAAAGTGCCAAACTCAGTGATGTAGTACATGTAATCCCTACTATCTCCCCATTGTTTTATAAAGGTTTAATCCAATACATCAATACCTGTAATAGAGTTTGGGAGGAGACCCCGAAATGACTTCCTTACCTCTCCATCCAAGATCTGCAAAACAAATCTCATCCAAATGTCTGCATGTTCAATGTTAAAGTTGTTTATAAAGTTGTAAAAATCTACCAGATGTTCCTCGGTAATGACATCCCCTTCACCATTATACCTAGGAATATATTTCATGTAGTCTTATGTTGGAAATGCATGTAGGTTTCAAGGAAACACTAATGGTGCATACCTGGCTGTAATGATGGCCTCCATCCTATTTATAGCCATCCTTGGGACAACTGGGCTTTGAGGATTAGGAGGAGATACTGGGGTGGTTACTTGAGGATATGTTGAGGTAGAAATTGAAGATGGAGATATTTGAGGGCTTATTACAAGGGGATTTTGAAAAATTATAACCTCAGGCTACTTCTTGTTAAAGACAAGGGCATCCTTTTCAGATGTAGGTTTTCCCTTGGATGATAAGGAATGTCTCTGAGCAAGTTGGTATTTTATTAGTTGTCTCTATGGATCAGAAGTTGTTGTATCACCATTAGGGTTAGGGTTGGATTTTGAGGCTTTAGTATCCTCAAATTTTGATTTCTTAAATCCCTTCTTCAGAGTTAAAGTTCCTTTAGTGGATTTACATTCAGTGGAGTCACCAGGTGAAAGATGTTAGTCAATTTTGTGCCTAATATTTGTTCACCACCAAAGATAAGATCTAATCATTTTCATTCTCCTACATAAATATTGCTTCGTTACTCCATTCCCTAGAAACAACACCAAAATTTGTTGGTTCTAAGGTCTCCAGCTGGCTGCTAAGGGAAAAGATAAGCCACCTTAGTTATTGGGATGATTAGTTTTTATAAGTTTGGTTTATTTGTTTTGATTTTCAGTTGATGGGTGAGCTTCAAGGGCATTGGTCTAGTTGGAATGTTACACAATATTCACTACAATTTCCTTAGCCAATGGCATGCATTCTAGTGTAGCAGATAAAGTATATAAATTAGAACAAAAAAACACTGATAAGTACACAATTTGTCACTTACAGCTAGAAATTTTAGATCTAACACATTGCATTAAACCTAAAACAATACATGGAGTACATTTATCAATAGGTTGTAAGCACATTAGTTGAAAGAGAAATAATATTTTCTTTGAAAAACATTCAACATGCATCCAAATAAGAAGAAAAGACAAGAAATATTGAGAAAGACAGTGTGTTCACCCGAAATTATATTCACTGAGTAGAAAACTTTGCATATCTTACATTTCATAAGCCCAATCTATATCTTGATAGCTTGATACACCCCAAAAATATGAACCTTTTACATTCCTAAATTATTTTATTTATCCACCCAAGGGATTCAAATTCCTATATCAGATCCTAAATTCTACGGTTAATTTGTTCATTGCATTCAGAACTATAGATCTTACACTTCACCATTAGTTATGATTACTTTTCAAGGACACCTCTTTACATTGAGTGAAGTAGAGTTTAGATCCTAATTTGTAGGGATAAATCCCCTTTTTTGGACCCATAAACACGACCTAACAAAAAATTGTTTTTATCAAAACGACATTTTATTACAACTCGATGTAGTAACTCAAACCTAAAGAAAAATATTCTCTAACTAAAACTAGAGTCATTGTTGATAACTAAAGTGTAGGAGCTGTACAAAAACTCTTCAAAGGTTGGAACTTGTTTTCGACTTCGCTTAGATCCACATGTATGCCACTAACTAGAGAAAGGCTTTCGACATTAGAGAAAAACTTGCACAAGCTTCATGTTTTCGTACTTGTTGACAACAATAGACTTAGATGATTTCCTTTAGGAACATGCAAGTATTTTGATGTTTTTTCTGCAAATTTTGGTAATTTCTCTGTAATTTTGAATGTTGCATCTCAATTGTTTTATATTGTTTCTACAACTCTTGAATATATTGCCTCATATTGTCATTATGTTGTTTGATTGTTTTCACCTGTTGCTTATTGTCCTCCATTTCCTTATTACCTCCAGCTTGAGGCTTGATCTCTGTTTTCACTATGTTCTCAATTTTTAGTTCATATGGTAAAGTATATGTCATAAAGGGTAAAGTATATGTCATGTTTTAATGGTTGTTGTGTGTTTGTCTCTTCATCTTGTAACCCTAGAGATACTAGAATTTGTGCCCAAGATATTTTCAATTCACTGAGAGAATATATAACTAGTATTTTTATAAATACCCGATGGTAGAGGCTCCTATGAGTAATTTGTGGATAGTTTTGGACTTGTTTGGCCATCTTGGTTAGGATTTTCAGAAGGTAGAATGGGAAATTAATCTCCTTATCACCATTTAGATGCATGAGAAATATGAGATGATAGAAATGAATAATAAAAAATCTACCTTCTCCAATGATGTACCTATGTATTTCCGACATGATGCCTCTCCATTCCTCTCTTAGCCATTGGATTGGGATTCCCCGATTCCAGTCTGGGATTTGATGCTCTAGTACCAGGAACGTGTTGCATATCTTAGTTGGTAACTTCCATTTCTTGAACCACCTCTTGAAATTGATAAGATCACATGAACTCACAATATAATGCTCTATTACATGGATGATTACATCCCCAACTTGTGTCTAGAATCCATCAAAGTTTTGTGCAAAAACTAGAGTGTTTTCTATATGGTGTCCATTGAAATCACAGATGAAATCGTACCAGTCGCCCTTGATGAATATGTCCTTGATCTCTGGTATGGCTTCGAACAACTCAAACGTTGATGGATCTACCCTCTAAATATGCCATCACTCTCTTGGTGGTATCATCGTGCCCTAGCTCGCTTTGTTTATAATGGTGGCCGAGACTATGCACCACTTACGGTTTAATCAATACCTGCAATGAAAATTATAGATGGAATCAACGCGCGTGACTTTGAGGGTAGTAGGAACAAATGAGTGTCATTTGGGTTTCAATTAGCTTTATCAAAACTTTAAAATATATTTAAGCCATGTAAATTCATTAAAACAAATATTGTCTATTGATTGCAAGAATGTTGGCATTCTTGCAATCAACACTTTTACACCTGTAGGCCTAGGTTAAATTTCTTGTGATCCATTCGTGATATAAACCATGGTGATAAGACTTTTCCAAACTCAAACAAGACCTGACTCAACCTTATAAAAAAAAAAACTAACATTACAAAAATAAGGGATGACATAAAACAAAATGACTTAGTACACGATGAAGAAGAAATACTAACTAAGAGCTAGGTTGAAAGATGAATAGGATGGTTTGATGAGTAGAAGGAAGAGGTGCAAGCCTAGGAAATAACATTCGCTCCAACTATGGGTAGCACTTCTCTGTGAGGTGCTAAGAACAACATATAGGTGTGACTTATTTATTTATTTCTTCCACCCTTCCATAAACCACTTTATTCCCTTACCATCCCTGACATCTATCTTATTTCAATTAAAAACTAAATCTGCAACTATACCCCATAACCTTTATTGGGATATCGAGTCTTTTATTCACACTAAACTACCAAATCATACCGAAAACTAAAGCAACTATGTACAAAATAAACACTTTGGTTCATCGGGTAAAATAATGCTTTAGGAAGTGCCCATTGACTGGGTTTCCAAAGATCTCAGTGTCATCAAGATTTTGCAATACAAAGGTATTGTTATTCAGAACCTTGTCTAATTTAAAGGGGCCAAACCAAAGGTTATCAAATTTACCATGTTTTGGCTTGTCCTCCCTCCTAGCATCCCACCTCAGAACTAGGTCACCTGCTTGAAAAGTATATTTTTTTATTTTCCTGTCAAAGTTTTCCTTCAATTTTCTTTGATAAACCTCAATTTTCTCATTTAATATTTATTTTCAGTCTGTATCAGTGGAGCATCTAATTGGTTGAAGATATGGTGCAATTCAAGTGCTTTGCAATTTGAATCAAATAACACTTTTGCAAGGACATGTCCCTTAATCAGTTTAGTGGGCTTTATGTGCATATCATATTCTAGAATTTTGACTGTCCATTTTCCTGTCTTCCCAACATTGTCTGGTTGGACAAGGAGTTCCTTTATACTATTTTTAGGTACATAAGCAGTTATCTTAGACTAGAGAACATAAACCCTGAAGGATTTCAAGGCCTTCACTAAGGCATAAGCATGCTTTTCCATTATTTCATATTTCAATTTTGCATCCTTGAGTGTTTTGATAAAAAAGCAAATGGATTGTTCATACCCATTTTTATTCTTTTGCATTAGTACAGTAACAATAGTCTCCTTAGAGGAAAAAGTGAATATTATCAATTATTTGGAGAAATTTTGACTAACTAGAACATGGGCTTCAATTAGAGCTTGTTTTATCCTTTGGAAGGATGAACTTTCTTCATGTGTCCACTTGATGTTAACATCCTTTATTAGCATGTTTGTAATGGGCCTAATGATCTCAGCAAATTTTGGTACAAATTTCCTCAATAAATTTATTTTTCCCATGAAAGACTGTATGACCTTCTTATTTCTAGGGATGTCAATTTTCTGAATAGTATCTACTCTCTCTAGGTCTACCTTTATCCCTCCTACAAATATAATGTGACCTAGGAGCTTTCCTTATAACATATAATAATGGGATTTTTTGGGATTTAATGAGATTCCATACCTTCTACATTTTTGAAATATTTGTTTCAGGTGTTGCAGATGTTCCTTGTCAGATTTTGAAAAGATAGTGATGCCATCAAGTTATATCACCATGAACTTGTCCTTTTCACCCACAAATGAAATTTCCATGGCCCTTTGGAAGGTGGCCCCTAAATTCATCAAGCCAAAGTGAATTTTTTCATACATGAAGGTGCCCCATGGGGTAGTGAAGGCAAGTTTTTCTTTGTCTTCATCTAACACTGCTATCTAATTGTATCTAGAATAACCATCCAGCATGGAAATTTTGTGATAACCTACCACCCTTTGCAAAATGTGATCCACCTTGGGCAATGGATAGTTGTCTTTCAACAGACACTTGTTCAGGTTTTTGAAGTCCACACATAACTGTATTTCACCACTCTTTTTCCTGACCGACACCAAGTTGGCCACCCAATGTGGATATCTCAAACGCACAATAATATTGGCATCAAGCATCCTCTTCAATTCTTTTTCAATAATAGACATCAAGAGAGCGTTATACTATCTAATTTTCTACCTAAATGGATTAGATCCCAATTTTGGAGGAATTTTACGTTGAATGTGTTAAGCCCTAAATAGTGGCTCATTACCCCTTAATTGGGGCATATTACATTAGTAATGTTATTTTATTTATGTCGGCTTTATTCCATTAGTTGTAATTATACCTCCTAGTCTCCTATATATACAAAGGAGACATTTTCATTTGGAATCATCTTGTAATTGTACATTTATGCGGGCATAAGGAGGTTTTCCCCTCGAAGAGGATTAATATCTGAATTTATCTCTTTTTCAAGGCATTGAGTACTTATTCTAAGGTTTTTCTATGCTATATTGATATTTGTTTCATAACATATGGTATCAGAGCTTAAGGTCTTGGGGTTTCACTACTACATCTGAGACACCTTGGAATTTTCGCTATAACTTGTTTTCTACAACATTTCAGAAGGAACAGCTTGGAGGATATTTATCATACAAAGCAAGGTACGTTGGGTTACAATTTCAGCTCTTGGGGCCTTATACTTTTGGATATATAGCCTATGCAATATAGGGTTCAAGAATCATCCTGAACTGAGGAATTTTCTCTATAAAAAAATTTCTATAACATTTCAGACCCTGAAATCTGGAGGATGATTACCGAAATTAGTAAGTTATCTATGGTAAAAATTTCATCTTCTGGGTCATCTTACATTTTCGGATACACCCTATGGAAGATAGGGTATCAGACTAGTCTTATTGACTAGTCTCATGAAGGTGTTCCAGACAAAACAATCATAAATTCTTCCTAGAGTATCCAAATGGAGTGAGATTGGTTGCATTGGATAATGGATAGTCTGTAGTATTTATGGTACACGTTTCAGAATTTTATTTCAATTATTTTGTGCAGGGAATGCTATACAAGTGAGATCTCCTACAAAGCCCAAAAATCAGCAAGTTGTGGGGAAGTTACTGTAAATTCCATTTGGCACATCAAATTTTGATCAAACCTGTGGCATTACAGAGAAGAAATATCAGAGAACTATAGAAAAGAAAGTTTCATACCCAGAAGGGCCGAAACTTGGAGATACAGCAGAAGAAATATTATCTAGCAGAACCACCTTAAAATCAAGTTTCAAAAGTGATACCTGGCCAACATGCCACCCAAAAAGGGAACTTCTACACCAAATAAGCCTCTAGACAATCCTACATGGACTCTTGATGAAGGTGAAGAAATGTGTAGGGACATAAATGATTTACAAAAGAATATAGTAACAAAATATGAACTACAAGAGATGATGGATTCAACAGAAGCTAAGTTTGAGGAAATAAATACTAAGATGGATGGTTTAAAAGGGGAGATCATGGAAGGATTGAAAAAATTCCTAATAGAGAGGACACTTGAAAGTGACAATGTATCCCATGAAATTCATGATGAGGACACAAGGAAGGTGAATCAAGAATGGAGAAACTCCAACTTTGGGTTGAAGACCAACCACGTTCCTAAGATCAATATGAGGAAGTTTGATGGCAAGGACCCAATAACATGGATACTTTAAATGGAGAAATTATTTGATATACATAATGTGCCACATACACAAAAGGTATGAATTGCTTCTTTATATTTAGAACCCAATCAATTTGTATGGTATCGATGGCTTTGTTCTCGCAAATCACTTGTCACTTGGACAATTTTCACGGAAGAAATGATAGCACACTATGAGGATACAAGGAGCAATACCGTCTTTAGCCAATTGATAAACCTCATGAAAAGGGGTTCAGTTACAGAGCACATTGAGAACTTCCAAATATTGAATATAAAGGTAATAGATATTCCAGATGAGCACTTGATTGATGTATTCATAGGAACTTTAAAGGATAACATTCAACATGAGGTTCGCCTTTGGGAACCCAAATCATTGGAGAATGCATTTAGGGTGGCAGGAAATGTTGAAAGTAAAAATATGGCTATGGCTACTAGAAGGACCAATCCTAACATCTATAGAGAGAATAATTATCCTTCTTCTAAAACACCTCAACCTATAAGGTTGACACCTCAACAATTAGAGGAAAGAAAAGAAAAAGGTTTATGCTTTAATTGTGACAACAAGTATAGTAAGGGACATAAGTGTGGTTACAAGAAATTATTCTACATAGGTTGTGAACAGGAAGAAGAAGAAGAAGAAGAACCATCTTAAGATGAAAATGTAGAAGCAATTTCATCTGAAGAATTGTCTCCCACGATATCGTGTAATGCATTGGCTAGAATTAGCACTCCTAAAACCCTCAAGATCGAAGGATGTATCAAAAAGAAAAAGGTAATAGTCTTAATTGATCCTGGAAGTACTCATAATTTCATTCACTATAAATTAGCCAAAGCTCTCAATTGCTTTGTATATCCAGCGCCAGAGTTTCAAGTAATGATTGCATATGGAGGAACTATAAATTGCTCAGGAAAATGAAATAATATCAATCTTAATATGGGGGAATATGTAATGAATAGTCCAATGATTTCTATACCCATGGGTGGTGTTGACATTGTACTAGGAATCCAATGGTTACAATCATTAGGAGCAATGTCTTTTAATTTTCAAGAACTTTTCATGAAATTTTCATTGGAAAGAAAAGAAATTGAGTTAAGAGGTATCACAGTGAAACCCGGTAAAGTGATAAGCTCTAATGGAATGACAAAATTATTGAAAAGGGGGCATCAAGGTGTTATTGCACAAATATGCTCACTAGATGTTCAAACATATAACCCATCTATTCCTCAAGATCTCCAAGGGACCGTTGATAAGCATTCCAAAGTATTTGAAGATATTCCCAAAGGTATTCCACCCACTCTAAATCATGATCATGATATTCACCTAATTCCTGGGAGTGTTCCTCCTAACATTGGGCCATACAGATACCCTTATGCCTAGAAGAGTGAAATTGAGCACATGGTTGAAGAAATGTTAGCGGATGGCATTATTAGACCTAGCCAAAGTTCTTAATCTTCATCGGTGTTAATGGTATTCAGTAAATATAGTTCATGTCGTATGTGTCCAGATTGTAGAGAGCTCAACAAGATCACTATTAAAGATAATTTTCCCATTCCCATCATTGATGAATTGTTAGATGAAATACATGGAGCAATATATTTCACAAAGTTGGATCTTCGTTTAGGGTATCATCGGACTAGAATGAAGGAATAAGATATCCCAAAAACAACATTCCGAACTCATGAAGGCCATTATGAATTTTTGGTCATGCCTTTTCGCCTTACAAATGCACCTTCCACATTCCAACGGTTGATGAATTCCATTTTCAAGACCTTCCTTCGAAATTTTGTGTTAGTATTTTTTTATGATATACTAATCTATAGCAAGTCTTGGGAGGATCATGTGCGACAGTTGACAAGGTGATACAGCTACTAAAGGAGCAAAAACTGTATGCAAAACCATCCAAATGTTTCTTTGGAGTGAAGGAAGTAGACTATTTGGTTCATATTCTATCTCATGAAGGTGTCAAGGTAGACCCTAATAATATTAAGGCCATAATGTATTATCCGATTCCCAAAACATTGAATAATCTTAGAGGATTTTTGGGTTTGACAGGTTACTACCGCAAGTTTGTTCGGCACTATGGAAGAATAGCAACACATTTAATGACACTAACTAAGAAGGATGCATTTTCATGGACTCCAGAGGAAACTAAATATTTTGAACAACTTAAAGAGGTGATGTGAAAAGCTCCTATCTTAACCACTCCAAACTTCACAAAAACCTTTATTGTGGAATGTGATGCCTCAGGAAATGGAATTGGTGCCATCCTAATGCAAGAAGGAAGGCCCCTAGCTTGTGAAAGTCGACCACTCAAGGGAAAGAACTTACACAAACCCATTTATGAGAAGGAAATGATGGCAATACTACATGCATTGAAGAAATGGCGTCCTTACCTAATACGTAGGCACTTCAAGGTCAAAACAAATCATGATAGTCTTAAATACTTCTTGGAACAAAGACTATCTTCAGAAGAACAACAAAAATGGGTAACCAAGATATTGGGTTATGATTTTGAAATCATCTATAAAAAAGGTAAGCAAAATGTTGTGGCAGATGCACTCTCAAGAAAGGATGAAGATGTTGAGGCCTTTCTTTGTGCTATCTTGATCATCCAACCCGATTGGATAATAGAAGCAAGGGATGAATGGAAGAATGACGAAAAAGTGTGGACTCTCATTCAAAGGTTGCAGCAGGATTCCAGTACATCAGATACATTTACATGGAAAAATGATTCACTATGGTACAAATATTGCTTATATTTATGTAAGAACTCCCAACTTAAACAAAAGGTACTATTGGAATTGCACACCTCTCCAGTAGGAGGGCACTCGGGATTTTTGAAAACCTACCATAGGGTCAAGAAGGAATTTTTTGGGGATGGCCTTAAAATTGATGTTCAAAGGTTTGTGACCGAATGTTTGGTTTTCCAACAAAATAAGGTGGAAACAATTAAGACCCCAGGTCTTTTACAACCATTAGCCATCCCAAGTCAACGTTGGGAAGAGGTTTCCATGGATTTCATCACAGGGTTACCAAAGTCTGAAGGAAAGAGTGTCATCATGGTGATTGTTGATAGAATGACCAAGTACACACACTTTTGTGCATTCTCTCATCCCTTCAAATCTAGTACAGTTGCCACCGCATTCATGGATACAATTCAAAATCTACATGGCAGCCCAAAGATTATTGTAAGTGACAAAGAACCCATCTTCACTGGACATTTTTGGACAGAATTATTTTCTTGTTTAGGTACTCAATTGACTCATAGCTCATCCTATCATCCTCAATCTGATGGACAAATTGAGATAGTGAACAAATGTCTGGAAGGCTAACTGCGTTTCTTTTTCTTTGATAAACAAACACAATGGTTCAAATGGTTACCCTTGGCAAAATGGTGGTATAACACTTCCTTTCATACTGCAACAAAAATTACACCATTTATGGCACTCTATGGATACCACCCTCCTTCCATCACTTCTTCTCTAAGAAAAAAATCTAAGGTTCAAGCAGTGGAATATCACATCGAGCATCAATAAGAAGTTCTCCAAATATTAAAGGACAACCTGACAATGGCACAAAATTGCATGAAACAACAAGCAAATCAACATCGTAGTGAAAGAAGTTTTGAAGTAGGGGATTGGATGTTTTTAAGACTACAACCATACAAACAGATGTCCCTCAAGCAAGCCAAGAAGGATAATAAATTATCACCAAAGTATTACGGCCCTTATAAGGTGTTGCAAAAGATTGGTACTATGGAATACAAATTGGAGTTGCCTACATCTTCACGAGTACACCCAGTTTTCCATGTTTCATGCTTAAAGAAGGTTATAGGTGACAAGATCCCAGTTCAAACTATATTTCCAGAACTTGATGAGGAATGAAAAATCATATTGGAGCCAAAATCCATCACTGACACAAGAATTCACCAGCAGAGGAATAGATCCATTTCAAAGTATCTCATTAAATGGAGGAAACTACCGGCTGAAAATTCCACTTGGGAAGATGAGTCTTTTATACAGAAGCATACAGAGTTACACAAGCGTTGTGGAAAACATTTTTCTCAAGGGGAGGGGCATGTTAAGCCCTAAATAGTGGCTCATTACCCCTTAATTGGGGCATATTACATTAGTAATGTTATTTTATTTATGTCGGCTTTATTCCATTAGTTGTAATTATACCTCCTAGTCTCCTATATATACCAAGGAGACATTTCATTTGGAATCATCTTGTAATTGTACATTTATGTGGGCATAAGGAGGTTTCCACCTCGAAGAGGATTATTATCTAAATTTCTCTCTTTTTCAAGGCATTGAGTACTTATTCTGAGGTTTTTCTATGCTATATTGATATTTGGTTCATAACAGAATGATTCCAATGTCAAAGGTTTTGAGGTATTCATAAGACCATGCAAAAATATCAACAAATTTTTTCATAAGGCTGGCATACCTCTCTCTCTTCTCAGCTGGCAGTGCTTTGGATATCTTGACGATCTTGGGGTCTGCAACTATCCCAATATTGCAGTCTACATCCTCATGTTCCTGAATTTTAGTTGCAGCTTTCGTGGAGACACCATTGTTGTAAAAAAATCTCTCCAGTGGAACTAAGTCCTTTGGAATATGTTTTGTTTTCAGTTCCATAATTTTGTGACCAGACACCTTATTCAAAAAAAGAGGTTCCCGATGATTTTATGTTTCATCATTCTCATTTTTTTGGTCAATAAAAATATTTTAAAATTCATAAATGGTTTGCAAAAATATCTTGAGCTCTTGATCATCACTAAAAACCTACCAGTGTTTGACATTGTCTTGTATGGTTTTTTTGTGCCTAATATCCACCTCATATTTATCATTTGGACCAATGGGAGGCATGAAAGTACTAGCAGCCAGAGCTAAAGAGTCTTCCCTTTGATTGGCATCTCTAGGGACAAAAGAAATATTGAAAGTCGGAAAGAAATTATGAACTATGTCCCATACCTCATTCCTATATTTCCTCATCATCAGTTGTTTTGTTTGATAAATTTCCTTTACCTGATTAACAACCAATTCAAAATCACCGAAGACTGTCAATTTGTCAATGACCATATCTTTTGAATTTCTCAACCTCGTCACTAAGGCTTCATACTCTACTATGTTGTTGGTTTTTTCAAATTCTAATTTGTATGAGAGTGAAACCACTTCCTTTGAAGGGGAAATAAATACTATGCCAACACCATAGCCCTCCTTTGAACATGAACCATGAAAATACATCCTTAACATTTCATTTCCTTGGCTTATCTCTTGTTGGTTGCTACATTTGCTAACTGATAATTCTGGATCATCACTGATATGAAAAATAGATGACCCAATTTCATCTTCTACAACAAATATGAGATGATTACATGGATTCTAATGATCTCTCACAATATAAGCCAATCTGACTTCTTTGTACAATCTTCTACGTTCTCCTCTGAAAAAAAGGATTGTCGCATATGTAAGATCCATCTGCAGAGATCCTCCCACTTTATTGGCCTAAGACCTGGATAAAATCATGCCAAAATTGGGTTGTATATCAGCTACAACAATATCCATAACAATGATTTTCATGGGAAATTGATATAGAGAAACAACCAAATCCTTAGTTGCTCCCAAACATTTAACCCTTTTAGAATCAAATGAGTAAATGTTTTGGTATGGCATGGCAATTTCTAACCCTAGCTCATCCATGAAAAACTTAGGCATGACATTGTGTGATGCCCCAAAGTCCATAAGGAAGTTGTGCATAATTTTGTCATGGACATTCAAGGATATGTAAAAAGGTGGGGAAGCATTAGACCCATATTCAATGTGTGGGCCAACCTTCATAGCATGATTCTCATCTTGTAATTTTTTCACATCAGATCAACCAGCAGAATCAAGTGCAAAACCTTCATGATAGACATTTTAAAAGGCTCATTTTTCATTAACTCTGTCAAAGGTACAAGAATATCAATTTTTCTTAACTCATGCTCTATATTGAAAGAAGTTACTTGTCTATCCACCTCTTTCACTTCTAGAACAATATATTTAGTTGGTTATTGTTGATGATCTACTTTGTTTCTTGTGTATTTGTTTGGATATTTCTTGGGTGGAAGATCTAATTTCTTATTCTGAGTTGTCACATTTATTTTGGGACCCCCTAGCCTAGGCCTTAGATCATACTTATTTTGAGGATGAATTTGAAAAAATTCATCTCTCTTTCTGTCATCATTAAACATGTTTGACATTAGAGAAATTTTGTACTCTTGCTGAGTTAGGTGACTAGGATGGTGGTGAGATTTATTAAAAAGGACTACAAAATTATCTCAAATATCATTACTTTCCTCCATCTCTTCAACTTCATTGTTCTGAAGATGGGGTACAATCCTTCTTTCCCTCTGCATGATTTGAGGGGAATTATTGGGTCTTCTGAATTGATTAAGGTTCTTGTTTGCAACTTCCTGATAAGGTTTGTTTGGATGCTTGGATTCCCATTTTAATATAGTTACCATTGAAGTCAAAGCCTTCAATTTTCTGGTCATCTCATCAATTTTTGGGTTAGATTATGTCGAGTTAGAAGAAGAAGAAGGAACCTTGTCTCTTTGTTTATTTTTGTCCCTGTCGGATTTGGTCTTTAATTTTTCTAATGCTAGAATATTAGACTCGACCTCAAGGGCTTCCTCTTGCATAGATAGAAAAGTGGTGGATCTTCTATCCCTTAAAAAGAGAGAAAATTCAACATCAAATACATTTTCAAATGTGATCTTGGATGAGGTTTCAGTTAGCTTGATCTCATAATGGATTTTGTTGTACATCTTATTAAACCTCTTAGTGAAATCTGAGACAGACTCACCATTCTTCCTTCTCAAAGCCCCAAAATCAGTGATGTAGTACATGTAATCCCTCCTATATCCCCATTGTTTTACAAAGGTTTCATCCAATGCATCAATACCTATAATAGAGTCTGGGAGGAGACCACGAAACCACTTCCTTACCTCTCCATCCAGGATCTACACAAACAATATCATCCAAACATCTGCATGTTCAATGTTAAATTTGTCTGCAAAGCTATAAAAAAATACTAGATGTTCCTCAGCAGTGACATCCCCTTCGCCATTGTACCTATGCAGATATTTCATGTAGTCTCCTATTGGAAATGCATGTAGGTTTTGAGGAAGCACTAATGGTGCATACCTGGACGTAATGATGGCCTCCATCTTGTTTATAACCATCTATGGGACACTGGGATTTGAGGCTTAGGAGGAGCATGAGGAGATGATGATGTAGGAGTTGAAGATGGAGATATGTGAGGGCTTATTACAAGGGGATTTTAAAAAATTATAACCTCAAGATACTTCTTGTTGAGGATAGGGGAAAGATTTTCAAATTCATGCATGCCTTTGGATGATAAGGAATGTCTCTAAGAAAGTGTGGATTTTATTAGTTGTCTCTCTGGATCAGAATTTTTTGTGTCACCATTAGGATCAGGGTTGGATTTTCAGGCTTTAGTATGCTTAGAGTTTGATTTATTAAATCCCTTATTGTGAGTCAAAGTTCCTTTAGTGGATTTATATTTAGTGGAGTCGCCAAGTGAAATATGGCAGTCGTTTTTGTGCCTGGTCTTTGTTCACCATAAAATATGAGATATGATCATTGTCGTTCTCCCAGGGAAATATTGCTTCGTTACTCTGTTCCCCATAAACAATGCCAGAAGAGGTTCTTCCTAAGGTCTACACCTGAATGCTAAGGGAAGAGCTAGGCCACCTCAGTTATTGGGATGATTGGTTTTTGTAAGTTTGTTTTATTTGTTTTGATGGTCAATTGATGGATGAGATTCAAGGGCATGTGTCTAGTTGTATTGTTACACAATATTCACTAGAATGTTTCCCTTAGAAAATGGCATGTATTCTGGTGTAGCAGATAAAAGATATAAAAGTAGAATAGAAAAACACTCACAAGCATACAATTTGTCACTTGTAGCTAGAAATGTTAGATAAAACACATCGCATTAAACCTAAAACAATACTTGGAGTACATTTCTCAACTAGTTGTAGGCACATTAGTTGAAAGAGAAAGAATATTTTCTTTGAAAAACATTCAACATGAATCCAAATAAGAAGAAAAGACAAGCAATATTGATAAAGACAGTCTGTTCACCCGAAATTATATTCACTAAGTAGAAAACTTTGCAGATCTTACACTTCATAAGTCCAATCTATATCATGATATCTTGATATACCCCAAAAATTTGAACGTTTTTCATTCCCATATTCTTCTATTTATCCACCCAACTGATTCAAATGCCTATCTCATATCCTTAATTATAGGGTTAATATGTTTATTGCATTCATACCTGTAGATATTACACTTCACCATTAGTTATGATTACTTTTCAAGGACACCTATTTGCATTGAGTGAAGCAGATTTTAGATGTTAATTTGTAGGGATAACTCCCCTTTTCTAGGCCCATAAAATTGACCTAAAAAATCATTGTTTTTATCAAAAATACCTTTTATTACAACTGGTTGTAGTATCTCAAACTTAAAGAAAAATATTCTTTGACTGAAACTATAGTCACTACTAATAACTAACGTGTAGGAGTTGCGCAAAATCTCTTCAAACGATGGAACTTATTGTTGACTTCACATGGATCCACACGTATGCCACGAACTTGAGAAAGTCCTTAGACACTGGAGAAAAAATTGCACAGGCTTCATGTTTTCTTACTTGTTGACAACAACAAACTTAGATGATTTCCTTTAGGAACATGCATGTCTTTTGATTTTTTTCTACAAATTTTGGTACTTTCTCTATAATCTTGAATGTTGAATCTCAAGTGTTTGATATTGTTGTTGCAACTCTTGAATATTTTTCTTCATACTATCATTCTTTTGTTTGAGGGTTTCCACCTGCTGCTTACTTTCCTCCATTTCCTTTTTACCTTCCGCTTGAGGCTTGATCTATGTTTTCACTCTGTTATCAGTTCTAAGTTCATGCTCTTCCTCAGTAGTAGGCCTATTGAGATCAATGGAGATCTTAGTTTTCCTAGGTCTCATCTCATACATTGGCTTCTTCTCAGGCTTGTCTCTAATGTTGTCTTCCACAAGCTCATGTACCCTCAACATTTCCCCCTGCATTTGTTCAGTCTCTTCTAATTCTTTCTCTCAGGCATACTCTATTTCTGGACCTGTGGTGTACTATGTTTCTAAATTAGAAGGCTTAATACCTAAGCTATGTCCCTTGTTGTTCTTATTTTTGGCCTTGTCTATTGGCATTTCCTTCAAAGTGTGGATGGTCATTTCTTCCATGTTGGTAAACCCAGAGGGCTCTTCATCAGTGCCTTGATCTTCTATTACAATTAGTTGTTGTTTCTTAAGGGATGGATCGAACAAGGAATTGGATTTTATCCTCAGTTGGTTGGTCAAATTAGTCTTTCGATTTGGTTTACTTGGCATCCCTGGGACCTGTTTCCCCTTTTTATTCCTGCCCTATTTTGTCTCAGGAGGCTCTTCAATATGTGTATCAGGTGTCACAAATTCAATTGTATCTTCTTCGAGACTAACCTACTTATTCTTCTGATGTTTTCTTAGTTTTAGTTTAGGATTTTTTTCTACCTTCATACCAATGGACACAGGTTCAACCTCAATATGATCAGGGGATGGTTGGACTACTAGAGAAACCTATTTTTTACCCTTTTTGACATATACTTTATCATCTTCTCTAGCCCTCTGTTTCACTGTGGATGACCTAAGTTTCCTTTGAGGTATTTTATCCTTTTATGGAATGGTGGATCTTCCTTTGACAGATTTGTTGCTTCATTTTGCAGGTAGGGTGTGTTGTTTAGAATGTTGGATGGTTTTTGATGAACTTCCAGGCTATGTGGAAACCCTAGTTGCCTAGGAAATTTCAATTTCTTGTTCTGATGGTTGTTGTGTGTTTGGCTCTTCATCCTGTAACCCTAAAGATACTAGAAGTTGTGCCCAAGAGATTTTCACTTCATCGAGAGCATATAGAACTAGTATTTTTATAAATCACTGATGGTAGAGGATCCTATGAGAACTTTGTGGATAGTTCTAGACTCGTTTGGCCTTCTTGGTTAGGATGTTTAGAAGGTAGAATAGGAGATTCATCTCCTTATAACCATTTAGATGCATGCTAAATATGAGATGATAGCAATGGACAATAAAAAACCTACCTTCTCTAGTAATGTACCTATGTATTTCCGACAGGATGCCTCTCCATTCCTCTCTCAACCATTGGATCGGGATGCTCTAGATCTAGTATGGGCTCCAATGCTTTGGTACTAGGAACTGGTTGCATATCTCAACTGGTAACTTCCCTTTATTGAACCACCTCTCGCCATTGATAGGGAGAGCAGATGCAATCAAAATTTAATTCTCTGTTACATGGATGATTACATCCCCAATTTGTGTTTAGAATCCATCAAAGTTTGTGCAAAAATTAGAGGGATTATTGTATGGTGTCCATTGAAAGAACAAATGAAATTGTACCACTCATCCCTGATGAATATGTCCTTAATCTCTAGTATGGCTTTGAAAAACTAAAACCTTATTGGATCTTCCCTTTGAAGCTGCCAACGCTCTCATGGTGCTATGATCATGCCCTAGCTCCCTCTGTTAATAATGATGGTTGAGACTATGCACCACTTAGGGTTTACTCAATACATGCAATGAAAAATGCACAGGAAACCAACGCACATGACTTTGAAGGTAGATGAAACAAATGAGCGTGATTTGGGTGCCAATAGGATTTATTGAAACTTTGTAATATATTTAAGCCATGAAATTCATTAAAACAGATATTGTATGTTGATTGCAAGAATGTTGGAATTCTTGCAATCAACACTTTTACACCTTTAGGCCTAGGTTAACTATCTTGTGATCCATCAGTGATATATACCATGGTGATAAGACTTGTCCAAACTCAAATCAAGACCTGAATCAACCTTATAAAAATAAAAACAACTAACGTTAAGAAAAGAGGGGATGACATAAAACAAAATGACTTAACACACAATTAAGAAGAATGAATAACTAAGAGCTAGGTTGAAATATGAATAGACTAGTTTGATGAGTAGAAGGAAGAGGTGCAGGCCTAGGAAATAACACCATCCTTTCAAGATGCCTAGGGTTTAATGTACCTACTAGATGCTTGGGGGGTATAATACCAACCAAATAAGGCATGGGACCAAAGATACAAACTAAAGTTGAGGGGGGAAAACAACTTAAATTCCAAAAATTAAGGAGATGGTTGGAGTTATACTTGCACTCCCCCAAAGTTACGATGTGAAATTTTGATGCCTTTTGTAGTCACACCATAATGGTTGACTCATATTTAGTTGCAATATAGGGACCCATGTCATAGAGAGCTGGACCATTCAAGGGATAGGAGGGTGATTTGAAGGTTGTTAATGGTATAATTTTGGAGGGGGTCGGGTAAGGAAGAAAGTAAATCTTTGTGAATGACTTTATTTGATACATGATTATGTGTGCTTAATGCTTATTAAGCATTTAGGAATATAATTAATAGCATGTAGAAGTATAAGGTTCGCTATGCTTTTTTAGTATCACAAGTGTAAGGTTTACTCGTGGTGGTCATACGAGTAACTCCCTCTTCTAGACAATAGTACTATTGTATCAGTAGGTGCATTTTTGGATGATGGTTGTGTATATCAAATGAAAAATAGTGTTCTTCATAAGAAACAAGTAAAAGTATAATTTATTTAAATAATAATAATAATAGGAGCACACAAAAAGAAGATTATTGAAAATATCAAAAATATTTTTTTTATTGCATGAGGATGATCAATGGAGGTGTGCATGCTAATAAAATAATATTTTAATTACACTTGTGTGCCTAAATTCTTTTATATTTAATAAAATAATATTTTAATTACAATTGTGTCTAAATTCTTTTATATTTAAAGAAAAGGGAGTTAGTTTTGGCTTTTTTATATGTTTTTTCATTACCTCTTGAGAGATATTATTTGGTTTAATGGACGGAGTAGAGGAGGCTATGAACGTTGCATGAGACTTGCATTACTGATTGGGGACCAATCTATGATTGAGGGGTTGGTTTAGAGGAAAGTTTTCCTCAGTGTGTTTTCCAAGGGTTGTTGTTTCTACGATTAATTATTGTTAGCAATTTGGTGGGTGTAAATGTTTTTTTAAGTAAACTTCAAATTGTTACTTCTTGGAATTCCTCCAAGCTTTTCTTGATTCTGGGTAAATATAATTATTTAAAGTACATATAAATTTTAATAAATTGTATTGTTAGATTTGACTCTATATAATGGTAATCTTGTTGGTTATTATATTTAGTGATGTTGGTTGTTAAATTAAAACATGTTGGAATGTAAATTTAAGTTTTTACTCGTGTTGGGTTTGCATACATGAAAAATATTGTATTTTGGGTATTATAGTATACCCTAAAATCTGTAATGCATTGGTTAGTGCTACTACTTCCCTTTGTTTTTAATTCTTACTACATTCCCAACAAAAAGGATGATGGTGCATTTATCTAAATGGAACTATAAATATCTTATTTTTCTTTTCACTTTTCTAAGTATATTTTTTTCAAATTTTATATTCATTAAATACGCATTTGCAATTATTTTACTATATATCCATTTGAATATTATTTCAAATTCACAAAGGAAAATAAATAAATGCAAAAAAAACATATAGTACATTAAATTTCATTAGTGTACCATAATTTACAATGTCCTCCACCTTGCACATTAAATAAATGACACCACCATAGGTAATATTAGACAAGCATCCATATAATTTAGAAAAATATTGATATTGTTCAATTTAAGTAATAAACATTCCTACATGTTTATTTCCACTAGGGTGATACCCCTCCATAGAACATGACGATGATATTATTCATCATCCTAATCCTATTTATGAAATAGAGTGTGGTCCATAGAAGATTAGAAAGATATATAAATGGAATTATATATCATGGAATTAATTGAGACTTTTGAAAGAATTCATGAAAATTTTGTGTTACTTAAAAATGGAATTATATATTGTATGTAGTTATACTTAATTAACTGCAAAAAAAATTATCTATAAATTTTTCATTTTCAAAGTTAGTTTAAAAAATTATGGAAATAATTTCTTTGTTGCAAAACATTTTAAGTGAAAATTAACAATATTAGTCTTAATACTCTTCATCTAGTGGTTGAACAACCCACCATATCCTATATTACCACAACACATGTCACATGGTAAACCTCCAACTCAACATGGCATGCCACACAACCCCCTTCTATCTCATGACAACACTATAGGAAATCCCCTCTATCTCATAACACACTTGCACACAACTCCCCTCCATATAATTTACACACTACACCATCAATATGATCATGACACTCACCATCCCACTCCCAATATCAATTTCTTATCTTCTTCATTCATGGTTGTTCGTAGCATGGGGAAAATGTACATAGAGATACACATGGAGAGTGATGGAGTCTTCTTGAAGGCAAGACAATTTCTTGGTAAGTAATATTTAGTTACATTATTATTATGTGTTTAAGTATTTTATGTTTTTCTTATACTATATGTAATTCTATGGATTATTTTTCTGAAAGTAATAAATTTTATATGGACTTGTATGAGATGGAGAATAAAATTTAACACCAACTATCAAGTTGGACCATAGATCAAAAGAGAATAAACAATTGAGGAAATAAGTTATGAAGTACATGGTGGAATGTTATGAATCAATATTCAATGAAGGGGTGGCTGATTTTATCATGAAAATGATATGTTGTGGGTGTGAGACACCTTACATATAAAACTATCCAAAATCCTCATTATGAGAATCTTGCATCAATGTTGGAACAAAAATGGGATTCTCTAAAATCTGATTTCAGGAAAATAATAACCAAGTTCTTCCAAACATATAGATTAACATTTTGATTCCAAGGAGGGAAGTAATAAGTGGAAAAGAAAGGGTAAGAAGGTTGTCAACACTACACATCAGTGAAAGGGTCCAAGTAACCATTATAACATTGATGTTCATACTAAAGATAATATTGGAAGATACATCTTAAGATAATTCCAAAGAATAGAAAGAATAAGTCCAAGAATAGGAACATGATAAGAATGGATTCAATTAACCAAGTAGAGAGTGGATTATATGGAGACGATAAGATATATTGCACTACACTATATAGGGAGGTGAGTATCAACAACCTCCATCACAATGAAGAGAAGGAGATGACTAAACTCTTCCATATCAAGATCCATTGTTAAGAAGTAAATGATATATGCTCTATTTAAATCCAATTTGAAGCCAACCTAAAAACAAAGGATTTGATGTCATTTTCTCCAACCACTTACTTCAAGCTATCAAAATAAAAAACCAAAGTCAATTTTGTGGTAACAAACCTAGCTTCAAAGTCTTGTTTAGCACATACCTGGCCATCATGGAGACAACTAGGTGCATCTAATTCCTTTAGTATCCTATGAGCTTCAATAAAATCTTATATTTTATTTTATTCAAGCTATCGCAATCATTCATCAATTGGAGCAGAGTGTTAGTACAAAGTTTCTACCCTAAGTTCATTTCCTTCAGTATAAAATCATAAGCGAGACCATACTTTTCTCTATTGAAACCAATATATTTTATATTAGAAACAAACAATTTCACAACAAAGTCCAATTGAGTTCCAAAGTGTCTCTTAAAGTAACTCAATAAGAAAATGAAACGGTTATATTCAACCCTTACTACAAATCCATAAATAAATTCATCCTTTCCTCAACATTATCCGCCTTAGATTTTATGAAAACTAATAGTAGCTCTTGTGCATATCTAGATCTATAATATTTCTCACATGAGTCCATGTCATCATTGAGAGTGTAGATAGTAAAGGGTTGTGTAAATGATGGTGTGGGGTTCAAGAATATTTCTAATTTAACTACCCTTTTATTTAATATCTTGTATATTATTCTTGTTTATCCACAATCTCCTTCAACATTTCCCCTGTAGCTTCATGCATATTCCAAGAATCAAGAGTCTTTATACCCTTAGAATATACTTCCACTATATGCTTAGCTATCATCTTCTTACCTTTTTCCTTAACTTTGGAAATCCATAGCTTCTTGTTAACGTTGTCGAATATTCCATGGTGCAAAGTAACATAATTTTCTTTAAAGTGGGAAAATTGTGCAAGACACCTTGTCCTTCATTCATGCTAATTCCCTTAATATAGGTAATGGATCAAAAAAGAAATTTAGCTAAATCATCAATGATTTCAACATGAAAAATATCCTCCCCATATTCTCCCTTAGTATTAGCAAGGAGCACTCTTACCAATATGAGTAGTCCTCTTTCTCTTATGGACAACATGTATGGTGTGTTCAATTATCTTCTTGGGGTTTCATCCCCATTATCACCTCCTCAATTTCCCCTAAAATATTTCTTTTTGTGACCTCCATATGAAGTGAAATATTAATTTCCAACAACCATGGGATTGACTTTGAAACATAGGAAAAATTGTGTTTCTTAGAGCTAGAGATTGTTTAGGTACATTGCTCACCCTCAAGTTGGACCCAACCCTATATTTTTATTCGTTATTCTCTAGAAGCACGGTCTCGTAAGTATTGGTACTTATAGTTTTAAAAGTGTTCCCAAGGGAACCTTGGTCTTCAAAATTGTTAAGATTGTTCAAATCTTCTTATAATGGGTGGTCAACACCCCCTTTTGTATCAACCTCTGGGTTTTCTCTTGATCCATGTACAAGCTTACGAAAAAACTTGGATTACCCATTTCATCCATGTGAACCCAAAAAATTCCCTTAAGATAATATATTTTAATAGATTCAACCTCTTTCAAACTAAAATGATTCAAACCCTAGCCTATCTCATTGAAAGTAGCAGCATATTTGAATTTAATAACTTTAAAGGTGAAGGGGACATGGATGAGTTGCTTCCTCCTCTAGCAGTGCATAAAATTGAACCATTTTAACAATTTCCCATAGAATTCTACTGGGAAAAATCTATCACACACATTATTTGGAAAGCAGTAAGGTTTCTCCTCAAATTTGTACACTCTTATATGTGCATTCTTACTCATAAAAATACTTGCCCCTCTCCTTAAAGATAACCCTAGTATCATATATTAAGTTGTGTAGCTTCTTTATTATTAACATTTGTTTTAAACTACCCACAAATGCATCTTAGGTTATAGAGAAGTTAGTCAAATCCCTAGGTCCCCAAAGAACATGATGTTTGAATTTCACAAGATCCATATTTATATCCCATTTATCTAGAGTAGGCAAACTTTTGAAAATATTGCTAAAGAATAAACCCCATACAAGACATGACATCATATAAAATATCTTAGGATTTGTTGTATCAAGCACCACAACCCTACATTTTCTGGAAAAATGCTTGCAATAAACCCCCTCTAAAAAAAACTAAGCCCCCCTTTTTGTTTTCCTTTGAAAGTCTCTTAACTTGGGTTTTAACAAGACACCTCCCACTCTAAAAAAGTTATCTCTTCCGGATTTAATCAGGATCGTTATTCTGGCTCATCACTTAGAAAACTTTTGAACTATCCGAGCTACCTTAAGATTTGAACTTTGGGTTTTTGTTGAAGTTTGTACAAACTCTTCTAATGTACATCGAAGGAGTTACCAAAAACACCTTCGATGTAAATTGGAGGAGTTCCTTCTAACATATCCGGTAACCATCGGCGAGCTTCATGCAATTCGCTTCGAAGATTCTTTTCCATGACATGAATTTATATTAACTCCTTCGATTAAAATGAAGGAGCTCTTACCTTCTCCTCTAACGATCATCGACACCCTTTGTACCAAATCCTTTGATATGCTCTGGGTACTTTCCCATGAAGTCCTCTGGTACATATCAGAGTACTTTTCACCAACTTCGTCGATTCCTCCCAACGTCATATCGCACATTTAATGCATCCAAATGCTTATAAAAGGAGTTTTTCCTCCCTCATACCTTCACCTTTGTTCATTGGAAGAGGACTAGAGTGAATTTTCTGTCAAGTTTCCAAAGAGATGAATGCACCTAAGCACCCATTTAATCATATCCATGTGTCGATGAACAACTAGGTAAGCCCTAATATGACCATACCCTTTCTCTTTCACTAGTAAATCATTCTAAGTTTAGGGTTTTTTGTCATTTCACTTTAAGTATGACTTTGTCCTTTGAACTTGAGATCCAAAAGATATTTGTAGCATCATCTCCCCACTTCTTCCCATGATATATCTCACCTCACCACCCTTCTCGACTCTGGTCTTACCCTAATAAACCACAACTGGGTTCGTTCTTTCAAAACCGCAAGCTCAAGTTTTCACCTCAAATCTCTAAAGATCGTTAGCACCCTTTGGTCACAACCCTAAGAGGAATTAGAACTCTAAATATGAGCTTGGATGGTGAACCCCAAGCCATAATTGTTCCCTTCACACACTTTTTCTCCCAAACCAAGAAGACTTCGGCCCTGGTAATATTCTCTCATGGCCTTAGCCATCATCAAATACTTAATAAAATTTCAAGGGAGTTGCTTCATGAATCGAAAAAAATTTCATTGATACCTATGGTTTATTCAAGGTTGTTAGTACTAACTCCTCTGATATTCACCGGAGGAGTTGGAATAAAATTCATTGGTTTCAGTGTTATCAATCGGTAAACCTAGCACCATATCACCCCACCACTTCAGACAACTTGATATAAAATCTTGTGGTATTACAGGAGGAGTTAGCACAAACATCGTCAGTCCATTCCAAGCCTTCCCACTAACTAGCCTGATATACATCGGTGGTGTTTACCTCAACTCCCCCAATACACCAAGTGACCCACCAATGAAATTAGCATTAACTCCTCTAATTCACACATAGACCTATCAAAGTATTTCACACAAACTTTTGTGATGCACTTAAGGACCCATTGACGACGTTTTCATTAACTATCTCATTGTTCATCGAAGCTCTTTTCACCAACTTCTTTGGTTTTCCTACCAACTCATTGAGATAGTTAACATCATCTCCCATGATTTCCATCAAAGGAGTTTGTATGAATTGCAACGGTTTTGAGCATTTGACCTTCTAAACGAGAGTTGGCTCCTTCCTTTTCCATTAAGGTTTGAATGTTCACCATGCCTTCTATTATACTCTCATCGTTGGATGATGACCTCCCACCTTGCATCAACACAAGTGAATCCTCAGGTACTTCTAACAACAAATTAAATAGACTTGTTTGCATGTGAAAGCGATTGTTGATCAAACCATGCCCACTTTGTTATTGACACTAATATCACCTTTGATTTTGGTAGATTCAAATATGTCTCTGAGAAACAAAACAAGCAATAAAGTACCTGCCACCAAGGCCGCTGGAAGCGGCCAATGGATTGAATATGAATCGAACATTGTTAGGTCCATGTACAATGACACTTCTAGATTCTTGGAAAAAGGAGAATATGTCCTCAGATGGGGGTGTTATAACAGATATCAAAATTGACTGTGTTGCCCAAGACTGCTTCTGGTAAGACATGTACCATGGGCACTGTTTATGGTGATGGTGGTGAAATAAGAATTATTTCTCAGGTTATGAAGACAATATTCAAGAAGATTGAAAGCCTAAAGCATCGAGAGGTATTCGCATTAACAAGGGGCTGCTGGCACTTGGGAATGTCATCAGTGCATTGGGAGCTGATCAATTAATAAGGGTTTGGCAAAGGAGTGACAACAATAGGCATGTAAATACTCCACTCCTCTGGCTATTTGAAGCATGATATCTATTGCCCTTGGACAGAGTTCAAATGGAATGAATTCTGATATTTTTGAGAGTGAACCAAATAAAATCGCTCACCAGCTTGTTGCTTCGGCCGCTTGTGGATTTGAGGACTTCACTGCAGATGATTCATTAATGCAATTTAATCCCTCTACTCTTGTTGGCAAACTTTCTCTTAAGCATCTCGACTACGAGGAGGAAACAAGCTTGAATTTCTCCTTGGAAAAATCTCTCGAGCAGATGGGTGCAGAATTTGGCTATTCGAACCCCAGGGCAAATGATGAAATTGAAGACAATAGCAATCAGGAGCCTCTCTTCTGGCCTCTTAACCCCAATTCTTATTGGCACGATAATAACGATATCAAAAGTTTACAGTCTATGATGGACTCTGAGTGTCAATGGAAAGCTGAGAGGACAAGTGTTTCATCGAGGAATACAACAAATTCACTGTCATCGGATAACTCTGAACAGCAAGGTGGAATGCAATCCTTCTCCGGTAGGAAAGCCGCCTCACCTGGTGTTGGAAGCATGCCATCTTGTAGAGTTAGAGATTTCGTTCATCCATCTTCTGAAGGTATAACTTCTAAGCCTCCATCCCAATTAGTTAATGATATGTCAAGAAGGGAGTTTGGTTATCAAAACCAACGCTGCTCACAGTCAAAGTTGAAACCTGCTGGTCAATCAACGGGTGAAAAGGAATTTGCTTCCATGGGTAAAATAAATGATTCTAATAGGGAATCTTCAACTTTTCCTAGAGTCAATTGCATAAGTAGAGAAGTTCAAGTTCATTCGCAATCAGTAGGTGGTGGTAAAAAGGTTTCTAAGTTGGATTCCTCAGCTTTATCAAGCCACATAAAAGTAAGCAATACTGGAAAGCCCAAGCATGCTATTTCACCAGTTTCAAGTAAATTATCTCTTGATAATACTGCAAAATGGCCCGATGAAAACAAATGCAATCGCTTTAAAATAATTGATATCAAATGCAAACGGAGGGAGCGTGTTATAGTGGCCACCGAAGAAAATGTGGTTACATCTCTGAATCTACGTAGAGGCGAGATATTTAGGAGGAACACGTATCCGAATTGTGAAGAACCTTCGCATTTGTGGAGACTGTCATAATGCAACAAAGTTTATCGCCAAGATTGTTCAGAGGGATATGCGTGGGATAGCAGGTTGAGGGCTCTGGTAACGCAGTTGATGCCAAATGGAAACCTTGATGAACTCCTCCACGATCAGAATATTGCTCATATGTTGATTCGAATGCTCGTTTCTGCGGGATATTTACCAGAGGGCAAAGCCGGAAAGTTGACAAGTGGACATGCAGTGAGCGTGATTCAGCCAAAGAGATTCATGAAATGGTGGAAGTGCCACAAATGAAATCATTGCAGTCTGCATAAGATGGCGGAGAGAATCGGAGCATTGGGCAACGATAATTATTTCGTTCGAGACGTGAACCGTTCTGGCCTAATTGCATTATGGCGTTTTATTTAAAAACGGTCGCGGTTATATGAAAGCATTGGAGCCGCCTGTGCAGACCAGAAACGCATCATCTGTCTAAACATAAACAGTGTTCAGAATAACGGGCGTCATTGCCAGAATTAGTTTTACCAGTCGGACTGCCAAATCCATAAACCGATCTCCACAACATGCACAGGTACACGATATGCTTGGTGTTCGTATGCACCGGCTGGCGGTTGAGGAAGGAGAGAGCAGGTTTCGACCAAATGCAGGACAAGAGGCAGAGTGCAAGGAGCAAGCGCCAGATTCAATCCAAAGTTATCCAGTTTGAGCAAGTGTCGCAAAGGAACCTAAAGATTCTCTTCATATATGGTCCTTACATGGTCTTTTCTTACTACTGAAGCTGGTGGGATTTCTTGTGTTCCACATATTCAGACAACATTGAGTCTTGCTATGGAGATTCTATTATCCGAGGAACATGCAGGGACGGTTCTTCGACAAAGTATTGGTCGACTAATAAGTGCTATTGTTGCAGTCTTGGGTCCAGAACTTTCCCCCGATATTTCATTTTTCTCTCGTTGGAAGTCTGTGGTTTCAGAGATCTGTTCGGGAGAGGAGCCTTCAGTGCTTCTTGAGTGTGTGCGGTTCACTCAGCAGCTTGTACCTTTTGCTCCTCAAGCTGCTTTCTATGCACTCACATGTCCAAACCCTCAGACCAACACTGTCATCAAGACTGCCAACACTCCGGCAAGCTGCCATCTCTACTTTGCGACATTTAGCTGAGAAGGATCCGGTTGCCATGATTTATGAGCGGATAGAAGAGGATTTTTTTGCAATGCTCGACATGGAAACTGATTCAAGGATTGGCAAGCTTGTTCGTGCAACTATTGATCGGCTTCTAGATGCAGCATGCCCATCTTGTCCTTCACGCTAGCTGCAAATATGTCGCAATATGGTGCTTGCAACATCAGCTAAAAAAGGCACTGAGAATGGCTATCCAGAATCAGGAACAGGTCATGGCAATGTTTCCTTTGGAGAAGATGATGAGGGTATGATTGTGAGTTCTAAGAAGGTGGAAGGGGCAGAATCTGTTTCTAGTCGTCTAAACAAAGTTGACAAATCTGATCAACTACCACGGTACCGGACTCGAATATTTGCTGCAGAATGCTTAAGTCGGATACCTGTCGCTGTTGGAACAGAATCGACTCATTTTGACTTTTTACAAGCAAGAAAGGAAAAAACAATACATGGTTCACAAGCAAGTGGTGGTGATTGGCTTGATCTGCATCTTGCAGAGCTGGTTGCTCTTGCTTACAAGGTCAGTACTAGTCCTTTTGAGAAGATGCGGCCACTGGGTGTAACTTTGCTCAGTACCATTGTGGATAAGTTTGAGAAAACAGAAGACCCAGACCTTCATGTACACCTAACCAAAAGTGTTTACAAGTTGCCCTACGTTAGTAACGGTTCAAAGAGCTAGCAGGTGCGCCTAGCAGTTGCTGAATGCCATGAAGACGAACCGTTTCAAATTCCCGGAACACAAAGAGTCTCATTTTTTCTTTTTAAAAGAATGATGTATGTAAAACAAAGGGGAGCCGGGAGCCTGGAGAGGCTGGGTTTGTAATGCATTTTTTATCAAATATAGAACAGAGTTTTCAAGAGATTCTATACTTTGTCACTGTCTAATTCCGTCTTCTTCATGTATTATTGTTTTTTAAGTTTTCATCACTGTTTTTTCTGCCTTGTGTTCATTATTTCAGCTTGTATGGTTACAATTCAGTACAACCTCTGTTGTAGCTATTTGAAGCATCCCTTAATACGCAATTTTTCCTTTGTTTTTCCGTGAGTAAAATAAGACCTGCGCTTTAATCGTTTTGCCTCATTTACAAGTTTTATTTGTGTGCAGCCTTTCCTCTGTCTTTCAGCGAGACAAGACCTGCGTTCAGATATTTGAAGTTTCAGTGTTATTTCTTCTATTGAAAGAAAGACCAGATGCTTGGCTTTTTCTTTCAGTTTTGTTCATCCCTATCTGCTATCCATCCTCATGATATTTTAAAATGAATTAGACAAACGAGGTCATGCCTTTTGTTTCTGATCTATAAATGAGTGGAATGACTATTTTGGACCTAGTTCTAGAAGCCTCCTATGACTGACCGATCAACAAGATTTATTTCTTTTAAAAATGTGCTAAGACTTGGCTCTTTCACAGCCTAGAGTCAACTCTTGCGACAACAGGGGGTATGAGTATAAAATGTTCAAAAAGAAGAGATTTTCTACATATGTTGAGGACCAAGATGAACTAAAGGTTTTCAAAAACATTATAAATTTTGGGATATTCAGAGTAGTAGCCTGTGTTGTTGTATTCTCTTGTGTCAACATCATTTACTGGATACTGAAGCATGTGGATGTGGATAATAGGTTTGTTTGCAACACTAGGGGAGAACCCATAACATCATTCCATACCACAGACTTGGCCAGATGATATCATTTGGAAAAGGGACCAAGAAGCTAGACAACAAACTTCTTGGCGAGTTTAAACATTCAGCCAAGGATCTATTATGTATATGGTATAAGCCATATAAGCAATTAAAAATGACCCACTGGTGGGTATCCCATGACCTCTTTTAGAAGACCTTATCAATACATGGTGGACATGTTATGTAGGCTTTATGGGGAACAATATTCCTCCAAGTTCCCCTTTTCATACATGCCCTATTAGCTAACCTAAAGGAGGCCATCACAACAGTCATAAAGCCTCACTTGGGACCTTCCAAAGCTTCCACATGGCGTCATTCCTCATTGACGTTATGTGTGTATCTCACCAATACCCAAATATGGGTTGGGCATGGAAGTCACTAGATGCAACCATCCATATATATTGCAAAGTTCTCTGGGAGCACAAGTACATAACAGAATACCAAAAAATTTGCGAGCACTTCCTAGCTCTGTTATACGAGTTCATATTTTGCACGCCAACCCCATGTATGACCAACAAATAAATAGTTGTCATCAAGAGGATCAGGGATTGGTATTTGATGGAACGTGAAACTTATATCTGGATGTATGGTGCCATGAAAGCCCCTCATTTACTTCCCTGGTTTGTTCCAGACAAACTAGTGCTTCGGGAGGTGGCATATCAGACAATAATCTATGAAGTCGAAGGAATATTCTACCAAGATAAGAAGGCAATATAGGCACCACTCCCACTATATATTGGTGCTTATTCCTTTTCAACCACTAATAAATGCCAGGAGGAAGTAGATAATTTTATTTTGTATCATTTTGGGGAGGATAGGTTCAGGAGACACGACCCCAAAAAGGTCGTAAAAAAACATTTCAACAAGATAGGCATGCCTTGGGAGTACATGTCATATGTGTGGGAAGAACAAGAGATACATTGCAACGCCAAAAATTAGGACGAAATCATATTAAAGAGATAAGGTAGCCCATTAGGAAGGATTTTGGATGAAGAAAAGGCACGAGAGAAAGCCAGAGAGAAAGAATAAGAAGAAGCAACAGAAAAATCATGCGTTGCTACCACATCTACACAGTCGGGATATGCAGAAGAAGAAGAGACAATAGTGGATAAAAAGAGGAGGAAGAAAGAGAAAGTTCACAAGAAATATAATGATGCTATCGCAAAAAAGAGGAAGGTTTTTGAAGAAGCTAAATCCAAAGCCAAAGTCAATGCAACAATAGCAGCAACAACCAAAGCAGAGGTGGTGGCAAAGGAAGCCATAGAAAAATAAGTTGAACAAAATTCAACAGTAGAAAAGGAAACATCTGAGAGAACAAAAGACAAAGAAAAAATGACATCAAATGCATCAAAAAAGGAAGCCAAGGAAGTTGTTGACAAAGAAGTAGAATAAGAACAAAGGAAAAAGGATGAAGAAGCTAGAAACAATGAGACATTACCAATGGACATCAAATTGCCAGAGATATTCACAAATGGCACTAGTGGTCAATCTCAAGTTGGTGGGCTAGATCTGGGATTCTTCCCCCCATTCAAAGAAGAAAAGGTCTCTAATTTGAATAAATTTACCTATGATAATGGTTCAATCATAGTTGTGCGGGAAAAAGTGAAGAAGGTTCCTATTATGGGAGGAAACCCAATCTCAATTGTTACACAAACCCATGTAACTAGAGACATCAAAGAAGATATATTTTCCATAGCTTCTGATGGCTCTACCTTCATGAGTGCCACATAAGACAACGTTTGAAACTTGTGCCAACAGAATTTGGAGAAGGAAGCAAGAATCAGGGAGCTTGAAGAAAATATTCAACAGATAAAGGTTAGAACTGAGCTAGAGGAATCCATAATCAACATGTATGCTCACCTGCACATGTTCCAGGATATAGCCACCATCATCACATAACAAAATAGAAAGGTGTAGACTAAAATCACACATTTCAACACTATCTAGGAAGGCATGAACAATATCGATACATGGATGGTAGAAAACTTGGATGCATCGGTAGAGCTCTATCGTCCCTTAGCTAGGGAAAGAAAAAAACATATGCATTAGACTGCTACCAGCAAGAAGGAAAAAGGGTAGACATAGAAATGACTAGCTTAATGGTGATTTGTTCATGCGTGCACAAGGCAGCACGATAATTGATCAAGATATTTTGACTCCCCCAGTTAGAAGAGCTTGGAAAAAACATTATAATGGAGGAACTAGTCAACAATATACAAGATAACACAAGTCGCAGATGGGAGGTCACCAAGTCATCCACCATAGTAACAATATACTTAATAGAACAACACTTCATTCAACTGAATAAATTCCATACTATGGTGCAGGAATTCATGGCTACATTAAAAAAGGATATGCATACCCTCGATGACAACATAGCCATGCATACAACTACCATTGAAGATTTGGCATATTGTAGGCTCATATCCCTGTATGACCAACTGGAAATTTGGGTGGTATAACTTCGAGACAAGAGAACATGAATGATACAAAAGAGAAAATTCGAAAATTTCATTACCTATACTCTATTTTTTCTTTTTTGAACTACTCCCAATTTTGTAATTACTATGTACATATGTCACCAATTAAAAGGAAGACAAATAGTTTTTAAACAGTTTCTTTAAGGGAATACAAGAAGTCGCAAAGGATTTAGGAAAAATAAAATAAATATGGGAAGAGACCCACTTTGAAAGGGGTCTCAAAGTTGTGTATACACTCTAGAACATTTTTTGGAGAAAATACTTGGTTAATGAATATTGAGAAGCCCTTAGGGACAAATTTATAAAAGGGAGAACAACTTGTATGTGTTGATGTTTTTCTATGAACTATTTCAGGAGGAAATTATTCTATTCACATGGAATGTATAGCTCATTCAGTTACAACAACTCACTCCTATTTAAGATAGGATATAATAGAATAGAAGTAGATTATATTTCTTTTCATAAATAGTCTTCATCTACATATTTACATTGCATAACCATCCATCTTCACCCTCACAACCAGTAATGGAAGTCAGGCCAAAATCCAGATGGGCTCCTAAACCAAATGATTCATAGTCTAATTGGGACTTTGTATTGGGAGTACCCCTCACTATTGTTGGGCCTGTTATCGCACAGTTTGTAGTTTAGGTCATAGACTAGAGGATAAGGGTCAAACTGGCGTAGCAGGGACCTACCCCACCCAATGTCACCACAATGGGGAGGTCCTTTCTATTTAGGGTGGCTAAGCCCAAGGGAGATGTCCCTGACAATCTGGGGTTTGAAAGGAAAAGGCTCAAAGGATTAAGGCAAGTTTCCCCTTCACAGATTACCGCCCAAAAGATAGTCAAGTAAAGAATAACCACAGAAAAGGCACCTTCTTGCGAGACAAGACAACAATGAAACTAGTACATGCAATAATGGTTAATACTTCATAAATCAATGACTATCAAAATTTAATGTATATGAGCATATACAACAATAAATATTGACGAAGTCAATGTTTGCAATAATGACAATGGCAATATAATGTTACTTGTCAATAAACACTAGAATAATATAGCATCTAATGAAAATGATCAATCCTTGAATTAAATCAATGCATTAAATGTCATTAGTTGCTCATATACAATAGATTGTTGTGTCAATATCCTAGGGATGACATCAGCTTCCTTTAGGGTTAGTATGATTTTGTTTTAATAAGCAATGTAATAGACAAAGAAGGTCAACGTTTTGTTAATTAGCCAATGCAAATTACCAATCAATCAACATCTATCACAAAATGACCAAGCCAACAGTATTATCAATAAAAAATGGCTCAATAAATGCTTGACGTCATCGTTAATTGCTGAGTTAGAGGGCTTGCTGCGTCAGGTATGACGTCAGCCCTAGTTAGTGGTGTTAGGGTTAGTTAGGGTTTCAAAATTTGAAAGTTTGAAAGATGAATTTGCACAACAAGCTCAACGTTGGAAAGAATACCGATGCCTTAGGGTAATATGGAGTCAAAAGTAAGGGAAAAATCTCAGGAGGATTTAAAATTTAAAGACTAGAAGGTTAGGTTCTATGGTGATGCAATGGTAGGGCCCTAGAATCAAAACCCTAAGGGAAGGAGGCTCATTCCGATGTTGCTTAAGCAAGGCCTCATGCTCCTTCCTCTTTCTCTAAATACTCTTGGCAAAACGGCTAGCTTCAAAGTACAAATCTAAGGGAGAAAAGTGTTGC
>ML782312.1:205114-227528 GCA_009831015.1 Picea engelmannii | reverse complement strand
GGATTCTAGAACTCTACTAGTCGTGGGGAAATTCAGTCAAAATAATCTCACCCTTGTCAAAAACTCACTTATTATGGTACACATGGTGTATCAAGAAAGCCACATACATGAGAACCAATGTCGTAAAATCCAAACCAATCACTTTCAAAAATAGCCAAGATATCTACTGGCATGGTTCATAAAGCTCTATAACTTGCACCAAATTTCCCTTTGGGACCTCCAATAATGCCCTCAAACTTTAGTTTTTTAACATTGCATAATATCCACCATGCACATCCAAGAAAGAATCAAATTATGACAAATTGAACTTATTCATCGACTATTGGAGTTGAAACATCAACTTGTACATTATGAGTGAGAGAAGAATGTGCACCCTTCCTACTTATTCACACTTAATTTAATGACTTAGAGCTTTGGGTAAAATATCCTAGCACACTATCCCATATCTCCTTGAACTTGAACACATGCACCATACAACCTGCACTCACAAATCCTTAAAACCAAGCTCCATTTTTCAACTACTCATCTTCCCATTCTCTAAAATCAACTAATAGGAAAAAGACAAATGGAAAGCCCTATCTATCAAAGATAATGAATTTATAGTATTGACCATGAAGTTATTATCTTACCTTTTAGGTATCATTTTCCTCTCCTACATACACCCACATGCAAATGTTGTAGTTTTCCATGACTTAAAAAAATCTCAAGAATTTGGGGTTTCATTGTATAAGTGTGCTTAATAAATTATCATATGCATGATTAGCTTGTATTTTCAATTCCATCTATACATTTCCTATAATGATCATGACCATATGTCACTCCAAGTTATTTCCACCTTGTCATTTAATTATGTTCAATGTGCTCAATAGGTTTTAATAGGAGACCCTTTCTCTCTTATTTATATTCTCCAAGTACCTTCCTCAAGGGGTTACCTTCTAACTAACTTAACCCAACTTACTTCTTTTAGGGATAACCCACTTCTAACCACTTGACCACTTATAACCACTTTATCCACAAATAGTAAACTCACCACTTCTAGTTGCAATTAATTTATTTTTAATTATTTTCTTTTTGCAACAACTTAACTCATGCCTAACTCCTAGTTACAACCACTTTGACTAGTAAACTTCTTCTAGGAGCTTCTAGAATAAATTGACTTCTTTGACCTTCTAGGGGCTTCTAGATAACTCATGAAGGTTCTCCAACTTCACAAGGCCATAACTCTCTAACCGTGAGGCGTTATGTGGCGTTCCACATATCACCAGAAATGGCATGACATGTACTATCCATATAGAATATTCTTACATGCATATACAATGATATTCATGCCTTTATACCTCAAAAAAAATTGAGTCCCTTAACCATATTGTTGGGGTTACAAGAATGTGCTACCGGACATACTCAAGGGCTGACATCAATCTCTAAGGGTTGACATAAATCTACAACATCACTCTCCAAGGGTTAACATCAATGACAACCAACTATCCAACTGTCCATCAATCTAGACTAGCTTTCTAACAAATTCTACACATTTTATGTCACTACAAATCATGGGAGCATGCATACCCAAAACCCTGGTGAGTGTATTCTCCACACTTCACTTTCCTCCTTAGGAAAATAGGTATGTAGAATATGAATCTCTTAAAAGAAAAGGAATAAAATTGATGACCTTCACACTCCACCTGGTGAGGAATGTGGAACGTGGAGGGATTGATGCATGGTAATAAACACTAGTGCTCCTTGTGCTCTACATTGTTCATGAGCACAAAATTTAGATTGTAGGTCGACCATCTCAAATGTAGAGCTTTGTGGCTTTGATCCACAATTTTATATTGAGATTATTTTTAAAATATTTTCAGGAGTGTTCTTCAAAGGATTTGAATGTGCTAAAGGGGTTTCAAGAAACTCAAGTACTCGATGCTTCTAGAGAGTGAAGCAAGCTAATGGGTTCTTGATAAAGAGAAATAACAACACATCAATAAGATTCAAGGTTACAGTGATTCTCTATTCAAATTATTTTTACAATGTTAAAGCATAAACACACAATAGTGCATTCATAAGGATAATTGATCTAAAATACTTTAAAAAAACAATAGAAAAACATTACCTTCTTTCTAGACTTGTTAAATAAGAAAAGATTTTAATTCAAAGTCTTAAGGGAACCCTCATCTTTAATATCAATCTTTAGTATGTAGTGTTTCTTACAAGGGAACTTCTTAGCTTTACACACAACTATATTTGTGGCTTCAAATATTTCACCAAATGAAATGAATGTAATTATCTTCAATGGTGTGCCATCACTCTTGATGGGATTATCAAGGATGTTCTTGCTCAAGTCCCACAATATCTCTATGACAAAGTGAATGGAATGTCCAATGGAATCATGTAATTGGAATTGGTCATCACTTGATTTCTTCTCAACATATTTGACAATAAATCTTTGTTACACTAATATCAACCTTCTTCACAAACATTCATTCTTTACTTATTCAATTTCTTTTCCCTTTCCACATCATTGAAATTGAATACCATATATTTTTTTCCAAATGGAACACTCATATTGGGATAAAGAAGAACCAGGTGAGTTTGAAGCCTTGGACAAGAAATTTAACAACAATATGAATTCGTTAAAGAGGTCATAACAATTGGTATGTGACCCAAATGCAACCATAAACATAGAAGAAGTGTTTGAATATAAATATGGGGATAAGAATGAGGAGGATAATAACCAATTATTATAAAATGCACACAACAAATTTATGTCAAGATCCACCCATGTTCAAATTCTTCTCATTAAGTCTGAGCCTATATTGATCACAATTCACAAACCCCTACAATCGGATGTCAAAGGGGATGGTGTTGATATCCTTTAAGAAATTCAAAACCACGTGGAGGAGATCTATGCTGGTTGGGAAAGGCATCCACGTGGAGGAGAATAGTTGGCAAGCATGTTTTACAAAACCGGTAGTAAACACCTCTTTGATTTTGATCAACAAAATACCAAATAGTTCTTCTCACATAAAATTTTCCTTTGGTATAGTTATTCATTCTCTCATCCATTTGTTTAATGTGTGTCCCTTAATTATGTAACATATGGGTTTTTAGCATTATATTGATCTTGGACCAGGTAACCTAAGATATTGAAGAAGAAATCTCATGTTGAAGAAGAAATCTTATGAATAACATGGGACGACATGGCAAATAAAAGTATATGTAAAATTTACTTTTTCAAAAGATTTAATGAAAACAAAAAAGGACACTAAGACAAGAAAATCCCTTCTAAACTTCAAGAAGGGAGTCATTGATGACCCAAGAGTCATTGATGACCCAAAGAGAAGAAAAATGTGTAGATATATGTGACCTCCAAACCTAGTAGAATCATAACCATGAATCATACTCTACCATCGAAATAAAAGGGTAACTTTGAAAAAAAATAACGTAAGCCAATCAAATTTTATGTATGAGAAAGAAAAGAAGTTGATGGCAGTATGATAGTTTGTTTGGTAGAGTTCAATGGAATTTAACTTCATAATAGATTGTTTGGTAGAGTTCAATGGAATTTACCTTTATGATAAATTGTTTAGTTGTTCTGGTCAATAGAGTACACCAAATGTTATATCATTAGAGGAGACATAGTGGTATTTAAAATATATCACAAAGTGTGACAGTCTATACATAGTAGTATTTAAAATATATCACAAAATGTGACACGTATATTGATGTTGAAACACTTATAAATTATAATTTTTGGGGGGATAAAATTTTAAAAATATTATTGTAGGATTGTTAGGGTAAATTAATATGTCACATTATATGTTATGCATGTGACCAAATTTGCAATGTGAGCTTATATGTTAAGAGTTAGGTTATCGATAAGAATATTATAAACATGTAACATGAGACATCGTATGAGTGCGTTATAAATATGTATGCATTATGTGAATTGTTCATTATGTGATTGTGTTAAGAAATATAGTAGCATACCCCTTAAGTAGGGGAAGGGAATGCATGAGAGAATACAAGGTGAATGTGTTTCAAAAAAAGTAAAGTGTATTTTTTGGATAGTGAGTTGCATTGCTACTATTCATCTTCTTTCTTGTGTTTTCTATATTTTTACAACAAGGGTATATCTTTTTAGATCCAAGATCTATTATGAATCAAGTTTCTCTTCAAAAACTCCATAATAATAAGACTCCATAACAATAAGACGATACTCATAATTGTATCCATCTAATAATATTATTTCTTTCAACTATTAGTTTCTCAATATGGGAGAGGGGCCTATCATCCATGATGCTTCATGCATCACCAAAGAAATATGTCTTCTATGCAGGATTCAAGCCAAAAGTAGAGGGATCAAAATCAATCTAATAAATCTCCCACTATGAAAGATGAACCACAAGAGTATCCATATAATTCCTATAATGTTGAATAAAAATTACATGCCTCATATGTTATTGTGTGGAGAGATAAATAGGAATGAAGCTTGTAGACTCACATATACAATGGGACACTTTTAAAACATTGATATTTTATTGTCCAATATATTTTTTTTTAATGAAAATTATGCATGAAAAGTGATGCAACACTCAAATCTATTGGGACGTCAACCACAATTGCATTGATATATTCATAGTGTGTTAGCTATGAAGTCTTAATTGGATACACTATATGCATTAATGTCGATATGATACCACCAAAATATTTAACATTTTTTTAATAAAATAATGAAGTAGAGATGTGTTTGTAAATCATGGATGCAATGCAAGGGTGCAAGTTTGAGAACCATAAACAATAATGTTTATTTAATTCACCATAACATTTAAGTGCTTGATGAATGATATATTGTCTTCCCTTTTATATATGTTTATAATGTGTATTTAGTGATATGTTGATGTTTGTCTCTACTCAATAAGAGCATATCGAACATTTGATGTAGGTGTTAGAGACTTTAAATATCAATTACTAGAAACCTTAAGAAATGTGAGTTTTATTAGCAATCATGGTGTACTGTGGGTATGTAATTGGTAGAGGGGAACTCAAGCTTAACATTACAAATATGGAAGTCATCATCAAATTCTTAACCCCTACCAATAATATTAAATATAGAATCATAGAGGGAGCACTATAGTATCTTCAAAAATTCATAGCATCACTTTCATCTATGGCTACGCCACTCCATGCCATAATAACTCGCAACAAGTGTTTATAGTGATGAAAGAATCAAGAGAAAGAATTCAAATACTTGAAACAAAATATTAATCAAGCACTAGTTTTTACATTTCCCAATATCCATAACCAATTCAAAGTGGAGATAGATGCAAATGGGTATGTTATGGGAGCAATCTTGATGGAAGGAGGTAAGCCATTTTTCTATTATTCTAAATCATTTCATAAAGTAGTATTGAACTGCCCCACATATGACAAGAAGCTCTATGCCATGGTGCAAATAATCAAGAAATGGAAGCACACTCTTATGGTTAAGGATACCATCATCCACATTTATCACCAACCTTTGCAATATTTCCATGTCCGTAGTAAGATTTAAGACACAAGACCCTACAAATGGATGGACGTTTTGCAATAATTTTATCTCATGTTTTCAATGCCACCTACACCCAAGATCAAGGCTTTGGATACTCTTATGTAGATGCATTGTTTCACCCATGATGCATACAAGAAGGAATACATAGAAGATGAGGACTCTGAGAAGATATTACAACAACTACAAGGTTGAGTTCATGAGGAAGAAGGTGAAAATAAGGATAGCTACAATCTCCAAGATGGGTAAACTTTGCATGGCTAATGGTGAGTTAAAATAGTTGATAAGAGAGGCTTGCACCTCCAAAGGTGCATGTCATTTTGTGTTAGGAAAACAATAGCCAACTTGCATAGGTATGTGTATTGGCCTACAATGCAAGAAGATGTAGCTCAATTAATTGGAGTCTATAAAATATAAACTATACCTATTAAGTTGTGGGAAAACATTATAAACTTCTTGGGCACACCAAAGACAGAAATTATGTTTTTCTTTGATAATCGAATCAATTGAAAATATTTCTTCAATGCAACAACCTCATAACACTTGGTGAAATAATATGTTATTGTCAGTATGTACAATTGTCCCTTAATTGAATTGGAATTTATGGGCACAAGGACATCCATGACCCACTAGGCATAAGGAATCTCAACCAAGATGGGTCTCAAGGGAATGTTATTCCTCTTCATCCTTCTAGTGAAACTTTGACAAGCCATGCAAATCCTCACAACTCTATATGTATCGTAAAAGAGGGTGGTCCAATAGAAATTATCTCTAATCGCGTTATGTGTAGTCACTAAAGGATAGAAGTGTTCACCACACATACCCTCATGCAATTCTTTCAACACTTGATAAGCTTTAATGGGACCCAAATAACTATGAAACATATCATTAAAGTTCCTTCTAAACAAACACAGGAAGCCAACACATACCACTTCAACCATCTCTCCTATGTATAAATACTCATGAATACGGAATAAGAACTTGGTTGGTTAACCTTTCCTAAATTCTCTACAGGTGCTCAAATCAATTGCTGCAAAATTATCGATCAGTTGTCAATCAAATGCTTCCATGCCTATGTGCTTACTACTCAATCAAACTGCTACTTGGTCTAAATCTCCGCTCTGTTGTTGGCTATGTGTCTTCAATGCTCTGAGAATATATAGAGTTTGCATTTTACATTACATGAAGGAGGACTCTTCTACGACTCAATTCTAAGACTCTTTGTGATCATGACTTGACTAACTCAACTAAAACATAATGCAATTGACAATATTATGACTCTCTAACTATTAATAAAATACAAAAACAAATCATGTGCGAGGCTTGACTTCATACCATTAACTAGGAATCAACCGATGTCGATGAGAAACTGATATCATCAATTAAAAACCGACTTACATTACAATGGTGGAGGAGATCACTTACCTTAAAAACTCACGTTTAACCCCCTCCTTTTGTTTGAAAAACTTGACTATAAACACAACTTTTACAATATAATTCAATCGACTAATATTCGATCGACTCAATCAATAACTTTTCATTTTATTTTTCAACTAAATTACTTTAGACTATGGAATAGACAGTTTCCTTTATGTAACTCTTTTTAATGTTTTTCAACTCCTTGACTATATAATATTAAAAAATAAAAAAAATTGAATTTGATTAGACCCTACATTGTACCATTGTTCTTCATAATGATTTCATATATTGACATTTTTTTTCCAACATACACTCTATATGCTTTATGAAAACATTTTTAAGTTCAAGGCCAAATTTTTTTTCAATGCAATTATGAGCTCACTTCAAGTCAGCATGCACCTTTTTCTTGGCCAAGTGTACTCTGAAAATCGATTGATTAAGGTTCATTCATCCAGTGCAAATTTATTCTAATTGACCATCAGTCAACCAGGTTCACCAGTCGACCGGGTTTTTTCGTCATCTTCCAGTCCTTCTACCTCTTCTCGTGATGTCTGCAACTCCATGGTGGTCGGGTAGTGAATTTTCTTCTACACTGTCAATAACGTGGGTGTAGACTAAGGCTTATCTTGAACTGCATCTAACAGGTCGACTCAATTTCCTTCTCGATGATCCCATCAGACGTGCCCTCTTCAATTTGGCTTGAACCCTGCAGTTGACACAAAACAATACGTTGGGTAAACTTGCAATGCATTCATACAGTGGTCTAGTCAGCAACCCAACTGCAATTTATGGTTGAGGCTACTCTTTTCGACGTGATGCATCTCCTTGAGTGGCCATCTCCTTCTATTTACAAGTCTACACAGTACAGAGGACGAACTTTTGAGTGACCATCTCCTTCTATTTACAAGTCTAGACAGTACACAGAACGAACTTTTGGGATCAACTTTGTAGTATGTACATAGTTCCCTTGTTGAAGAAGAAGAAATTATTTTAATGTCCACGAGGCTAACAATAATCTATGGGACAGACAACATCACAATGATTTCTGCATTTCATCTTTTTTCCTGTTAAACTTGATGATGAACATCCCCAATTTCTCCACTATCCTCCAGCTGAATAAATATCCCAAGAGCTAGCTGTCAAGATAATTACATAGTTGTCCCTACTCTCTTTGAAAGCTTCACACTCTAAAATGAAATTTTTCTCTGTTTCCATTTTTCCGGAGGTGCAAAACATACACACCCTTTCTTCCCAAGCTTCCTTTGGTCTTTTCTAGTGCCGATTTCACAAAGGAGTTGATGGGAATTGGTTCTTAATTGAGCAATAAACATTTTGGCTCTCCAAGATATATTGGCCCCCATGTACGCTTTTTGATGATGATTATAAGTGGGGTTAAAATCTTCAATATAATACTCTTTCTTTCTCCCTATCCCTTTATCCCAAGTTCCCTTGTGGAACATATGGATAACAAAAGCCTTTATCTCTTTATTGTTCGTAGGGCACCTGTTCAAGTAAATATCTCATTTACTAAGCCATTTACTATTTTGTCACATCCATGTTTTCTTTCTTTTGCACAATATGTCATTGAAGATGACCTTAGGCCAACGACCGTCTTCCATTTGCTGAATTGTTTTTAGATATCTTATGAGTCGCACCATAGCAATTGTTTCAATAGGAGCAACCCCCATTTCACTCATAATGATATCATAAGGGACTAAACTTTTAATTTTAAACTTGTTTGTAATCAAGCGTTTTTTAATCTTCTCAATTTGCTTCCATTGTAATTCAGATGTATTGTTGGCCCACACTTCACAACCATAGAGAACCATCAGGATCACTAAAATCCCAAAGAGAGTTTGTGTAATCTTCCAATCTCATAGCTATGCCTCTCTGCACCTATTTTGGAAAGCATGGAACAATTTCCAACCTCCCAAAGTTCTTTTCTTTCTATAACCTTCCCAACTTATATTTTTGTTGAAGTCAATGCCAAGGTATTTGTAATCAACCACTTCTTCAAGAGTGTTGCCTTAAAAGTAGAGCATATGTTGATTATGTTTTTTTTTGCTAGAGAAAACTACCACTTTCGTCTTTCTAGTATTGACTTGCATCCCCACTGTTATACAAAAGTGCTCGAGGGAAATTAAGTGTTCTTGCAACCCAAGAAAAAATTTAGCAATCAAAATAAGGTCATTTGCATACAAAATAAGCCTTATAACAAACTCGCCCAAAAGATCACAATCACCATCCTGTAGGTTTAACCACTCTTCAAGTTTGTCTATATATAAACCAAAAAGGGTAGGGGACAATGGACACCATTGCTTGACCCCAATATCACTCCTAAAACTTTCGGAGATACCAGCTGATGTTCTGATTTTGACTTTAACCTCCTCATATAGCTTATGGACAACTGCTCTAAGATGCATCGAAACCCCAAGTTCCTCCATTCTATGCCAAAGCTTCTCTCTAGGGACCGTGTCAAAAGCGTTTTTGAAATCGACAAAAAAACAAAAGGATTCCTCTTTTTTCTCCCACACTTTTTCAATTATGTTCCTTACAGTTATATCGTGATCAATCATTGAGTGTTTAGGTCTGAAACCTACCTTCCCTTTAGCATGCTTATCTCTTTCTTCCACCCACTTGTTAATTCTATTTTCTAGCATACTTCTAAATAACTTTGTAAACAAGGGGTTTATTATTATGTTCCTATAGTTGGAGGGATTATTGACATCGCCACTCTTGAAAAGAGGTATTGTTAGGTTCATTGTCTAATCTGTAGGGAATCCTTGCTAAATGATGTTTTTGAAAATTTTCATAATGTGAGGTGCAAGAGTTTTCAAACCTCATTTTAGATATTCTTCTTGAAGTTCAACTAAATCTTTTGTTTTTCCAACACCCAACTTTTTTATACCCACCTCAATCTCATGCACGGTGAAAAGATTATCTTCCTATCCACAAAGCTCTCATTAAGCATATGCATAATATTGTCATCATTCAGTAGATATGTAGCTCAGGTGGTGTTCATGTCCCAACCCATCTCTAAAAGTATCAGATGACACCATGCTCTATGTAGTGAAGGATTATGATGAAGCGATGGTGTTTTTTTTCCTCCCAAAATGAAAAACGCTTGTTTATTGTAATGTCTAACTATTGCTTCCAAGTCGGTCAAAATTATAGTCGTTCTCCACGCTCAATATCCTTCCTAGGCACCGAGCGATCAAATGGCCTAAAAACCATTTGCATAGATTGTTATTCACATAGATTAGAAACCAATATAGCATAGCATTCAAAAGAAAGCCATGTAATTTCCTTACTTATCCTATGCATAAACCTATGTTTTCATGACCCTAGATGTAGCTATAAAAAACAAATTCTTGTGTTGTGTCCTTAATATTAAGACTTAGAATACCACTCAAATGAAAGCATAGGTTAATAGAATCATTTTTTTTCTTTGCATAAATCAATATTACATTGCATCAAATCAAATCATCAATTAAGAAACAAGGGAAATAGTTGCAAAGGAGCTAATTAGTTAACCAATAATAATATTTTTAAATCAATAATTGTAATTAGGATATGAAGTTTCAATGAAACAACATTTAAAATATCTACAGATTTCCAGGGCATGGGTGGTTAGTAAGTTGAATTAATTATTTTTAAACTTTAATTTGGATCTCAAAAATTAATTATTTTAAAAATCTAAACTCTAACTCTAGCATTGATCTAGATTTATCTTCATTACGGTCTATATCACACATTTCTTCAACTCTTTATAAAAACTAATGTTTGATAAATTATCAATAAAAATTGATTTTATTGAGATCCATTAGTTGAACACATAGATTCGATATACTCCCCAGCTCAAATAAGAATCAATGTCTGCAGAATTCAAGGATACTTGTGCTTAAATCCATTTTTAGAAACATGATAAAATTGATTTTATTGAGATTCATTTGTTGAACACATAGATTTGATATACTCCCCAGCTCAAATAAAAATCAATGTCTGCAGAATTCAAGGATACTTGTGTTTAAATCCATTTTTAAAAACATGATGGAAATAGTGAGACAATTTTTGTCAATTATATTTAACTTTAGCTTATCATTTATACAAGTGATATTATGCTAGTTTAAGAATGAGTTGGGAATAACCTATTTAAGCTAAGGCCAAGGTCTATGCTTCAAATACATTTGTGAGATCTCATATACACTCAAAACAAAGGTTGTATAAAACAGAGCAACCATACATCATATTAAAAATAAATTTCATGCACGTGAAATTTCTTCTATCATCATCATCAAAATATTATCATCATCAAAAATATGGGAAATAAATCGGCTTCCACCAGGAGATTTATGTCAAATCAAAATGAGTTGAACCAATAAAATAATATAATATAAATGATAAAATTCAGAAAATGTTTTAATTGTATAAAAAATTGGGAATTAAAAAGGAAATAAATCAAGGTATTACGGAACATAGGTTATCCAGCTCAAAGGATTAGATCTTGTCTACAAAAAACAACTAATAATGTAGCAAAACAAACCAAGCGAAAACTATGCAGGGACTAATAAACGCATTGCATTTTTTAAATGGGCCATGACTTTATGTTGTGGATTGAAACATGCGACGGTTCTTCAGTGCCATTCAAATGGCTAGTGTCAAAGGTTAGGTCTAATTTATGTTTCAACGTCCGTGTTGAATGGTAGTGAATCATATATTTTCATGTATCAATTTGTAGACTCGTTTTATGATATTACGATTTTTTTTTTTTCCTAAATTGAAATGTGTGTGTATTGTGAGTTGAATTCAAATTGTAGGTTCATTTTGTTTTGTTGCATTGCTATTATTTGTTTGTGTTTTTTGGTGAGAGATTTAAAACCGATATTGTCTCGACATATAAATATGTGTAAGTGTAGGTGCTCTAACTTATATTTAATTTCAATTAAAGTGTCGCAATTTGAAATGCATATTAATTTAATTATGTTATTTTGTATTTTTTTCAAGTAAAATCTATGATAACATGAACAATAATTGATTAGTGGTCGTAAATTATGACACTCTTATTTTCCCATACCTTAAGATCTTAATTATAATTATCTATACAAGACTATAAAAAAGACTTGGGAAAAATTTAACTTAAATAATGTGTGATCTTTCTTAAAAAAAAATTATTGAGGCTATCTTACCCCTACATGCATAGTTAAATCTAGAATTTTGATTATTTTTAGAATTTGATATGAATAAATATGTTTTGCATTAATTTTATTTTCAAGCGAGCAATGTAAATTTTAGGATTAGAACTTGTCAAATTTTGATGTTTACAAGTAAATGTGTTATCCATTGTTTTCTTAAATTCAAATAAAATTCTATTCCAAGGTCGACAATCTCTATGCTATTTATCTACATAACATACATGCATTATCTATGTTTGGGAACACAACATTCTTGAGGATATCCTTTAGTATCAATTTGAGTGAAAGGATCACTCACCCTTGTTGGCATCTTAGGGAATCTATATATTTAAGGATTAGATAGTGGTGTGATAAGGATATTGTGCCCTAGTGGATAAGGCAATGTTGGAGGTATAAGGTTTTAAACAAAGCTTGTATATGCATAGATTATCTAGCATTAGAGATACTAGAGGTTTCTAGGACATCCTTACATCCACTCCAAGTACAATACATGTCACTCAATATAGGCTTGGGTCAACACACATGAAAGTTAAAAAAAACCTAGGTGGAGTGCATTTAGTTGTGATGTATGTGTATAAACTAACCCCTAAACTTGCACTCAAGGCACATAACAATTGAGGGTGATTAATGGATCCTCTTATTTTAATTGCAAGTTGGAAATGGGTATCTTTGAGTAGGGGGACTAGTAGAGGTCATCCATGAAGAGTTGTAACTATGTCCTAATTTACTTTTTTTTAATGTAAATTGTTCCCTAATCTATTTGCATCTTAACATGTACGTTGGCCAAAACAAAATGCATTTCAATATAGAGATGTGTGGAGATGATCTTAATATGTGTGCTCTAACTGCAGTATGATTAATTTTTGAATGATTTATATTATTCCTTGGTTTATTGTGCCTTACTTTGCAACCTTAACAAAACATTTATAAAAACCTGAAACCAAATTTTAAGGTAGAATTTAACTCGTGTAAGTTTTTTCATATAAAATTCTAGCGATGTGATTTTGCACCTACCATGTTCCTACTTGCATAATGGAATTTAGAAGCTTCAGTGAATAATGTGTGATTTTCCCCTTCTTAAGAAATCTCATGTCTTCATCTTGCATCAATTCTATTTCTATTGAATGATGTAATTCTAGATTAAAACTATCATTTTTTATTGATTATGAAGTAAATATGCATCTTGATTCCTAAAATTCTCCTTAAAATGCAAAATAAATTTCATAATTGAGTTTTGCTCTATATTTCAGTGTTACATAGCATTAACAATCCAATGAACCTTGTGTACATAAGCCTATGCATTTTACATGTATTCTATATATAGGCACATATGCATATGTGTGTTAATTTTTGAACCTCTGACCTACTGTGCTTATGTCCTGCATAAGATTAGATTGAAAAGTGATGGAACCATGAGATCCTTGTCACCTACAATTTATGTATAGTGGGAAATGAACTAATCTTGTGGATTTGGTGTTAATAATGACTCAAGGTAATGTTGATAATCTAATTAGGCTAATTGAATAATAATAATAGTGATGACAATTTAATTAATTGCGATGATGATAACATGGGGATGTTAATCTGATGATCATAATCATTGGTCATATAAGTCCTTCATCTTGTTGATTGTATTGATTGGGTGATACAAATGATCTAACAACATTACCCATAATGATTGGTGAACCCATTGATTAATGATAACATGGTTAGTTGTTGATGATAAATTGTTTTGATGACCATTGTGATCTTGACTAGATGACGATAGCAGTAAATATTGGATGATCTACTTAATGTTGATATCAATAAGGTTGTAGGTTGTAATTTGATCTTGTGACTTTAATGATATTCAAGATTTGTTGTTATCACTATGACCCTAGTTGATATTGCAACCTTGATAATAATTATGATTCTAGTGTGGATTGTTCAAGGATTTTGATGTAGAAATAATTAGATGACCTTAAATGGATTGATGATGTGGTGTTCAGTGATCTTAACCTAGTGATGAATTAGTAATGATCTAAATGATAATTCCAATGGTTCCAATGATATAATATTATTTGAAGATAATGGCAATTGTGCTCTACACTTGATTATGATTTGGTAATGTCAAAGACCTAAGTGATAAGGAATCGATTGATTTGATGATTTTGGGAGTATAATGTATTGGTGATCACATTAATTAGGATTCAACTTGGTGACATTTACAATAATTGATCCAACAATTGTATTGACAATGAATTAGTGATATTAATAATGATGGATTGGAGGATACGTATGGTACAAATCATTGTTTTGATGATGATAATATTACTACTGACACTAATGACTCTTGATGACGTGATAGATGAATTGATAGGGGACCTAGTAATGATGTGCACAATGATGATTTGACATAAAATAATGATGTTAATAATGTTAATGTTTGAGCGATAAGGTTTGATTCAGTGAGGATATTGGCTTGACGATGTTGATAATCTCTAATTATTTAATGACATTCAATTCAATGATGATCTCATAATTAATGATAGTGATCAATCTCTTTGAATTAATGACATTCATGATATAAGGACAATGATAATGATTAGGTGACGAAGAGATTGATCAAGTTGATAATATGATATTGAAAAACTGGTAATGATTTGTCATAATCAAATATGTTGAAATTAATGACAACTTTGAGGATTTGACGATGATGAGAATCATATTAACATTGATGATACTAATCGTACAAGAGATTTGATAATGATGGTTGATATTAATAATGCTATTTTTTATCCCTATAATATTAAGGATATGAAAGGTAATTGATTATAGAATACCAGACCATAATTGATGACAATGGCTAAATCCCATGCTAGTCAAAATTGGATGGATCATGAAGATCTAATGGAAGGTTCAAAGTGCAAAGTGCAATAGAATCAAGATATGCCTTGTCTTCACTGCATTGCATATGGAAATTATTTGTGACTATGATAATCAAGTTCAATTGAGTACTTCAATTATCCTTTATTGTAACATCCCCACTATAATCCTCATTTTAATTAATGCATAATGTAGATATGAATATGGTTATGGTCAAGCGATGTAATATGCATAATGTATTTTCTGAATTTTAATAAATATAATATGCTAATACGATACCAATTGTTGGGAATATGGATAGATATGGGGGTTGATTATTCCACAATAGAGGGGAATTCCTAGGGAGTGTCTAAGAGGGACCCAAGCGGGAAATGGTTTATGGGTATTAATCCAAACCAAGTTTTCTGAATTTTATTATCATTGGGAGAAAACTTCTATTTTATGTTTGAGTGTATGAGAGCCCAATCATTAAACTCATGTAAGAGGGTGAGTGTGAGAGTCACATCCCATAGTTATTTGAATGCACGGGGTTGAATCAATCAACATTGGGTAGAGTGAGTAGCAAATTGTCCTAGGAAAATAGAGGAAATTTGTATGGGAAAATTAGGCCAATTTTTCACATTCAGTTTTGGCATGAACAATAAGAAGAGAGAAAGAAAAGAGAGCACCATATTTGAAGCAAGAAGGCATGGAGAATTCAGGAGCATGTTGGAGTGTATGTGGAGCATTTTGGAGTTGGAAATTGAAGATCCGTGTTGTTAGGAATGAAGAGTGAATCCCTAAGCGAGTTGCATTGTAACGACAAGTGTTTGTTGTTGGTCCCTCGTAGTTTTCTTGGTAGTGAGTTCCCTTGAGTTCCCAACAGAGAGATTCCTAGCTAATTGTGCTAGAGAGACCCTAATAAATGAATGGGATACTTGATGGACTGAGAGCAGTGAAAGGGTACATTCCTTAGGTTGGGCACATCAAGAGAAAGAGAGTTGGAGGAAATTCAAGTTAGTTGTAGAAGAAAACTAGTGGGTTGTGTGATAGTGAGGTGTGAGTGGATTGTGAGAGGCACCCTTCTCTTGTGGATTCCTAGCCCCAACTCGGGGGTGACTTGTTGTTGATATTTAGAACAACAGGTCTATGTTTGGGTGGAACATCCTTTCCAAACAGTTGGTTGCACAAGTGTTTTGAAAGATACATGTTTATTTGTTTCATGAGTTTAATTGCCGTGCTTAACTGTGTGTATGTGAATGGTTTATTTATTGTTGTGAATGATTTATTAGATTCATTCATGATCATTTAGAGTGTTGAGGATGCATTTAGTTATGGGTAGAAAAATATGGTTTAAAATATGTATAAATCCTAATTGGTAAGCTACAGTAAATGAGTTAGCATAAAATTTTCATTTTTATGTGTATTACTCAAGTAATGTTTCCTGGTTAAGTTGGGGGATGTTACATTATGGTATCAAAGCTTAAGGTTGCAACACTGACCTGCAAGAGCCTACTACATGTCTGCAAAATTTGTAGGATGAGTTTTCTTCAGGGTGAAAATTAATTGCATGGTTTGGAATGATAGTAGAAATTATTGAATGAATAAATCAATTGCCATGGGACAACATTGGAGGAGAGATTATTTGTGGTTAAACATTGTTGTTCAACCTTGGAAACCATGTCCAAGTTAACCTCTATGACCTCGACATTCCAACGATCTTTTTATTTCTCAATTTAGACATCAAAATCAAAATTTATGACTTCCAAGAACTAGTGCATAAGATCCTTCGATCTAATCTTAGTGTGGATTCCCAGTCATCAATCTACGATCTATAGTGTTATTTATCCAACATGCATGGAGAAAGGTTCAATTGAATGATTTATAAACAAAATACCACCCTTTGTGACTTGTGCATGAATCACAGAGAGCAACAAAACCTTGAGGAGCCTGCGAACAACATATACTTTTGGTCAGTCCCTGGTGCCCTAGTGGGATGATGGATCATCTCAGAGTTATTTGAATGGAGGTTGTGCGAGGTTGGTCCAGTGCTCCGGTGGACTGACATTAGACCATAGGTTATTTGGTGGGAGGTGTGTTCCAAGTGCCTTTATGGGTTGATGGCCTCGATTGGACATGAGTTGGAAATGAGATGGATAACTAGTTGTGAGAAAATCTGGTGGCCTATGGTCTGGTAGGACATTGAGACATTGGTTCACGAGTTGTTTTATGGAAGGTAGCCCAATGGACTAGTGTCAGATCATAAGTATTGGAGGTTACGCGCGGTGGGTCGATGGCCCGGTAGAACAACGTCAGACCATAGGTCATTTGGTTAGAATTTTGAGTGTGGTGTGTGATGGTAAAATCCACGTCAATGCCATTTCAATGCCACATCAACAAATTTCCGTGTAGGCAAGACTATCCTCCAGTTTAAACAAAAAAAATTGGAGCCATTTTCTTATTTTGATCATAACGGGAGCATATTAAGTCAAATTGAGATGAAACTTATGGAATTTTTCCATAGTGAGGAGATATATAAAAGTGTCAAATATGGCCACTACCCATTTATACTTGGATTTGTCAGAAAATGAAAAATAATGTTTTTTAAAGATCTAGGTCCAGATCATTGGCAGAGGTCCAAATTAAGCTACAATTTTTGGAGGGGGTCTAAAAACAAGATATTAAAACAACCCATGGAGGAACTGAATAAATTATAAGGGGTTTGGAATGGGGATGCTTAAATAGGGAAAAAGCCATTATTGTAGACCACTTTTGGGGATTTTTGGGATTTTCAGAGAAGGAAAAGGATCCCAAGATGGAAAAATTGGAAAATGTTATTGACTTGACAATTGTTATACTCATCAATCCAGACAACATTGGTTGAGTGAAATTTTTCCAGAAGTGCACAATTTGAGAGATAGTCAGTTTGGCTAAAAATTCCAAGTCTAGAAAAATGGCAAGATGGAAAAACTAGAAAACATTATGTACTTGACAATTGTTATACTCATCAATCCAGAAAACATTGGTTTAGTGAAATGTTTCCAGAAGTGCATAATTTGAGAGATAGTTAGTTTGGCTAAAAATTTCAAGTCTAGAAAAATGGGTGAAAAAAGGCAAAGTTGTCATTTCCATATTGCAATAGTGTTTTGGTGAAGCATCATATTGAAAATAAAAGAGTTGTTATGAATTCCTTGTCATCATTATTACCTATTTATCATACAAAAGTTTTCTTAGTTCCTGACAGATTTACTTCTATAAGTGGCAGAAGTTGGTGTCTCAGATTAATTGCAACAAAATGAAAAGTATACAAAAATGAGTAAATTAGCAATATTCGGTTGACCATAGCTTTATGCTTAGATCTCAAAATTAAGCAAGAAAGTAGTCGTAGGAAATCTCTTGTATAGGATAATCCATCTATTAATCCATAAAATTATCATGGGTAATATAAGTTACAATCAATGCAAAAGAAGATGATTGGTGGCATTAAAAGAGCAAAAAAAATGTATGTATTATTTTCCAAAATTGTGTTTGTATATATATTCGTCTAGAAGAAATTTAATTGCATGCACATTTATCGCAGAATTTAGAAGTTCAAAAAGGAATTTGGTTCCTATATGAGAACTACATCCATGAAACATGACCAGGGGTCCTACAGTCACGGAGAGAAATTCAAGGGTATGTATGTCAGCATGTGAAATGTTGAGATGGAATCTAATGGAAGAAGAGACAAGAATGATCATGTAACTATGAGGATCCTATAGAGAGAAGTGTGGATATATAGGGCTGATAATAAAAAGATTATGAGGGATAGTAAAGAGATACTTCACATCTTGAACATGTTGCAGAAGTGAGACAATAAAGACTATGGAACAAAGAAAGAAGCTAATGCTAGAGAGGTGAAAGAATCCAAATCCCATAGAATAAGGGATGAGACTGAGAAAGATAGGTATTCAAGGGAAAGGAGTAGGTGCCATCATTACCCATAGAAATCCACTATGATATCTCATGCTAGTTTGGGAATAGGGAGCATCCCAAGTGTGTCCCCGATCATGAGACATAGGAGAAGGCTTGAGGGAGACATCTTGCAAGGTGAACTTGAGAAAATAAATCCACATACTTTCAATGGTGAGCGTAGGAAGGGAAAAGAGACCGAGGCATGGTTTTTGAAAATGAAGAAATATTTCTAGTTGCATGATTACCCCTCAAGGGTAGAAACAAGAATTGCAACCTACCACTTGCAAGGAAAGGAAACAATGTGGTGGGAACAACTTAAGCAAGCCAAACATCTTGATGAGAAGAGGGTCTCATGGAGGAAGTTAAGATGATATTTCCAAGAGAAATATTTTTTTGAGCATTACTATGAAAATAATATGAAAGAATTCTTTGAACTCAAGTTGGGAAGCATGACAATGGATGAATATGAGAAGATGTTATTTGAGTTGATGAAGTATGTGGAGTTCATAAAGGATGAGAAGGTCAAAACACAAATATTTCTTAGTAGTTTACCCTCCTTATACATTTATAAGGTACAATATGATAACCCCAATACTTTGGACGAATCCATAAGGAGACCAATGAATCTCTATGAGCAGAATAGAGGGAGGCTAGTCTTCCAAAAGACTTGGAATGAAGGGATGAAGAGTAAGAAAGAGAAAATTTGGAAAGGTTTTAAGCCACCATTTTTAGAGAAAAACTCCCAAGAAAATAAGCAAGGAAAATCATCCCAAAATGAGCACAAGAAAATATATTATTTTGGGAAAAAGCCAAGGAAGCAGCCTATACAGTGTTCAAGGTGTGAGGGAAATCACCTATATAGGGACTACCCTAAAAATGTGAAAGAATGAGGACTATACATAACATGTTGGAGGATGAAACAGTGGAAGATATGGGAGGAATCATGCCAAGGATTTATGCAACCTTGGACAACAAGAAAGTAGAGTATCAATCCCCCATGATTGAAGTGGAAGGTAAGATTGATAACCATCCCATAGCAATTTTAATTGATTATTGAGCTATCCATAGTTACATAATATCTAACATTGTTGAAAGATTTCACTTGCAAAGGAGTAAGTATAAGAAATATTTGTTAGTACAGTTAGCCACAGGGGCTAAGATAAAGATCAATGAGTTGGTTAAAGATTATCCAATATACATGAATGGAATTAACACAAAGTTAGATGTGAACATTATACCTTTGGGTTCATATGACTCTCTATTTGGAATGGATTGGTTGGAAAAACACCATGATGTCATAGACTATTACAACAATACCATAATTTTTCTTGATGAGAAAGGACAACAAGGAAAGATTCAATGCATTCCAAGAGTTCTAGTTGTTAGATAAATTTCAGTCATGCAACTAAAAAAGAATTTCAAGTAAGGATGAAGAACTTTTGCAGCCCATATGGAAGAGGTGGCTAGAGATCAAGTGGAAAGTATTGAAGACAATCCTGTATTGAGATATTTAAAAGATGTTTTTAAGGAAATCCAAATATTTCCACCAAAGAGGGACATTGATTTCTCTATTGATTCGGTGCTAAGAGCTGCCCCAGTTTCCAAGACATCTTATATAATGGGAACACCAAAATTCAAAGAGTTTCATATGCAACTTGAATAAATTTTAAAGAAGGCGTACACACGCCCAAGTGTGTCACCTTGGGGATCCCCAGTTCTTTTTGTGAAGAATAAAGATGGAACCTTAAGGTTTTGTATTGATTTTAGAAAGTTGAATAAGGTCACTATAAAGAACAAATATCATCTGCTAAGGATTGATGGTTTAGTTGATCACCTGAAGGGTGAAAGGATCTTTTCCAAGATTGACTTAAGATCGATTTATCATCGAGTGAGTATAACAGAAGGATATATCAACAAGACAATGTTCAAGACAAGGTATGGACATTATGAATTCATGGTAGTGTCATTTGGACTATCAAATGCCCTAGTTTGTTTTTATGTATTTGATGAATGGAGTGTTCAGGGAGTACCTGGACAAGTTTTTAATTGTTTTCTTAGATGATATTCTCATCTACTCTAAGTACGAGGAAAAGCATGAGAAGCATTTAAGAATGGTGTTAAAGGTTTTAAGGGAGAATAAATTGTATTCCAGTAGATCCCAATAAGATGGAGGCCATTAGAGGATGGAAAAATCCAAGAAATTTGATAGAGGTCATATCATTTATAGTTCTTGTCAGTTATTACCAAAGATTCATAAACGGATTTTCGAAGATTGCAAGCCCAATCACTTCTTTGCAAAAGAAGGGAGTGAAATTTGAATGGACTCCAAAATGTGAAGAAATTTTCCAATAGTTGAAAGATATTTTGGCAAGTGTGGCCATATTAAAGATTCCAGATCTGGATGAAGATTTTGTAGTTTGCATGGATGCAGACAAGGAAGGGATTGATGGAGTCCTCAGTCAAAAGGATCATGTGGTATGTTATGAGTCAAAAATTAAAAGAGGATGAGAGAAATTATGCCACACATGATATAAATTTAGCATCCATTGTACATGCATTAAAAAAGTGGAGACATTACCTCATCAAGAGGATATTTGAGTTAAGAACATACCACTGTGGTCTGAAGCATTTATTTGGACAACCAACATTAAATGTCAGGGAAACTAGATGGCTGGAATTTCTTAGTGAGTATGACTTTGAAATTAAACATATCAAAGGAAAAGAAAATCAAGTGGTTGATGCACTCAACAAAATAGATCATGAAACACATATTTCATCCATCAACATGTATAGGACAGATTTAAAAGATAAAATTATTGAAGAAACAAATTCATATCAAAATTATTTAAAAATAAAATAAAACTTACATCAAAGAAATTTACAACAAAAATTTAAAAATTATGAATTGAAGGAGGATGGAATCCTTTTGTACAAAGGAAAAGTGTATGTGCCAAATTCCATGGAACTAAAAAATACAATGCTGAGAGAAATGCACAATGTGCCATATGTTGGGCACCCAGGATATCGGAAATACATTAGAGTTGTAAGGAGCCAATACTTTTGGTCGGGAATGAAGAAAGAAGTGGATAACTACATAGCTTGATGTCCAGAGTACCATAAGGTAAATACAAAACATAGATATCCAACAAGGATTCTACAACCATTTCCCATTCTAGAATGGAAGTGGAAATTGGTCACAATAGATTTTAATACAAATTTCCCATAATAGTGAAGCAACATGATTCCATCATGGTGGTGGTGAACAAATTGACTAAGGCAACACATTTTATTCCTATAAAGAAAAAACACAAGGCAACAAATATTGTAGATATTTACATGAAGGAAGTTGTCAGGATACATGGAGTGCCTAAGGAAATAGTTTCAAACTGAGATTCCAAGTTTACATCCAAATTATGGAAAGGTTTGTTCAAAGGCTTTGGGGAAAACCTAAATCTTAGTACAA
>ML782312.1:155223-192648 GCA_009831015.1 Picea engelmannii | reverse complement strand
GTCGACAGGAAATATCACCCTGACTAGAAACATCCAAAGTAAAATAATCAACAACATATATTTTCCTCTCCTTAGCTTCATCCAACCATGTGAATAAGGAGGCATCCTTATCCATGTGATAAGTGCACCCATAGTCGACTACCCATTCATTCTACATAGAATGAGACAACAAGGCCTGGGAATTCTCAACTTGGAAGGTGAAATTATCAATAGGTCGATGTACTAAAAACACATCTCCTTCAAGGAATTTAAAATTATCCCCTAAATTGCCTCACTTTTTAATGTGGGTTTTCTCCACATGTACAGTCTTTCCACGATACTGACATGCCTTCTTCTTTCGAATTCGTTGTGGTGCATTTTTCTATCTCTGAGGTTTTTGGTCATGGCATGTAGGTTTATGTTTATAGGTATCAAACCATACTCTATTCTTGAGATCCATCTTGCCCTTTATATTGAGCAAGTGAGTTGGATGTTTACCACCAAATTTTTTTTCTTCAAGAAATCTATGTTAATCGGTAATAAAAATACCCGAGAAAGTTTCAAAGGTGTAATCCTTACCATATATCATAACATCACAGTTCATTTTCTACATCTTGATCTGCATGATCTATTGCACAAACTCCATGATTTATAATGAACCAAGGGGTCTACTTTTATATTCCCAATATCTAAAACTTCCATATATCCAAGAAATCTTGTCCATATGTAATCGTTGGTTGTTAGAGTTGACTCCACAAAATATTCTTCGTCAAGTAATCTTGACAAAGATGCTCGACCCGACCACTTATGCGTCCAACTCGTATTCAATTATGACTAGTTGATCCACCACCCGACTATATTCGACTATTGGTCTACTACTCGACTGACATGAATCTCGACTACTCAACTGAATGGTGTAGTGTGTTGGTCAATTACTCAACTTATTGTATTCATATGTAGGTCAAGCTCTTGATCGACTGAATTCAAGAGATGTGTGATGAACCATCAATGATTGATGTTCCAACATGATTAATCCACTATAGAGGGGATTTCCTTGTAACACCCCCAACCTCCCAGGTCAAGCCACATCACACAAATCCTTCCAACGTCAACTCTGATACCATAATGTAACTTACCCATATTATTTTTGAGAAACGATACATCAAAAATTCTAGTGTGCAGTTAACATTAAACTATGTGGAATCACTCAATGATGTGCATACAACCCAAACTGGTTTGCACCATACCACGTTCCCTCTTGTTTATACAGATTATAATAGAACAAGTAACTTGAATTAAAATTGTGTGTCAATCCATATAGATCACCCGAATACCATGACGTAAATAACTATTCTGATTCCACTTGCCGGTATTGCTTTCCTATGTGTACATACTGCGTTCCAACGCACACATCGAATCCAATCATTTATGCACATGGACCACCTTCCATGTGCACGATACTTCTAACCTCACTCGGGAATATCTTGACCAAATACCTGATTTGTATCAATAGAAATAACATATCTACTAGCATACTCAACATATATGAATACCATGCTAAATACTTAATTCACACTTAAAGAATATACAACATTAACAAAATAACATCCATTATTCATATACAACATTATGCAAGTAATAGATCATAACATATACAAATGAATAAGCACAGAGTAAATAGACAAGCACATAAGAACACTTATCTTTTATGAAAAGTCACAAACTGCATGTGTAACTGAAAACATGTTGGAATACTAAAGGGGGGTGGGGGTGGGGTGAATCAATATGAGCACTTTTACCACTTTTAACCACAATATATAAACTTCAACTTAATAAATAGTATATCATTAATATATCATCGGTCTATGATCAATATATCATCAGTATATCATGAGAATTCACATCAACAACATCTTATTAAGTACACATTACACTAGAATTTACGTGGAAACTCAAACGGGATAAAACCACATAATGATTTCTTATATATATCAAGAATACATTCATTGGAAGCACCAAATTCCGAATTCTCCACAACCAACTGGAAGGAAGAACTAACCCCCTAATTTATAGGAACCAACCTGAAGGAAGATACAACTCCTTGAATTCTCTGGATCCAACCAAAAGGAGGCTACAACCCCCTGATTCTCAGGCTCCAACCTCAAGGAAGCTCCAACTCCATGTGTTCTCCAGAACCAACTGGAAGGAGGCTACAACACCCTTTCCTTGCCTCGTCCTGCCTCCCTAAAGTATAAGTGTAGACCAACTATCACTACTACTGTCACTGCCACTTTCATTTCCACTTTCACTGTCACTGTCGTTACCACTATCACATCAACTGGTAAACTTTCAACCTGTCACTATATCAAACCTATCCAACATGTCATATCAACTGATCAACCTATCCAACCTTCTAATGTCACTGATACTCAACCAAATCCTCTCACATGGATCATATACCAATGAAACCTCTCAACTATATCTCCAACATCACCAACACATGCCTCTTCCAAGCATGTACCAATATCACCAACATACCATCACAAGATATGTGTCTCAACCATGTACCAAATCATGTACAAAACCATCAACCTGTACCATACCAAACACCAACCATGTATCACAACCTGTACCACAACAAGTGCATCAACCTGTACCAAACTATGCATCAATCATGCACCAACGCCTGTACCAAACCGTGCATCAACCATGCACCATAACATGTACCATATGCCTCAACCATCAACCATGCACATCAACACTATACCAAGTATCAATCTTGTACCATACCATGTATCAACCATGTACATCAACACCTGTACCATACCATGTACCAACAATGTATCTCATCCATATACCATATCACTCAATCATTCCATACACCATGTATCATAGGATATATCAAGTAAGTACCATCAATGGTGTACCTCAACAAAATACCAGCATCACCAAGAGATGTATCTCATACATGTGTTGTCATATACCAAGTGTATTTCTCAACAATGTATCAATATCAATGACAACCATACAACATGTGATAATGCTTCAAGAGTATACTAAGAATAAGCTTAAGGCACGTAGCATCATCACATGTAACCAAACCAGATACCAAGATACCAATACATCCAATATGTACTACTAATCAATGTACCATACCAATGTCACCAAAATGTACCATGCATCAACAAGACATACCTCTCAAACATGTACCATACTATCACCAAGCATAAGATACAATCAAATAAGCATACTTGTAACATGTAGTTTACCTATTGTAAAGTAAAAAAGACCTGTAACACTTTCACATCCTTCAACAGCCTGGTACCAACATTTCCCCCAAAGTTTCCTTATCTTCATGACATTAACACTCCCTGTCACATGAGGCCTAACGTGACATCACTTAGGAAACCTACGGGGGTGCATCGTGTGACATCCTCATGCTAACCCACAAGGGCCCGCCAAATTAGGGTTATAGAAAAACCTTTGCACTTTGTAGCTCCGAAACTTTTTCTCCTTCCTCGCACTTTCTTTGTTTCCTCATAATTGTCGTCAAGTTCACCAATAAACCAAAATACTAGACCATAACATTCTCACAAGATAGATATTCAATGTAAGTGTGTCTGTGTGTGTGTTTATGCGAGACGCCTTGAGGTGTTTATATACTTTTTCATACTAACCTCTTTCCTTAATCTTAGGGCTTCTAGTACTTTCTTGTCACAACCACTTTACCCTTTCAATAATGACTTGTAACCAATTAGGGGCTTCTTGACCATTCTTTGGGGATTCTAAATTCACAAGGCCATATCTCCCTAACCGTGAGGAACCGCATGGCATACCACCTATCATCGAAAATTCCACGACAAGGACTATCCATCTACGAGTGTCTTACCTATATTTACATTGTCCTTCATGCCCATATTCCTCAACCGAATTCAGGTACCATAAATACACCTTTGGGTATTCATGTAGACTTCATCAAATGCACCCAACACATCTTATGACATCAACCACTCCATCAATGACCACTAAATCGTCATAAATATCAACCACATCTCTAGTGATTCGAGACTTCTCCAAGGATTGACATCAATATCTAAGGGTTTACATCAATGACAACCAACATTCCAAACCAATTGTCCAAAAATATCCCTCGTTGGCATTGATGGAAACACGCATGCTCCCCCTGTGACAATTTCTCCTCATCAATGTTTCTCACTCTCCCCTTTTGACATCAATGGAAAAGGGTCTCTCTCCTTTGGTTTTATCCACCTATATTCATGCATTTATTCTCTCTCTTTGTTTCTATGCCTTTGTTCTTTCTCTTCACATGTTTCTCTCCTCATGTTCCTCTCCCAATTCTTCTTCTATTTTTATAGCAAAGAGTGACTCCCCCTGAAATTATTCCTTCTTTAAACAATCCTTCTCTGACTTCATGCACTTGATTTTTCTCTTTATTTTCCTTTGACATCATGGTTAAAAGGGTAAATCTCCCTGTCAGTATGTCTCCTCCTATATGTATGCTACCGATCTTCTTTTATGGATCTTTGCAAGATGTCATGTAGCTCAATGTAGGGCTACCTATAAATGTTTCATTTCTTCTCTTCCAATGCTTCATATTGTCCATTGGTGCTTCCTCTTGTAACTCTCTGACATATATAAAAAGCATTCATTACTTGATTTCTTCATTCACTTGTCATGTTCACTTGACCATAGTGTTCAATGATTTTCTTCTGATGATTTAGCTTCTAATGATGATTTCTCTTTCCATGTTTTGTTGTGCCTTTCACTACTTGCCTTTCTGTGTCCAAATGATTGCAACAGATTCTAATTGTAAATACACTTCTATGACCCATGTTAATTGTACTTTCTAAGTATCTATCTTTGTCCATAACTATTATGCATCTTCTCTGACCCATGTTTTCTATACCTGTTAAGTATCCATCTATGTCCATATGTCGTAAATTGTCCATACCTTTGCTACTCAACTTTCCACAATGTTGACCCATATATCACTGTACTATCATCACTGCAACTGATCATCATCTATTCTTGTTTCTTCAAATTGAATCAAATGTGTCCATTGGTCTTCTCTATATTGAACAACTTGTACTAAAGACAACCCTTCCTGAATACATACATGGAACACAATCATAAACTTGTTCATGTGTAACTACCAATTGATGCATGTGTGGGAACACTACTTCTCAAATGATCAATCTCTCACTATGTACTTTTATTATATGAATTCTCTTAATGTGTCTCTGCAAATACTTCAACCTACTCATAGGATGGTTCTTTGATTTGTAGTATCTACTGCACTGATATTCACATTCACTGGGAGTCTCCAAGTCATGTGGCTCAGAAAAATACCCGCTCTAATGCAGAGTAATCTTCCTATTTGTCTATAGACTTGTCATCTCTCTAATCTTTGACTTCTTTTTTTATGCCCGTGGATTGATATTTCACTACAACTCTTGAAAGTACAATATCTTGGGCCTATTCTTTACTCACCTGCTCTTTTTTTATTTCTCTCACTACTACAAATCCTGCGATCTTTGGGACCTATTCTTTATTCACCCATTCTTCTGGTTTTTCATTTCTTCTCCAAACCTTCTTGTGTCTGGCATCTTTCTTTTTCCCTGTAAATTTTTCTTCTTCTCGTACTATTTCCAATCTTGAGAGTAAGAATTTTGGGTGTCTTTCATTCTTCTGATATTCCTTTACCTATTCTTGTTTTCTTTTCCAAGCCTTCTTATATCTGATATCAGTGTTCTTTCTCAAGGAAGTATCCATCATTCTTCTACAATAACGCGCTATTTGACCATAATTGTGGCATTTGTAACATTCAATATATCAGTGTTCTTGAAGATGTATCTCTATCATTTTTCTTTGATTTCAGCTGACCATGATTCCTTCCTTCGAGTACTTTTTTATAACTCTTACTCTTTTCTTCATTTTTTCATTTCTGGCAACCTAGAGTGTTTCTCTTCAACATTCTCTATTGATGATGTGTATTTTTCCATCTCTTCAATGTTCTTGTTGATCTTGATGATTTTGGCTCTTAATGAGACAAATTCTTCTTCAAGCTTCTCAACCTCTTCTTCTTTCTCCATCATCTGAATATTCATGATGTATTTTGTTCGCTTTGCTTCTTCCAGTTGGATCTTCAAGGAGATGGTTTGTTTTTTAAGTTTTCTCTCTTCTTGAAAAAATTCTACTTAAAAAATATTTAAGTCCTCGGATCTTTCCTTCAGATGATCTGTCAAAATTTTCTCTCTCTTATCTACTTCCTTTTTTTCGGTTTCCAAACACTGCTTTTCTTATATTGCTTCCTTTTTTAGTGTTGTTATTTAAGCTTCCAAACACTGCTTCTCTTCCATTTGACTTTTGTATGTTTCTTCATTCTTTTTGACTTCTTACAATTGAGATTTTAGATTTACAATGACCTGTTGGGTCTTTTCATAACTTTCTTGAAAATGCTTCTTGACTAATTGTTCCTTAAGATACTTGTTTTTCTTCCTTTATTTTGTCAATTCGTCTAAGGAACTGATTAATTCTACTTCAAGGTCTAATATTCCTTATTCACAATCTTCTTCTTCTTAATCTATCTAACATGTTGAACAACTTTCTTCTTATTATGTACCTATACTTTATTTAATAGGATATGAATCTGTGAAGGGAGTTTCCTTGGAATAGAGATTATGTATCTTATCCCAAATGTTTTTGGTTGATGAACATTTTCCCACTTTCACTCTAACCAGATCAGGTAATCCCTCCTAGATGAAATCCATTGTTATTTTGTTGTTTCTTTTCAATTCCTTCTTGGTTGCATTCTTCGATTTATTTGTAGTGGTGTATCCTATAAAAATTGATTTCCAAACGTCATATCCTTTTGCCTATAAAAATAATTTCATTCTTTTGCTCCATATCTCATAGTATAGACCATTCTGACCATTGAACATTGGTACTCCATTCTGAGTGTAATCCATGATCTTCCTTCCAGTGGTTGAACTGATTTCTTGAAGGACGGGCTCTGATACCAATTGTTGGAATACTTAGAGGGGGGGTGAAACAATATGAGCACTTTTACCACTTTTAACCACAATATATATAATTCAACTTAATCAATAGTATATCAGCGATATACCATCAATATATCATAAATATATCATGATCATATAAAAATAAGAAACATCACATCAACAACATCACACCAAGTACACAATACACTAGAATTTACGTGGAAACCCAAATGGGAGAAAACCACAGAATTCTTTCTGATATATATCAAGAATGCATTCAATGGAATAACCAAATTCCAAATTATCCAACACCAACCACCTAATTTATATGCACCAACCTGAAGGAATCTACAACTCCCTGAATTCTATGGCTCTAACTAGAAGGATGCTACAACCCCCTGATACTTAGGCTCCAACCTAAAGGAAGCTCCAACTCCTTCTGTTCTCTAGAACCAACTAGAAGGAGGCTACAAACCTCTTTCATTTCCCCATTCTACCACCCTCAAGTATAAGTGTAGACCATATATCACTACCATAATCACTTCCACTGTCACTGTCACTATCACTTCCACTGTCACGATCACTATCACTTCCACTGTCACATCAACCTGTAACCTTTCAACCTGTCACTGTATCGAACCTGTCACATCAACTGATCAACCTATCTAACATGTCACTGTCACTGATACTCAACCTGGTCCTCTCACATGGATCATATGCCAAGGACAGCTCTCAACTAGATGTCCAACTTCACCAACACATTCCTCTACCAAGGATATACCAATATCACCAACATACCATCAAAAGATATGTGTACCAAGCATATGTATACATACCAATCATATGTATACAAAAAATCAATAGTGTATCACAACTTGTACCACAACAAGTGCATAAAACATGCACCAACACATGTACCAAACCGTACATCAATCATGCACCATAACCTGTACCATATGCCTCAACCATCAACCATGTACATCAACACTATACCAAGTATCAATATTGTACCATACAATGTATCAACAATGTACATCAACACATGTACCATACCATGTACCAACAATGTATCTCATTCATATACCATATCATTCAATCATGCCATACACCATGTATCATAGGGTACATGAAGAAAGTACCATCAATGGTGTACCTCAACAAAATACCAACATCACCAAGAGATGTATCTCATACATGTGTTGTCATATACAAAGTGTATTTCTCAACAATGTATTAATATAAATGAAAACCATACACCATGTGCCAATGCTTCAAGAGTATACCAAGAATGAGCCTCAATCATGTAGAATGATCACATGTAACCAAACCAGATACCAAGATACCAATACATCCAATGTGTATTACAAATCAATGTACCATACCAATTTCACCAAGATGTACCATGCATCAACAAAACATGCCTCTCAAACATGTACCATACCATCACCAATCATAATATACAATCACATAAGCATACCTCTAACATGTAGCTAACCTATAAAACTGACCTATAACACTTTCACAGCCTTCAATAGCATGATACCAACATGTATCCCAAATTTTTCTTAGCCTCTTGGAACTAAGGCTCCCTGTCATGCGAGGCCTCATGTGACATCACTTAGGAAACTCGCAGGGGTGACACCCTCAAGCTGACCCGCAAGGGCCTGCCAAATTAGGGTTATAGAAAAACCCTTTCACTCTATAGCTCCGAAACTTTCACTCTTTCCTCACACTTTCTTCACTTCCTCAGACTTGTTTTTAGATTCACCAATAAACCAAAATACTAGACTAGAACATTCTCAAAAGATAAATATTCAATGTAAGTGTGTGTGTGTTTTTTTATGAGAGACTCCTTGAGGTGTTTATATACTTTTTCATAGTAACCTATTTCCTTAATTTTAGAGCTTCGAGTACTTTCTTGTCACAACCACTTTCCCCATTCAATAATGACTTGTAACCAATTAGGGGCTTCTTGACCATTATTCGGGGCTTCTAAATTTACAAGGCCATATCTCCCTAACTATGATGATTTGAAAATAGAAGGTTGACTTGTTATGCTATGCAAGCACCCCTACTTCATTAAAATAAACATTACAGGACCTTGCTTCATGTGTATAAATATGCAATATAAACTTATGTGTTAAGTTCGTGCTTCTTCTTGTAAATGCTTATGTGTGAGAAAATGTTCTTTTAAATGGTTATATATGTACTTAAATCAAATACACAACAACATAACTTGCAGCAAATAAACCATCAAACTCAGAACAATCACAACATGATAAAGGAGTTCACCCCCCTACGGGCTACATCTCCTTGAGCCTCCATAATGGACTTGGCTCTCTAGGATTAATTAGTAAAAAGTTCTTTTACAAGCTGATGCTCAACTCCAATGGAAAAACAAACTGTACCATTGAGTTCAGAACACATAAAAATCCCAAAAACGACTAATAGAACTCTGAAAACGGATCATGGCTCATCCGGGAATGAACTCTTCTACATGTGGCCATAAGCTTCCCTGAGCTTCTCTTTGGAAAAAACACCTGTAAAGGTCCTCAAAAGCCTCTGAAACCTGTCCCAATGTGTTTAGAGCATATTAATTAGCCAAAAATGATTATTCATTCACAGAAAACAAACATAGGCTCACCAAACCATGTCCTCCATCAAAGAAGGCTTCAAGCTCCCTGGAACTTGCTGAAACTTCAATGGTGAAAAACTTGCTGAAGAAGTCTTCAAATGGCTGTGAAAATGGCACCAATGGATCCAACACGTCCAAAAACCCCTGGCTGGGCTTTTACAACACCTCAATCGGCCAAACGATGAAGAAGTTAGGCCTCCTCCATTTTCCTCCTCCAAGCTTTGCTGGAACTGGCTCTACAAAACGCACCTCTGTGTGCATGAACCTGGAACACGCTCCAAAACGCACGTTTAAACCCAACACCGAGCGGTTCAGAACAACCGTGCAAACTGTAGGACGGTTAGGGCGCCTCCAGCCCCCAACCGCCTCGGCATTCGGTCATGTGGCCCACGCGACCATAGGATGGGCATAAAAGTCGTTGGTCCGTTTCAAAACCATGCAAACGGATGTAACCGCGTGTGCCAACTCTTAACATGAGTCGTGGGTTCCAAACCCCACGCAAAAATTAACACGCACACCATATTACAATGGTATAAACTGTGCAAACATTTCATAAAACAAATATTAAACCCTCGCGCGAATTTAATACAACGGTTATATATATGTTATACAACCGCACCATACATTACACATATATTATATGGTGTAGCACGCGGGTAATATAAACACACGATTACATGTGTTATGCCATGGAATCATGGGTCGGGGCTTAAGCCCCGACCCGCCCCCTTTTCAATCAACGTTTTCCACCAAACTTAAATATAAGCCCGCCCACTTCATACACAAGGAACATTGGCGGGAATCTTGGCTAGCGGAGTGTTACAAAGGCATTGGAAATGGGGGAGGTCCGGGGGTCGAACCCCACGAACTCCCAATAAACTTTTACACATAAAAATAATGACCAACGAATGAGCGACACGTGGCGCCCTCAGGTTGGGCCACATGTCCTTATATCATTCACCCAAAACGGACACGTGTCATCATCGTATTCGCCAACAAACAACCAACCAGAATTTGCCACATCACCTACCTGCCATGTCACCATGATGGTACGTCCATGCCACGTGGCTGTACGGACTGTATGGATAGGTACAGTCAGCATCCCAAATTTTTGCCTATTTGGCTTGGCAGATAGATCGCGATATCTCCTCCATACGGACTCCGTTTGCGAAAGTAAATATACCGCCAGAATCAGGAAGATGAGACGGACGCAATGGCACCATTTTCGTTGCAATCCGAGCACTTTGAAAATTGAGAAAACAAATTCCCCCTGGTCCATATTTTGATCATATGAGGAACCACATGGTGTACCACCTATCACCGAAATGGCACGACAAGGACTATCCATCTATGAATGTCTTACCTACATTTACAATGTCCTTCATGTCCATATTCCTCAACCAACTTTGGGTACCATAACCACACCTCCAAGGCTTCATGTGGACTTCATCAATGCACCCAACACATCTGCTGACATCAACCACTCCATCAATGACCACTAACTCACCATCAATTTCAACCACATTTCTAGGGCTTTCGAACTTCTCCAAGGATCGACATCAATTTATAAGGGTTGACATCAATGGCAACCAACAGTCCAAACCAATTGTCCAACAATCTACCCCGTTGGCATTGATGGAAACACTCATGCTCCCCCTGTGACAATTTCTCCTCATCAATGTTTCTCACTCTCCCCCCTTGGACATCAATGGAAAAGGGTCTCTCTCCTTCGGGTTTCTCCACCTATATTCATGCATTTATTATCTCTCTCTCCATTCTATGCCTTTGTTCTTTCTCTTCACATGTTTCTCTCCTCATGTTCCTCTCCAAGTTCTTCTTCTATTTTTATAGAAAAGAGTGACTCCCCCTGAAAGTGTTCCTTCTTTAAACAATCCTTCTCTGACTTCATGCACTTGATCTTTCTCTTTCTTTTTCTTTGACATCATGGTTAAAAGGGTAAATCCCCCTGTTGGTATGTCTCCTCCTATCTGTATGCTACTGATCTTCCTTTCTAGATCCCTGCAAGATGTCATGTAGCTCAATGTAGGGATACTTATAAATGTTTCCTTTCCTCTCTTCCAATGCTTCGTATTGTCCATTAGTGCTTCCTCTTGTCACTCTCTGAAATATATAAAAAGAATTCATTACTTGATTTCTTCATTCACTTGTCATGTTCACTTGACCATAGTGTTCAATGATTTTCTTCTGATGATTTATCTTCTACTGACGATTTCTCTTTCCATGTTTTGTTGTGCCTATCATTGCTTGCCTTTCTATGACCAAATGATTCCAACGGATTCCAATTGTAAATACACTTCTATGTATATTATATGACCCATGTTAATCGTACTTTCTAAGTATCTATCTTTGTCCGTAACTACTATGCATCTTCTCTAACCCATGTTTTCTATACCTGTTAAGTATCCATCTATGACCATATGTTGCAAATTTTCCATAACTTTGCTACTCAAATTTCCACAATGTTGACCCATATATCATTGTACTATCATCGCTGCAATTAATCATCATCTATTCTTGTTTCTTCAAATTGAATCAAATGTGTCCATTGGTCTTCTCTATCTTGAACAACCTGTACTAAAGACATCCCTTCATGAATACATATGTGGAATACAATCATAAACTTTTTCCTGTGTAACTACCAATTGATGCATGTGTGCGAACACTACTTCTCAATTGATCAATCTCTCACTCTGTACTTCTGCTATCTGAATGCTTTGAATATGTCTCTGCAAATACTTCAACCTATTCGGATGGTTCTTTGATTTGTAGTAGCTACTAAACTGATATTCACATTCACTAGGAGTCTCCAAGTCGAGTGGCTCAGAAAAATACATTCTCTAATGCAGAGTAATCTTCCTCTTTGTCTATAGATTCTTCATATCTCTAATCTTTGACTTCTTTCTTTATTCCTGTGGATTGATCTTTTACTACAACTCCTGAAAGTAAAATCTCTTCGACATGTTCTTTACTCACTTTCTCTTCTTTTCTTTCTCGCACTATTACAAATCCTATGATCTCGGGGACCTTTTCTTTATTCACCCATTCTTTTGGTTTTTCATTTCTTCTCCAAACCTTCTTGTGTATGGAATCTTCCTTTTTCCCTGTAAATTTTTCTTCTTTTCATACTATTTCCAATCCCGAGAGTAAGAATTATGGGTGTCCTTCATTCTTTTGATATTATTTTACCTATTCTTGTTTTCTTTTCGAAACCTTCTTATATCTGATATCAATGTTATTTCTCAAGGAAGTATCCATCATGCTTCTACAATAACGCGCTATGTGACCATAATTGTGGCATTTGTAACATTCAATATTGTGTGGGGCCATATAAGTATTTCATTCTTGAACATTTCTTTCATAAGCCCTGCAATATGCAACTTTATGTCCAAAGTTAGTACAATAAAAACAATGACCATAAAAAAAAATTGCATACCTAGGAGTGAATGATCTTCTCTGTGGTATAGTCTTTCTGGATTCCTACCTTGGTTGATCATGATCATGCTTGAAACTTATTTGTGGCTTGAATGTGGAGGGTCTTCTTGTAGATGTATCTCTATCATTTTTCTTTGATTCCAGCTGACCATGATTCCTTCCTTTGAGTACTTATGCATAACTCTTACTCTTTTCTTCATTTTTTCATTTTTGGCAACCTAGAGTGTTTCTCTAAAACATTCTCTATTGTTGATGTGAATTTGTATGCCTCTTCAATGTTCTTGTTGAGCTTGACAATTTTGTCTCTTAATGAGACAAATTCTTCTTCAAGCTTCTCAGCCTCTTCTTCTTTCTTCATCATCTAAATATTCATGATGTCTTTTGTTCGCTTTGCTTCTTCCAGTTGGATCTTCAAGGAGATGGTTTCTTTTTTAAGTTTTCTCTCTTCTTGACCAAATTCTACTTCAAGCATATTTAATTCCTCATATCTTTCCTGCAAATGAGCTGTCAAACTTTTCTCTCTCTTATCTGCTTCCTTTTTTTCGGTTTCCAAACACTAATTTTCTTATATTGCTTCCTTTCTTAGTGTTGTTATTTCGGCTTCAAACATTTCTTCTCTTCCATCTGAATTTTGTATGTTTATTCATTCCTTTTGGATTCTTCCAACTGGGATTTTAGATTTACAATTTCTTGTTGGGCCTTTTTGGAACTTTCTTGAAAATGCTTCTTGACAAATTGTTCCTTAAGATACTTGTTTTTCTTTCTTTCTTTTGTCAATTCGTATAAGGAACTGATTAATTCTACTTCAAGGTCTAATATTTCTTATTCACAATCTTCTTCTTCTTAATCTATATAACATGATGAACAAATTTCTTCTTATTATATACCTAAACTTTATTTAATAGGACCTGAATATGTGATGGGAATTTCCTTGGAATAAAGATTATGTATCTTATCCCAAATTTCTTTGGATGATGAACATTTTCCCACTTTCACTCTAACCAGATCAGGTAATCCTTCCTAGATGAAATCCATTGTTATTTTGTTGTTTCTTTTCGATTCCTTCTTGGTTGTAGCCTTCAGTTTCTTTGTAGCGGTGTATCCTATAACAACTGATTTCCAAACGTCATATCCTTGTGCCTATAAAAATACTTTCGTTCTTCTGCTCCATATCTCATAGTATAGACGATTATGACCATTGAAAGTTGGTGCTCCATTCTGAGTGTAATCCATGATATTCCTTCTAGTGGTTAAACTAATTTCTTGAAGGACAAGCTCTGATACCAGTTGTTGCAATACTTAGAGGGCGGGGTGAATCAATATGAGCACTTTTACCATTTTTAACCACAATATATAAAATCCAAATTAATCAATAGTATATCATCGATATATCATCAATACATCATCAATATATCATGAGCATATAAACATAAGAAACACCACATCAACAATATCACATCAAGTACACAATACACTAGAATTTACGTGGAAACCCAAATGGGAGAAAAACACAAAATTCTTTCTGATATATATCAAGAATACATTCATTGGAAGCACCAAATTCCAAATTCTCCAGCACCAACCACCTGATTTATAGGCACCAACCTGAAGGAAGCTACAACCCCTTGAATTCTATGGCTCTAACAAGAAGGAGGCTACAACCCCCTGATACTTAGACTCCAACCTTAAGGAATATCCAACTCCTTGTGTTCTCCAAAACCAACTGGAAGGAGGCTACAACCCTCTTTCATTTCCCCATCCTACCACCCTGAAGTATAAGTGTAGACCATATTTCACTACCACAATAACTTCCACAGTCACTGTCACTATCACTGTCATTGTTACTATAACTATCACTTCCACTGTCACATCAACCTGTAACCTTTCAACCTATCACTGTATCCAACCTATCACATCAACTAATCAACCTATCTAACATGTCACTGTCACTGATACTCAACTTGGTCCTCTCACATGGATCATATACCAAGGAAACCTCTCAACTACATGTCCAACTTCACCAACACATTCCTCTACCAAGGATATACCAAGATCACCAACATACCATCAAAAGATATGTATACCAAGCATATGTATACATACCAATCATATGTATACCAAAAATCAATAGTGTATCACAACCTGTACCACAACAAGTGCATCAACTATGCACCAACACATGTATGAAACCGTACATCAACCATGCACCATAACATGTACAATATGCCTCAACCATCAACCATGTACATCAACACTATACCAAGTATCAAGCTTGTACCATACAATGTATCAACAATGTACATCAACACCTGTACCATACGATGTACCAACAATGTATCTCATCCATATACCATATCACTCAATCATGCCATACACCATGTATCATAGGATATATGAAGAAAGTACCATCAATAGTGTACCTCAACAAAATACCAACATCACCAAGAGATGTATCTCATACATGTGTGGTCATCTATGAAGTGTATTTGTCAACAATGTATTAATATAAATGAAAATCATACACCATGTGCCAATGCTTCAAGAGTATACAAAGAATGAGCCTCAATCATGTAACATCATCACATGTAACCAAACCAGATACCAAGATACCAATACATCCAATGTGTACTACAAATCAATGTACCATACCAATTTCACCAAGATGTACCATGCATCAACAAAACATACCTCTCAAGCATGTACCATACCATCACCAAGAATAATATACAATCACATAAGAATACCTGTAACCTGTAGCTGACCTGTAAAACAAGCGTGTAACACTTTCACAGCCTTCAGCATCATGATACCAACATTTCTCCCAAATTTGTCTTAGCCTCGTGGGACTAAGGCTCCCTATCACGCGGGGCCTCACGTGAAATCACTTAGGAAAATCGTAGAGGTGACATCCTCAAGCTGACCTGCGAGGGCCTGGCAAATTAGGGTTATAGAAAAACCCTTTCACTATGCAACTTCAAAACTTTCTCTCTTTCCTCACACTTTCTTCACTTCCTCAGACTTGTTTTCAAATTCACCAATAAACCAAAATACTAGACCATAACATTCTCAAAAGATAAATATTCAATTTAAGTGTGTGTGTTTGTTTATGAGAGACTCCTTAAGGTGTTTATATACTTTTTCATTGTAACCTATTTCCTTAATTTTAGGGCTTCTAGTACTTTCTTGTCACAACCACTTTCCCCTTTCAATAATGACTTATAACCAATTAGGGGCTTCTTGACCATTATTTGGGGCTTCTAAATTCACAAGGCCATATCTCCCTAACTATGAGGAACCATGTGGTGTACCACCTATCACCGAAATGGAACAACAAGGACTATCCATCTATGAGTGTCTTACCTACATTTACAATGTCCTTCATGTCCATATTCCTTAACAAACTTTGGGTACCATAACCACACCTCCAGGGCTTCATGTAGACTTCATCAAATGCACCCAACACATCTACTGACATCAACCACTCCTTCAATGAACACTAACTTACCATCAATTTCAACCACATCTCTAGGGCTTCCAGACTTCACCAAGGATTGACATCAATCTCTAAGGGTTGACAACAATGACAACCAATTTTCCAACAATATGTTCCTACCAGCCATAGACATTGTTTCTCATACTCTTTCAACAACAGGTCACCTCTGAGCTGGGGCGCAAACTCCACCAGGGAAAAAGGATTCCTAGTACCAATATATGGTCTAAAAAACATCATAATGACTTATTCCATGGTGTCAAATGCTGCAACTATTCTATAATCCCTCATTCCCCACATTCTTTTCCCACCCCAAGAAGTGTGCCCATTCTCTGCTCAAAAGTCTTTCGGCTGCCCCACTTCCCTTACGGGGCTTCAATGACATGCAAGATCAGGAAGTCTTAGACCACTTAAATGAATTCCCAATGCACCAAGGAACAATTACCAACCAATATATAACCTGGATAGATTGTTCACGGGCCTCACAACCTGCCTCTTGGACAACCTACGGGCCTAAAAACCCACTTCTTCAATCATACCAATATTTTCCCAAGAACGGGGTTACTCCCTTATCACAATTACAACAAAATACATACTTTTATTCCTCTAAATGATGGAGGAAAACAATGGATGATTTTGAATGAGTGATCCCTCTCAAATTGCATTCCTTTTGTTAGCACTAATAGTTCTTCTTAGACTTCTTTAAGAACAAGCCCAGTACCCATCAGAATATAAATTATTAAAACATGTTTATACTTGAGTGGATCAACAATATTGAGTAACAAAGGGAGAGGGAAATCAATTGTCTGTAGAGGCATTCCATTGGGAATGGATTCATAACATCCTACAGATCAAAGGAAATCAAATTGTATACGAGATACAGGTTTTATATAATTATGGGTAGAAGCATAGAGAATATGACAAAAAGGTAGAACATCCATCATATAGATATCCTTTCTACAAACAAATTAAAGAGCGCTTAAATAATAAACAATGATTAATAGACAATCTACAACAGATCCTCTCCCGCTCATGAATCCATCAATCAATGGAAGCTATGATCCTCAAATACTACAATCTATTTAAGAAATAAGATAAGGTAAAATTACAACAAATAAAAACAACATCTGATAAACGGTGTCATGAATCTTCAATGGCAGAAATTCTTACACCACAAGCCCCAAGGCTTTACAAATAAACACAGTTTTTTTTTCTCTTTCTAAATCCCCTCTCTAGTCTATAAATGAAACCTTTCCTTAACAAAACAACTTCTATCTATAGTGTATCATTCCTTCCTACTCTAAAGAAGTCTAATCCCAAGTGGTTGCATTGGATTCCCTTTTCTCTAGGATTTGTTACAACAAGGTGAAATAGAAAATCTGCTTAGGTCCTATTTTTTGGATATTATCTATTGTGATAAATGCCTTTTGAAACATGTCATGCTACTTGATCTGGTGATAGAAAACATGTCCACCATGTCCAAATACCTACTAGGAAACCATTCAAACCCCCTTAGATAGGTGTTGTCCCTCTTATAGCTCGGATTCCAACAAGCTGTCATATTCATAGTGTATGTGTTGCAAACTTTCATGTAGGTGATGCTTACAATGTTTCTCCCAAACAACGAACTGGGTCGGGCTGAATTTTGGTCCGAAATTCGATGATATTATGATTCATCTCCAAAAAAAAATTTAGAAGAACGTCAAATGGAACTTAAAATTTATGATTAAAATACAATTTTGATGTGTACTAATTTGCTGTAAATTGTTTCAATTTAGCAGTTTGTCATTTTGTCTTCAAAACATAGCAATTGATGTCAAAACCATGGAAACAAGATTCAAACCTCTATTGATTCCTTGTATAACCTCTAACATCAAATCCAACTCCCTATTATAGAGAACCATTTCTATCATCCCTCTAAGCTTCCACCAATGACCTCTTCAGAGAGTTTGCAGCGAAACAGTCTGCAGCGCCAGTTACAATTTGCAGCGAGATGAACCAATCTACAACACATGATTTAAAAAATTAAAAGAATATATAAAATGATAAACCCTCCCTTTGAAAATGACCCTTTAGATATACTTGATGATGTGTTGGCACTAGAAACTAGATTTCATCATTAGATACTTTTTGCAAAATGATAATCATAAGAAGTTTTGGCACATGCATTATTTTGAAAACGTTGCGAATTTTAGGAGAGTCTCTTGACTCCTAAACATTCCATGTGTAAACACCTTAAACTTGACACTTTTTAACTTTAGAATTTATCCACTTGGTGACACATTACCATTCCTCAGGAACTTAGGATAAACAATATATCTGCAAAATACATTTTTTGGAAATATTTTTAAAATATTCCCCCCTTTTCCCCTTTTTCGGTGGAGTTCACCTCCCATATCTTTTCGTCTGAGTTGGTATGTGAATAGTGATGTAATATATTAATAACTTGAGTGTGATACACTTTATAAGAAAAGGTGCACTCTCATGTTTATTTCCTGACTCACCATCCCAATAGTCACACAGGCTCTCTGACCTCAAAACATATACATATACATCACAATCATTGTCGCGCACTTACTTGTGTGCACGCAACACTGTGGAATATGTGCACCCTCCCTTGATGCACAATCTACATGCACTAGCTCAAGTACACACAACACTATGTAATGTACACACCTCTTCTTTGATAGCAAGCCTCACGCACTCCACAGGTGCACGCAATACCAAAATTTGGTACCAACGACTCACCATCTTATATGTACATTACATTCACACTTGTTTCAAATGACTCACCATCCTATATGGATGATTACATTGTGCACTACTCAGGTGTACACAAAACCCCAAAATGTCTCACCAGCCTATATGTGCAACTGCAAATGGGGTTTGGATTAGGGACATTACATTCCCCTCCCCCTTATTTATGGATTGTCCTTAGTGCATTATATACACATATACATACAAAACTTCAAAATTTTTCAAAAGGATGAGGATAATATGTTCACATATCATCCTCGCGCTCCCAAGTTGCATCCTCAGGACCATACCAAGACCATTGGACCTTTACCAACTCCATGCATTGATTCCAGAGCTTCTTGACTCTTTGATCCAATATGCAAACTGGTTACACTCGAAAATCACCTTTTGGATCCAGCGGAATCACATTCCAATCAATGACATGATTATCATCAGGTACATACTTCTTAAGCAATGACCCATAGAAAAAATTATGAATACACAAGGATGTAGGAAATGCAATAATATATGCGACAAGACCAATCCTCTCTAGGATTTCAAATCGCCCACATTAACACGCTTCTAACTTGAACCATTTCCCCAACCTCAGGGAATTACGTCTTTCTTTTACTTTCAAGAATACATGATCCCCCACTTTAAACTATCAATGGGTTTTTCCTTTATCTGTGCAACCTTTCTTCCCATATTGGGAAGACTTTAAATTCTACCCTATATTCACTACCTGCTCTTCCATTTCCTGGATCAGATATGACCCAACTATTGCACGATCTGTTGGGTTGTCCCAACTCATTGGAATGTTGCACTTTCTACCATAAATTGCCTCGAATGGGCTCATCTATAAATATTCATGATACCCATTATTATAAGTAAACTCTACCAAGTGAAGGTAGTGTTCCCATTTTTATGGTTTATCCATCACTTGGATCTTGAGAATATCTTCAATCACCCTAGTTACCCTCTATGTATGTCCATCTAAATCAGGGTGTTATGTTGTGCTAAAGTTCATATTTTTTCCAAATCCTTTGAATAACCCTTTCCAAAAGTTTGACGTGAACTTAGGATCTCTATCAAACACAATTGTCTCAGGAACACCATGCAGCCTAGCAACTTCGCACATGAAAATATCAACAATGTTGGATGCCTTGTGCATTGACTTTACTGGAATAAAATGGGAAGCTTTAGTAATATTTTCCACCACCACCATAATAGAATCATGTTGCTTGGAAGTCCTAGAAAACTTAGTTATAAAATCCATCATTATAACTTCCCACTTCCACTTGGGAATGGGAAAATGTTGTAGCAAACTAGTTGGATATTTGTGCTCAACTTTGACCTTTTTACATTCAAGACATCTAGCAATAAAATCAACAACTTCCTTTTTCATACTTGGCCAATAGTATTGTTTTTTTACTTTGAAAATTGTCTTCTGGTAACATGGATGTCCAGTGTAAGGAACCTTATGCATCTCTGACATTATTAGGATTTTCAACTCCTAATCATTTGGCACATAGATTATGCATCTATACACAAGGATGTCATCCTCTCTTAGATCATAACTTTCAAATTTATTCTGTGAGATACCTTGTTGTAAAGTCGCCCTTTTGTCCACAGTGTGGATCTGATTCAACAACTTCCAAAATTATGTCACCCAAATCTAATCTATAAATACTAATAGTTGTAGCTTGCATTTCATGCACCCTCCTACTGAGTGTGTCGGCCACCTTGTTCTCTTTTTCTATGATATGAAATATGTTGAATTCATACTCACTGAGGAACTCTAACCACTTTCTTTGTCTAGAATTTAAACTTGGTTTTCCAAAAAAATATTTCAGAACACAATGGTTTTTTCTTAGTTCAAATATTTTATCAATGAGATAATGTCGCCGCATCTTGAAATCATGTACTATGGCTTCCAATTCCAAATCATGAGTAGCATAGAGCCTTTCATGCTCTTTCAACTTCCTTGATTCATAGCACACCATGTATCCATTTTGACTCAAGACTCCACATATTCCTTCCTTGAATGCATCCATGCACACAACGAAGTCTGCATCAAGATCAACAATTCTCAAAATTGGCGCACTTGTCATCAAACTCTTCAAGTGCTGAAAACGCCTTGCACAATTCATATTCCACACAAATCGTGCACCTTTATTCTGCATGGATGTGATGGGATGCACAATCTTTGAGAATCCTTAAAAAAACCTTATGTAGTACCTTGCTAGTCCCATAAAGGATCTCACTTCTACGACATTTCTTGGTGTTGGCCATTCCTCAATGAATTTTATCTTTGTTGGGTCCATAGCTATCCATTCTTATGGAATGATATGACCCAAGTAATGAATCCAACTCTGGTAAAATGAACACTTGCTCAAATTTGCATAAAGTTGATTTTCCCTCAATACCCGCAACACCATCCTGAAGTGTTTCTCCCTCAATATGTTCAACACCATCCTCAAGTTTTTATCGTGCTCTTCTGAAGGCATTCTTACTAATGTATCCTTCCTTAATTCTCACCTGGTGATATCCAAATCTGAGATCAATAATTGAAAATATATGCATGCTCCTTAGTTGATCAAATGGGTCATATATCCTTGGCAAATGATACTTTTTCTTCATTGTTACTGTATTTAATTACTTGAAGTGAATGCAAAGTATCAGCATGCCATCTTTCTTCTTCACAAATAATACTAGGGTACCCCAAGGTGACACACTTGGGCATATATACCCCTTGTTCAAAAGCTCTTCAAGTTGCATATATAACTCCTTCAATTCAGGCATACTCATCCTATAAGGAGTCTTGGATATAGGAGATACTCCTATCATCATATTTATATAGAATTTAATATCTCTTTTCGGTGGAAACCCTAATATCTCCTTAAAGACATCCTTGAATTCTTTCAGTATGGAAAATTCTTCAACACTTGGCACTTTATCCTTATGTACCTCCTCCAAGTGTGTTGCAAATACTTGACATCCTTTCCTGTAGATTTTCTTCAATTGCAGGGCTGAGATTATCTGATAGTTATAGCTATTAGAATACCTCAAACTATTCTTAAGTTTCCTTCCTCATCCAAGCAAGTAAATGTCTTATTGTAACAATCTAAAAAAACATGATGGTTGTCCAACCAATCCATACCAATAAGGCAATCATATGAGCCTACAAGTATGATATTAAAATAATCCTTTGTGTGCAGTCCATTCATTTCCATTGGACATGCCTTGATAATCTCATTTATTTTCCTTTTCCCCCCCATAGCTAACTGCACCAACCAAGGTTTTCCAAGATTTCTTATCAACAATTGAAATCTTTCCTCCATTTTAGGATCTAGATAACTATGACTAGCTCTTGAATCAATTAAAATAGAAATGGGTTGGTCATTTGCGACTAAAATTCATCTTGCTTGTTATCCAGGGATGCATAAATCCTAGGTACATTTCTTCCCAGCTCTTCAATTGTCACAGCTTGTTGTACAGTGTGCACAGTCCTCTCTTTTTCTCCTCTTTGAGAATAGTCTCTATACATATGATCTCTACCAAAACACCAACATTGAATAGGTTTTTTCCTTGGTCTATGTCACATTGATTCAATCATTCTAGTCTCTTTGGGAGTTGGTTGTCCTTGCACAGTATTTCTGAAAAACGGTGGCTTAGTCCCTTTCTTCCTTTGTTCCACCTTTTTCTTTGTCTTGTCATCCCAAACCTTTTGGAAAGTTGATATTCCCTTTTGTTTGTCGTAAAGACATTTATCATGCCTTATAGTTTCCTCTAATTTATTTGGATCATCATAGAGTATCTTGTCACTGATAAATAAGGAAAGCACACTAATATAACTTTGAATATTCACATGTTCATCCTTGATAAAAGGAACATATTTTAGCAATTCTAAAAATATTCTTTCATACTCGTGAATGGTCCTGCTTCTGAGCTTGATTTCAAATAAATACTTCATTTTCTTGTCATAGTATTTATTTGGTTAAATATTTCTTTTGGAAATACCTCTTGAACTCCCTCCAAGTAACCTCCCTCTCATCAATGTGTTTCACCTACACAAAATAATCCCACCACATTGATGTTTTTCCTTTAAGCTAGTAAACAACAATTCTCCCTTCTACCTGCGCAAAATAATTATGCAGCTGGAAGCATTTCCTCATACCCAACAACCATGTCTCTGCATATTCATCCTTCTTATGCTCATCGTCAAAGGTAGGATCCTTTATTTTATTCATTTCTCCCCATAGCTCGTCCACCCTAGTCCTCCTCTTATGCTTTCTATCATGAGATGGACTTGAGCTACTGTGCACTTTCTTAAACAAATGCTTTGGTGAATGGTGATATTTCCTATCAACACCTCTTTCTTCTCTTCTTCTCTCATCATGAGACCTGGGACTTCTTGACCTACTTGACTATGTCTCCACATCCATTTTATTTTATATTTTTTCCAAGATTTGCATCAGCTTGACATTGAAGTCATATTGTTGCTCCTTGGATTTCATAAGCCTTTTGTTATCAACTTTATAGATTTGGACATATTTTTGTAGTCCTTTTATGGTTTCTACCAAATTTATACACTCTTCCTTGTATTTTCTACCATTAACACCCAAACCGACATACAAATCCCCAAACTCATCATTAGCATTGTAAGTCCTCTGTGCATCTTCCATGATTTTGACCTTTTGCATTGATTTTGTCCTATTATAATCGTTGATAATTATGAAAAATGTGTATGCAACAAGATTTTTTAGTTGAATTCATGAGACAACTTCATGAAAAATCTGCACCATCTTGTCAGAATCCTTTCTTCTGACTCCTTGGATTTTTTTAACATCCCAAATTCTAGTGCACACATCACGCATCAATACTTTACGTGCATTACATCTTTGCACCGTGCACTAGTGGTTTTTGTGCATAATAATGTTGCACTGTGCAACACCAATACTTAACACACACATATATTTAATGCTAATCTATGTCCCATATAAGTCCAGTGTTGAACCGATCTCTCTGATATCACTTTGTACCATCCCCAACCTCCCAAGTCGAGCCACATCATGCAAATCCTTCCAAATTTAGCTTTGATACCACAATGTAACACACCCATCTCTCTATTGAGAAAAGATAAACAAAAATGTATAGTGCAGAATTAACATTAAAATACACAGAATCACTTGAGGAAGTGTGCACAACCCAAATTGGTTTGCACCATACCACATTCCCCCTTGTTTATATAGATTATAATAGCAGAAGTAACTTGAATTAAAATTGTGTGAAAATCCATATGTAGCACCCAAATACCATGACGTACATAGTTGTTTTGATTCCACTTGTAGGTCTTGATTTCCTATGTGCATAGACTATGTTCCAACGCACACAATGGATCTAGTCATTTATGCACAAACACCACCTTTTGTAGACACACTACTTATAACCTCACTCAAGAATATCGTGACCAAATGCTTGGGTTTTCTTAACAAAAATCACTTCTCTACTGGCATACTCAGCATATATGAATACTATGCTAAATACTTACTTCGCACTTACAAAATAAACATCATTAACAGAATAGCATACATTATTCATATACAACATTATGAAAGTAATAGATCATAACATATACAAATGAATAAGCACGTAGTAAATAGATAAGCACATAAGAACACTTATATTTTATGAAAAGTCACCAATTGTGTGCGTGACTCAAACATTCATCCCATCCATAAACGTTGTTTCTCATAATATTTCAGCAACGGGTCGCCCCTGAGTTGGGGTTTGAACTCCACTAGAAAAAAAGGATTCCTAGTGCCAATATATGGTCTAACAAACATCGAAATTACTCATTCCAAGGTGTCCACTGTTGCAACAAGTCTACAGTCCCTCATTCCCCACATGCTTGTCCCACCCTAGGAAGTGTTCCCGTTCTCTTCTCAACAATCCTTCGACTTCCCCACTTCACTTCTGGGGCTTCAACAACAAGCTGGATTAGGAAGTCTCTGAGCACTGAAACTAATTCCCAATGCACCATGGAACAATTCCCATCCAAAATATCACCTAGAGATATTGTTCATGGGCCTGACAACCCACCTCTTGGACAACCTACAAACCTGTCAACCCGATTATTCAATCAAACCAAGATTTTCCCAATAACATGGTTAATCCCTTATCATAATTACAACAAAATAAAGACTTGTATTCCTCTAAATGATGGAGGAAAACAATGGATGATTTTGAATGAGTGATCCCTCTTGAATTACACTAAGTCCAATAATCTATATTGCATGCCTTCAACTCGACACTTGTCACCTTAAAAATTAACTTTATCCACTTAGTGGCTCACTCCCATCCCTCGAGAACTTAGGATAAATAATATTTCTACAAATTACACTTTTTGGAAATATTTTTAAAATATTCCCCCTTTTTCCCTTTTTCGGTGGAGTTCAACCCCCCATATCTTTTCATCTAATTCATTCTGCACACAGTGATGTAATATATTAATAATTTGAGTGTGATACAATGTACAAGAATAGGTGCACTTGCCTACTTGTGTCTCATATCACCATCCCAATAGTCACACAGGCTCTCCAGCCTCAAAACATATACATGTACATATACATCACAATCATTCTCGCACACTTGTGTGCACACAACACTATGGAATATGTGCACCCTCCCTTGATGCTCAATCCATATGCACTAGATCAAGTACGTGCAACACTATGGAATATGTGAACGTCTTCTCTGATAGCAAGCCTTACACACTCCATGAGTGTGCATAGTACCAAAACTTGGTACCAACAACCTCTCACGAGCCTATTTGTACATTACATTTATACTTGTTGTCAATGAGTGTATGAGAGCCCAATCATTAAAATCATGTAAGAGGGTGGATGTGAGAGTCACATCCCACAGTTATTGGAAAGCATGGGACTGAAGAAATGAACATTGGGTAGAGTGAGCAGTAAATTGTCTTTGGAAAATAGAGAAAATTCTTATGGGGGAATTAGTCAAATTTTCACATTCATTTTTGGCATGAACAACAAGAAAAGACCAAGAAAATAGAGCACAAGATCTGAATTAAGAAGGAAGGGAGAATTCAGGAGAATGCTGGAGCATATGTGGAGTGTTTTGGAGTTGGAAATTGAAAATCCAAGTTGTCAAGCCCGAAGAGTGAATTCCTAAGTGATTTAAACTATAACAACACATGTTTGTGGTTGGTTGCTGGTAGCTTTCATGGAAGTGAAGTCCCTTGAGTTCCCAGTAGAGAGATTCCTAGATACATGTGCCAGAGAGACCCTGATAAATGAATGGGATGCATGATGGAATGAGCGAAGTGAAGGGGTACATTCGTTGGGTTGGGCAGGTCAAGAGGAAGAGAGATGGAGGAAATTAGGGATAGTTGTAGGAGAAAACTAGTGGGTTGTGTTATAGTGAGTTGTGAGTGGATTGTGAGAGGCAATCTTCTCTTGTGTATTCCTAGCCCTAGCTTGGGTCTGAATTGTAGTTGAGATCTAGAAAAACATATCTATGGTTGGGTGGAACATCCTTTCAAAGTAGTTGGTTGCACAAGTGTTTTAAAAGATAAGTATTTATCTATTTATGAGTTATTTCATGAGTTTAATTGTTGATCTTAAATTTGTGTATGTGAATGGTTCATTTGTTTTTGTGAATGGGGTATTAGTTGCGTTCATGATCATTTAGAGTGTTGCATATGCATTTAATTATGGGTAGAAAAATATGGTTAAAATTTGTATAAATCATAGTTGGTTAGTTACAGTAAATGAGTTAGCAGAAAATTTTCATTTTTATGTGTATTCCGCAAGTAATTTTCCCTAGTTAAGCTAGGGGAAGTTACATTTATGGTGTAACTCAAGTAACAAACGAGGATTGATTTCACCATTACCTAATTTACTCTTGATTCTCAAAGCTAGTGTACAAAGTATTTCTATTGATCACATTGGATTTAAATGATGTGATTTAAGAATATGATGCATGAATTGAAATTTTAAATAAGGAATCCTTTTCCTTGTTCACTTGATAATGACCTATCTTCTGGGTTGTATCCCTTATGTGAGGGGGATAATTGTAACACCCCCTAGTCTATGATGGGTTCTTTGTGAATTCTAGTTTGGGATATATGTTAGTCACTTGTGATGTGATGATATATTGGATTCATTTTTCCCCCACTTGCTAATTCTTCTATGATACTAAATTTTTTTATGGTTACCCTCTTCATGGCATAGGATGAGGATGTTCCTTGGAATGCATGTATTACTAAAGATTATTATTGAATGGTGATTACTAATGATTATGGATGATGATTTCTTATTACAACCTAAAAACTACTAATGAATGTTAATGATGACATCCTTAATGACTATTGTTGATGATTATGAATTAGATGATTAGTATTGGTACTTTGTCCTTTCTAGTCTTGGTTATTGTTCATGACTTTGGATGGTTGTTAGGAGATGGTATTTTTTACTCATCATTGTTGATATTATGGTAGCTGTGGGAGGTATTTACCTCCATGTGTAAACTTGACAAGGATAGAATACTCCAAGAAGCAAGAAGAAACCCTAATGAGTTGGCTAATAACCCTAGAAGACTTGTCGGCTCAAGAAGATAATTTATATTAGGTTATTAACCTCCAAGAGAAGAAGTCGGCTAGAAATAATAATATATATTGAACAGACATATACCCAGAATGAGAAGTCGGCCCAGGCAGTTTTCCAGAATTAGTATAAATATAGGAGTTTAGTTCTCATTCTGGAAGGCAATCTTAGAATTTTAGTGCCCAGTCTTGTGCACACTGTAATGCCCAGTCTTGTGTGCAGGTTTGAGGAGAGTTTCCATTGCAGCTGCTGCAACTAGTAGATCACGCTTGGCTTGGACTATCTCTTGGCTAGGGTTTGGACTATTTGATCAACTCTTGTTGGTGCACTATCCTTGGGGAAAGGTGTGCTACCCTTTGTTTGGCTATCTAGCCTAGGGTTTGGTTCTGGAATGATTCTCTGTCAAGGTTAAGGTGCTCGGAGGGTGGCTTTGGCCTATGGTTGGGTGACAAGGGTATTGTCAATGGTAAAACGAGAACACATATTTCATATTCTAATAGGTTATGGGCCCACACCTCCTTCATTCAATCTAAACACTAGAAGGAAACATAACTACTAGGATATTGAGCTCAGTGAGGAACTGTCGCTAGGGTTACTAACAGAAGTAGCTTCCAAGACATTTCCACTAGGGTTGCTAGCAGAAGCAGTTGCAGAAACCCTAATCCTCTTATTTAGGCACCTTAAGTGAATGGATTGACCTAATCTCCATATAGATCAATGCGCTCTAGCCTAGCGCATCTCCTAATACTCTCAGCAAGCCAAGACATGAAGTTTGAGTTTGTGGTCAAATCTAGGGTTTGACCAAGTCAAAGCAGCCATGACTTATTCTATGAAGTTAGAGAACAAGTTAGATGGAGCCTCTAACTTCAGAGCATGGAAGACAAGGATTGACCTCATCCTTTCCAAGAATAAAGTGTTGGATATCGTGAAAGGAAAGATCCTGAAACCAAAGTTTGAAGAAGAGAAATAGAAGGAACCGTAGAATGTTGCAGCTATGGAGAAGTTCAAAGGTGATGACATTAATGCTATGAGTATCATAGTGGAATCCATAAAATACCACTTGATACCTGACATCTACCATCTTGACTCATCGAAGAAGATGTACGATGCCCTAACAAACCTCTTTTTAGTCAGAAACATTAGACAAGTAATGAGTCTGAAGAATGAGCTCTGTGACATGAAGATGAATGATGATGACAACATAACATCATACTTTTGGAGAATTTCTTAGTTAAGAGATCAACTACAAGCTATTGAAGAGATCATCTCAGAGAAGGAGTTGGTAAGCATAGTACTCAATGGTCTTCCCAAGACGTGGGATGCATTTTCCGCAAGCAAGAAAACAAGAAAGGAGTATCTAACATTTGAAGAACTTTGGACTTGATGTGCTCAAGAATAATCAAGGATCAGTGCAAAAGATAAACCCCAAAAGAAGTATGATGATCAAGCCTTCACAACAAGATTCAAGAACTTTAGGAACAAAAGGAAGTTTGGTTCAAGGAGGAAGAAAAATGAAGAGAAAGACATTTCAGAAATATAATGCTTCAACTGTAGAAAGTATGGTCACTACAAGAATCATTGTCCCGAGCTGAAGAAAAGGAAGGAGAAACATGAAGCATCAATTGTCGAAGAAAGGGAACCTACAAAGAAGATTAAGCAGGATGGAAGAGACTTCTTCTTCTAAAGGTAACAAAACTCTTCTTATTTCTTGTACATATCTTTTTTGCATCATCTCTGTACGTATCCTGTATATCTATCTCTTGGAAAATAATTTGTTCCAAGAAGAACTATACCTATGGAAGAACAACAAGATAAGAATGGATATCATTAGATAATACACATGAAAGGATGAAATACAAATCATGTGGAAGCTATTGCAAGATAAGTTGAATCAATCATGAAGAGACTTAGAAGAAGCAAAGATAGAAAGAAGTCAGCAATTGAGAGGAAATTGGAAAAAGATTTATGACGTTTTGTAGAAGACAACAAGACAGAAGCGTGGACTATGTTAGACAAGAGAGCCAATTATATATTGCAGAAGACAATAAGGATGCATATGGAAGCGTGGAATCTATTATACGGAGGGAGAAAATTATATGCACTCATACATGAAGCAAGGATTAGGAGGGAGATAATCCTATGATCCATTGAAGATGATGAAGTATATATCCATTATAGAAACCATGAAAGACAGTACGTATTCTTCAAAGAGAAGCCTTCAAGTATCCCTGGTTGTCCATCCACATCCATGATCCTATGATGGAATCTTTAGGGTATGGAATCTATAAGAAACTCCATGGACCCAAGAACTAAAGAAACACATGAATATTCGAAGAAAGAAAAAGAAGCTAGAACAACCAGTTATTGTACCAAGAATCACAAGAATGTCAGCTTGATATAAACTCAATAAAAGCAATCAAGCAGAGGAACTGAAAGTTGTGATGAAGAGCAGTGTGTGGAAGACTTATGAATGAAAGAATTGCGAGATCCAAAACTAGAGGTTCTCCCAGATGGAGTGTAAGATCCTAGCTAATAGAACCTAAAACTTAATACATTTAAGCATAAAATGTATAACATAATTTCTTTGCGGTTTTAAATTCAACAACTAACAACTAACATTTTATGGTTCAACAAATTATAATTAAGTAACCTGATATACAAATCATATATATATAATTAATCATACACAGCTTAGTAAAATAGTGAACCATTATATCGATAATGACATAAATACCTCTCAGTGATGTTGTTTCCCCAACTAAGTTTGTCCTTGTTGCTTTGCCCAAACTCTACCCAAAATCGAATCTTTCCTCCCTACCATCTAGGAATAGAGCCTATCCAGCTACCTAGCTCTAGGATTCCATGAGTATTTCTGGCCCTCGAGCCCAGAACCCCTAGCAACCAATGCTCCCCTGTAACAGTCAAACAAATTCCTCCAGCTTAAGACCAGAAAAATGCAGTTTTCCAATACCTCCCTTGGAAAAATGCTCCAATACAATTCCCCCCTCTTGAATGTCTTTTCCCCCTGATATGCCCCCGTCCATTCACCGCCTCTCCATTCAATGCCAACCACCTTATCCCTCCATTCAATGTCAACCATCCCTCAATACGTTAAGTTTTCTATTAAATAAATTAAAATTTATTAAACTTTAATTCGTTACCCAAACATTAAATGAGTTAATTAATTAATCAATATACATTAAACAATAAATAAATAAATAAATAATCATTATTAATAAATAATCATTATTTAACTAATATACATTAGGACAGTTAATTATTTAATTAATTAAACTTAATAAACCTTAAGCAATCATTTAACTAGGGTTGTTACATACACCCACCCTTCAGGAAACTTCATCCCAAAGTTAAAGTATTTTGTGATACAAGGGAAAAGAAACATGGTTCACACATTCATAACAAATAACCGACATTATTAGTAAGTAAGCCAAGAAAAATCATACATACTAGTGTACATGTGCAAGAAATGCATATGTAGCTAGTACATACAAGCCTCGTGCATGTACTAATAACAATAACTGTCATCTCTATAGTAATTTCCATATGCATCCAATCCATTCAACAAGACTATTCATTTTATAAAAGACAATAAACCAATCAAATGTTTACGAAATCCTTTAATTACAATTATCTAGCTCAACAATGTTATTTAGACAATTATAGTTTAGTTACATAATTAGGAATATTCATATATATCCATTTTTTTTTTTTTTAGAAGGAAAAACAATAAATTCCACCATAAGACAACTCTCCATACACTCTCAACTATTTCTACCCATCCTTCTTCCCTAACCTACTTCCATCTTCCATTCCTATCCTTCCTCTGCTATACTATCTTTGAGCATCAACTATATTGACCTAACTCCAAATAGAACCCGTAAGAGGAAGTGTCACTATCTTGACCAAGCTTCCCCAGTAGGCAACTGACAGTCATCATCACACGTCTAGGGGAGCGTGAGCTAACACTGTCCTCCCATGACTCTAGGTTTCGGAGGATACACGGTGGGAAATGCCTCCACCCCTCCTAATCATGACTAGGGTCCACACCCTACAATGGAATATACAGTGGCACCGTGTTGCTAGGAGTTTTGTCATCGTCTATTCAATTTTGGGTGGTCTCAACACCTGAAATCCTGCATTGCTCCACATATCATAGCAATGCATCCAACCCAATATAATTTCACATACAAAGATTCATACCATATTGTTTCTCAGTCAGTGGTCACGACATCCACTTTCATTATCATTATCCCTTGGCTATTTCATAGCCCAATGACTTGAAGATTAGTCTGTAACACAAACTCATACACATATATGCATTATTATCATGTAATTTCATAGAACTAAAATCTCAATTCGATATCCCCGTACCAACAACTTTAACATCAAAGTTTTCAAGTTAGAATAGATCTCATAATATCCCATAATTCAATTAACATTACCCATTCATAGAATTATCATTTACATAATAGTTTGCATCATTTCCAACATCATTCAAATAGCATTTAAACCCTCATAGGATTCTCATTCACACAATATATCACATCATATCCATCATCATAAATAACATCTAAACATTCATAGAATTTACATTCACATAGTAGATCGCATCATATCCATCATCATCAATAATATTTAAACATTCATAGAATTTACATTCACATAGTAGATTGCATCATATCCATTATCATCAATAAAATTTAAACATTCATAAAGGTTCATACGTCTTAAAAGTTCAAGTGTATTATTTAATAGTTTCACTTGTTAATAGAAAATAAAGGTGTGTAGGCCTCAGGTAATCCTGGTTGTCTAAGTCAAAAGGTGGTGTTACATACACCCAACCTTCGAGAAACATATTCTTGAGGTGGTAAAAAAAAGTGAGGGATAATCTCGTCGTAGTGTCTCGGCATCTTCCCAAGTAGCAAATCCTGGACTATACTTGTCCCATTGGAACTTAATTTGGTCTACGAGACAGTTCCTGAGATGTCGGACTCTACAGTCCAATATGCGTAACGGTTCTACCGTGAGGGTTTCCATGTTCGATACCTTCAATTCCTTCCAATTTAGTTTATGTGATTCATCAGCAACATAATGACGTAGAACAGATACATGAAAAACATTATGAGTTTTATGCAAGTGGGGTGGCAATATGAGACGATAGGCAATGGGTCCAATTTTCTCTTGGATTCTGAACATTCCTATAAATCAAGGTGACAACTTTGTCCCCTTCCCAAACCAAATTGTACTCTTATTAGGCCTGATATGAATGAAAACATAATCTCCCACTTTATAGCTTCGATCAGTCCTGTGTGCATCCGCATAACTTTTATGTCTATCATGTGCTTCCTTTAGTCTCTACCTAATTGGAATCACCTGTTCCTCCATCTCTTGAATCAATTCTATCCCAACTGTTACTCGGTCTTCTAATCTATCCCAACTCAACGACATTCTGCATGGCCTTCCATATAGAGCTTCGTAGGGTGGCATTCTGATGGAGCTATGAAAACTATTACTGTAGGTGAACTCTACCAAAGGTAGGTACTTCTCCCAATGGGTTTGATTATCCATGACATTCATCCTAAGCATGTCTTCCATGACTTGATTTACTCTCTCAATTTTCCCATCTATTTCAGGATGATAAGTTGTGCTTAAGTTCAGTTGAGTCCCCAACGCTGACTGCAAACTTGTCCAAAACCTAGAAGTGAATTTGGAGTCCTTATCTGAAATGATCTTCTTAGGTATCTTATGCAAACGGATGACCTCACTTACAAACACACGTGCCACATCAGTGACATCGTAAGTGTCTCTAACCAGAATAAAATGAGCACTCTTGGTTAACTTATCAACTATCACGAGAATATAATTGTGTCTATGAGATGTGAGCGACAACCCTACAACAAAATACATAGACGTGACTTCCCACTTGGACATAGGAACATCATGTGGTTGTAGGAGGCTTGCTGGGTGGTGGTGGTCGACTTTCACTTGTTGACACTCTAGGCACTTGGCAATGAAATGGACTACATCACGCTTCATGCCTACCCAGAAGAAGAGCTTCCTCATGTCTGCGTACATTTTCTTCACACCTAGGTGCACACAATAAAGTTCTCTATGGGCTTCCTTCAGTATGATTCTTCGAATATCCCCATCTTCAGGGATGTACATCCTTCCTCGATATCTCAATTGTCCATCTACTTCCAGACTATATCCTTCATACTTTGGATCTAATTGCCTCCCATTCTGGAGGTTTGAGGTAACCTTTAAATACCAACTATCTCCAAGGAGTTGCGTGAACACATGTTCCCTCAGATTGACTTTTAAGGGTACCAAGGAGAAGACACGTGGTCTCCTACTCAAGGCATCTGTGACCACATTTTCCTTTCCCTTGATGTATGAAATACCAAAATCGTACTCACTCATAAACTCACTCCATTTCCTTTGCCCAGCATTCAGATCCCTTTCAATGAAGAGATGTTTTAAACTTTGATGGTTTGTTTTGAGCTCAAAGTTTCGCCCCACAAGATAGTGCCTCCAAAGTTTCAAAGCTAGCATTACAGCTACCAAATCTAAATCATGAGTAGCATAAAGCTATTCGTGTTTACTCAACTTCCTTGACGCATAAGCTATCACTCCTCCATCCTGCATTAGCATGGCCCCCAACCCTTGGTTCAAGGCATCCATGCAGATTGTGAAGTCCTTTTCCATATCTGACACTCGTAGAATCGACGCACTAGTTAGTAATCTCTTAAGCTCGATGAATGCACTATCACATTCTTATGTCCAATCATACCTGACCCCCTTGCACTGCAAAGTGGTGATGGGGTTTAATATTTTAGAAAACCCCTCCACAAATATCCGATAATAACCTGCTAGCCCCATGAAGCTTCTTACCTCATGGGCATTTTTAGGCACTGGCCATTCCATAATGTCCTTTACCTTTTCTGGGTCCACAAATATTCCTTCACTGGAAATGATATGACCTAAATAGTGGATTTCTTTCTGGAAGAAGGAACACTTCAACAACTTCCTATAAAATTTTCTCTCTCTAAGGTAGGACAACACCACTCTTAAGTGCTCCTCATGCTCTCTTTCGTTTTGGGAATAGATGAGGATGTCATCTAAAAAGACTTGTACAAAACGGTCTAAGTACTTTCGGAATACTCCATTCATGAGGCTCATGAATACTGCTGGTGCATTGGTCAATCCGAAAGTTACTACGACAAACTCATAATGCCCGAACCGAGTTCAAAAGGTAGTTTTAGGAATATCACCTTCTTTAATCCTTAACTGGTGATACCTTGATCGCAAATCAATCTTTTAGAATACCGTTGCTCCTTTCATGTGATCGAAGAGATCATCTATTCATGGCATTGGGTACCTATATTTCACTGTAGCACAGTTCAAGTCCTTATAATCTATGCACAGTCGTAAGGAACCATCCTTCTTCTTCACAAATATTACTGGTGCACCCCAAGGTGAGACACTAGGCCTTTTTAGCCCTAAGTCGAGTATCTCTTTCAATTGCATCTGTAACTCAAAAAGTTCTAGCATTGTCATCCGATACAGAGTCTTGGAAATCGGTTTTGCACTAGGTTTTATCTCAATAGTAAAATCAAGCTCCCTCTCAGGAGGTAACCTTGGTAACTCGTTCGGAAAAACATCTTAAAACTCTGACAATACTCAGTCTGATCTAAGGAGGGTCCTTTCCTTTCATTCACTGCTTCAAAAACATAAATTCGACACCCTTGCCTCATGCACCGTTTAACCTTCATAGTTGAGATAAATCATAGAGACACTCATCTTCATACACCATGGATATCAACTGGTCTTCCTTCATTGTCAACATAAAGCACCCTTTTTGCGAAACATTCTACCAAAGCTCGATCAACTTCTAACCAATCCATTCCAATGATTAGGTCATACGTCCTGAGAGCAGTGACATATACCTTCAACCTGGTAGTACACACTCCCAAGTCTACTATACAATTATCGATGCTAGGTCCTAACGCTTGTTTTTCCCCCAAAGCCATCTCGACTTGCTTAAATTCATCGTGCTCGTAGGCTGCCAACCCACTCTTTCCTAATGCAGATGGTGAAATGAAACTATCTGTAGCACCAGAATCAAATAAAATCTTAACATTGATATGATTTAGCGTACTTGATGAATCCACCATCGTGGATTGATGTTCTGCCTGGCGATTATTAACCGCTGCGTAAATCTGGTGGTTGTCACTTTCTCTTCCCATCGAGGCCTTTCCTTCTCTATGCACAAATCCTGATTGTAAATCTGGGCAGTCATGCTAGTAATGGGGTCCTCCACATCCCCAATAGGTAACACTAGATTGAACCTGCGCATTGTTTTTTGACTCTCTCTGAAATGAGTTCCTTCCCTTGGAACCCCTACCCCTACTAGTTTCTCCCTGAGATGGTCGTGGACCTTCCTGCGTCGTTGGAGATGAACGGGATGTTGCACTTGATTCCATTGAAATCCCTACGACTACTATCCTCGGTGTGACTCTATTACCATATGGAGGTGGCCTTGATCCCCCTTCCCTGGGAAATGTCCTAGGGGCCTTCCCCACGAATCCAGGATGATGCAGAAAGGTCAGTCTCGTACCTCCATTTAAGTTCACGTGTTCCTCTGCATAACACACATTTTCCACTGCTTTCGCTACTAAATATGGTTTCCACATCTGCACCATAGCCCTTATAATAGGGTTTAACCCATAGACAAAGCATTATGCCTGTCATTGGTCATTATCCATGTATGAAACATACTTTACCAATTCTATAAACCTGATCTCATATTCTTCTATGGTCCTGTTTCCCTGTACTAGAGCATGAAATGCTCCCACCTGTTGTTCCTCATAGTAAGTTGGTAGATATTTCCTTCGGAACCTCTCCTCGAAAAGTTCCCAAGATATGGTGTCTGGGGTAAGATGCAGTTTCCTTTCCAGGTTGCCCCACCATTTCAAGGCACTGTCTCTCAAATGAAAAATCACTATCTTCACATTTGAAGTGGATGCATAGTCTCTTAAGGCAAAACACCTTGTCATGCCTTCCAACCATGCTTCTGCACGTTCACTAGCACGACCTCCAACAAACTCCAGAAGTTTGATCTTCTGTAGTTCTCTAGTGATGTCTTCAGGTGGAGGTCCTCCCCCTGAATCCCTCAACACTTCTGGATTACTCATTCCAGATGGTGGGGGCTCCACTTCAATCCCTACTGGTTGATGCCCCTCTAAAGTCTCATTTATGGCCTCCAAAGAGCACAGTATGAGAGCTAGTTCAGGCGATGGTGGTGACGGCACTGGCGGTCCCTGTGACGATGCCCCTCTGCCTCGATTTCCTCGAGTCCTAACCATCCTGTATAATTTAATATGCATCAACCAAAGTTGTCAGGGTGAGTTCAAGGAAATTTCACATTTGCATATCTTAAACTAGAAAACAAGGTTAGGT
>ML782312.1:117895-154949 GCA_009831015.1 Picea engelmannii | reverse complement strand
ATGAATCATAAATTTAAATATTAAAACATAATAATATTAATCATGTTTTAAGAACATTATTAATTAACTAGGTTTTAACATTATTATGTTTTAACACATAATAATTTAAATATAATTTAAGGGCAACTTAAATTTAAATTATTCACTTTTAAATATAATTTAAGGGCAACATAAATTTAAATTGTATTTAAATTATTAAATTTTATTCACTATAAATTAAATTATATTTAATTTAAACTATAATAATTTAACTATGAATTAAACTATAAATAATTTAATTTATATTCCAATTATTAAATTATAAAACATTAAAATTTTACCAAAAAAAAAAATGTATAAAATAATAGGTGATAATAATATATATATATATATATATATATATAATAACAAAATAATAATAACAATAAATAAAAAATTATCGTGGGCAATGGGTCCTAGCATGAGGCCCACATGCCCCTCCCAAATCCATGCTCATTCTGAAGGGTTCCCAACCCTACACGCCTCTCTATCCCAAACCCTAAACTATCCTCGACCCTAATGCTCCATCACTATCGCCTATCTCACTATGCAAGTGCACCCTGGGCTTCTCCCTCTCTGCTATGATGGTGGAGTTATGGTAATGTTCACAGGCTCCTCCCTTGTGGCTTGGCAAAGGCCTGTGGGCTATGCGCTTGGTTACGGTGACTTATTATTGTTTTTGGTTGTGTGTGTCATTGCAGGTCACGTGGAGCCGTTGCTGGTGTGATGGAATGTGTGTGGTGGTTGCAGGTCCCGTTGACGTGTAGTGCACTTGGTTACCCGTGGTCTCTCCTGGCTTCTCCTTGATTTGGCACCAGAACTTTTGCCTTGTGCACTGGGATTTGTGGTGTGACTTGGTAGAGCGCATGGCTAAATGGTTGGTCATGGTAGCAATTCCCTCGTGGGCTCTTTGCGTGACTTGGAACTTAGTGCAAGTGTTGGTGCGAGTGTCATGAGCCAAGGATGCTCACCTGGTCTCTTCGTCCATGTGGCCTGGTGCTTGGTGCTTTGTTTGTTGAAGCAAGGTCCTTTCGTGGGTTTCTCCTCCATGTGGCTTGGTGCTAGGATTGCTTCGGTGAGTGGGGATGCTTGGTAGCTCTATCCACACACCTAAAGCACTGACCAGTCGACCATGCAGCTGGGTCGTTAAAACATCTAAGAAAACCAAGAAAACAAAGAAGTTTATTTATTCTTTTGTGCAGCTCATGGTTCGGGTTTGGTGTGTGTGGTTAGCATGGATTGGCTTATACGGATGGTGCAAAATGGCCTCTGTAATCATACAGATGGGTGGGTATATAGCAAACAAAGTGAAATTCTATGCCCACCGGTGAAGCCTTGTGTAGATGTTGTCGTTGTTGATTGCATCCATGGCTGGTTATGGGGATGGCATAGCTGACTAGCTTGTGAAGGGTAAAAGCCATCGGTTCATCTTTAAAGCTATTTTGTCATCGAATGTGAAGTCCTTGGTGGAATGAGAAGGTCCTATATGATGAATGCCCACAGTAAAACCTATGTTGAGGGATGGACCATGCTGTTGTAGCATTACAAAGAGCATTGTGGTGAGTTCCAGAACTTGTTTAGTCCCTACTAGAGAGGGTGATCGAGCGAGGATGGGACGTGAATATTGGAGAAAATGAAATGCTTTTTCTAAAAGGATAGTTCTGTAAATACCCTCTTCCTCTCCATCCTGCTCATTGAATAGGTATCCTTCTCAACTATCCATCCATGAAACTATTTTTGTGCTTGTCTTCTTTTATTTTATATACCACTAATTCCTTCTACACTCAAACTGAGAAGAGAAGACCATTTCTACAGAGCATAGCAGAGAGGCTAATGGGTTGTTTCTTCAGTGCTTTTTGTTTTTGGTCTCTTAATTTTGTGGGCTGTTCATCTGTATTTGTTTGAGCACTATGTTATTATTTCAATTTTAGGGACCTGTTCAAAATGTCGTATGCGGATGAAGGCTCAGGCCAAAAGTTGTTGTCTTATTAATTTTTTTTATTTTTTATTTTTGTCTGATAATTGTGCTATTCATCTATGCACTAATTTGTAATCCATCTATTCTTAAGAAACTTCATTATCGCTAGTGACATGTATATATCTGGTTTTTTTTGTCACTTTTACTCAAGATGCCCCTCTGAGGAGGCGTTAGTAATATGGCTTGGGAAATCTATAGTCCCATGGGAGCACTGTTATCTTCCATTTCAATCAGAAAAGTTGCCCGGTCAACATTTTTTTGTACTTGAATTCTGCTGGAGATTACAGTAAGTAGTGGGTAGATCTGATGCATACGCTTATTGTATGTTAGTGGAGCTCGTGAATTATGTCTTTATATTTATCCTGAAACTTATACAGGGTCATCTTGTATAGCAAGATGGATCTGTTTGGCAATCCATTATTTCTGAAATGATGCCCTTGTTTTGTTAATAAGCATTAGATGTTGGATTTATGAATTCAAATAATTTGTCATGTATTCTTCTTCTAGTTTGGTTATGAAAAATGTTTTACTTCTAAGTGAAAAGTGTGATCAACTCTCAGATGATAGGCATACGCTAAAATTGTCTCTGGTCAGTCATTATAAGTCTTTTTAGTTGTGTACAAAGCACTTAAAACTGTTGTTTTGTGGTGTCATTTGGAAGCAATTAGTGTAGCATTAACTTATTCCATTTGTGTAATTCTGAATTTTCTATTTTCATAGTTTTTTTTTTTTTACAGGTTTGCAGGTGAACAGGTGTTGGTTCTAAAGAAAGAAAATTTAGTTGTAGGTAGGCCCTGAAGGCTCCAATGCTGCAAACTGAAGATTTGATACCATGTGTAAGATCCTAGCTAACAGAACCTAAAACTTAATACATTTAAGCATAAAATGTATAACATAATTTCTTTGTGGTTTTAAATTCAACAACTAACAACTAACAATTCATGGTTCAACAAATTATAATTGAGTAACCTGATACACAAATCATATATATATATAATTAATCATACACAGCTTAGTAAAATAGTGAACCATTATATCGATAATGACATAAATACCTCTCAATGATGTTGTTTCCCCAACTTCGTTTGTCCTCGTTGCTCTACCCAAACTCTGCCCAAAACTGAATCTTTCCTCCCTACCAGCTAGGAATAGAGCCTATCCACCTCCCTAGCTCCAGGATTCTGTAAGGATTCTTGGCCCTCGAGCCCAAAACCCCCAGCAACTGATGCTCCCCTGTAACAGTCGAACAAATTCCTCTAGCTTAAGACAAAAAAAATGCAATTTTCCAATACCTCCCTTGGAAAAATGCTCCAATACAATCCCCCCTCTCTCCAAAAAAAAAAAACCCTCTCGAATGTCTTTTCCCCCTCATATGCCCCCGTCCATTCACCACCTCTCCATTCAATGCCAATCACCTTATCCCTCCATTCAATGCCCACCATCCCTCAATATGTTAAGTTTTCTATTAAATAAATTAAAATTTATTAAACTTAATTCGTTACCCAAACATTAAATGAGTTAATTATTTAATTAATTAATTAATCAATATACATTAAAAATAATTAATTAATTAATATTATTAATAAGTAATCATTATTTAACTAATATACATTAGGACAGTTAATTATTTAATTAATTAAATTTAATAAACCTTAAGCAATCATTTAACTAGGGTTGTTACATGGAGGGATAAGACTATGATGATTACTTGTTCCAGTAAACCAGACTTATCTCTACATGAGTCATTATATCATCTACAACATCCATGAGTTGGATTTCTACATCAGATGAATGCAAAGAATGTTCTCGAGAAATTGAATAAAGATCATATGAAGAGCAATCTCAAGACTTTGAGGCATACCAGAAAGAGACCCTTGTATGGAAATAGAAGAGGATAACTTGGTGGAGAACCTCCAGTGCACAGCAGAAGTGTGGTGAATATTTCCTATAATATCAAGATGATTACTTAGTAGATCAGATCTCATGATGACAGAAGAAGTGCCACATGGATATGTTTCAGTTTTCCAACAATGATATACTGTATTGTTCAGAGCTACATGAAGCCTTCACAAAAAATCAGTGTTCCAGACTAAAGTACATATAAAATCAAGCATTACATTATCTGTGATGAAGTCCAGAAAGGAGAAAGTGGTTCTCCAATACATATCTCCATAGATGAGAAGATAAGTAGACATTTTGGTAAAGCTTCTATCCAAGATGAAAGAGTTTGTGTACTCAAGCTGGAGCTCATGGAGACGACTTCCTTATTGAAAAATGAAGAGATGACTCCCAGGTTGGGAGGGAGCACTAAAAATATTATTGAGGACATTCGTTTTCAAGATTGAAAAACAGTCCATCTTGGAGAGATGATTTCCTGTTCGGAAAGTGGATTGAGATTTCTGACGGACATCGATTTCCCATTGTGGTTAACATGGGAAATGGTTCAGATTGTTGATATATCATAGACAATGACTTCCCATTGTGGTTAACATGGGGAGTGGTCTAGGGAAGTCTCTCTTCTTGAGGGTTACTCAAGAAGACTGGCCTGCCTCGCCAGACAATGATTTCTCATTGTGGTTAACATGAGGAATGGTTTGTTTTGGGGTTGATATGGGACAATATTTTCCTCTTGTGGTTAACAGATGAAATGGTCCACACAGTCATTCCTTAGGGTTTATACATTCTCTCCAGGGTGAACTTTTATTAGTGTAGGAGGAATGGTCTAGGCTCAACAAATCAAGGACAGCCATTTCTTAGGGTTTATACATTCTCTCCAAGTTGCACTTTGATTAGTGTAGGAATATTGGCCCAGGGTGAATGGTCCAGGTTCAGAAGACATGATAGTTATTCTTCCTTGCTTGAGAAGAATAGTCCAAATATATCATTGTTCTACTCTGAGGGAAGATATTCTTTAAGATCTCACAGATGTGAGTGAAAGATTGGCCTAGATGATTCAGTTTATATCATAACATCGTTTCTGTGAAGGTTGGTATCAGATGATTTTTATGAAGACTGTATGACAATAGATGTATACTACTGTGGTGGATGTGTTCCACTATTTGTGACTATACGTTGTTGATCAAGTACTTGTGTGCTACTTGGTGTGGTAGTGTACCCTTGGAATGTAGTTATGTACTACTATGGATAGACACAGTTGTGTTCTATTTTGTTCTGATTGCCTTGAAGACTATTAGTAGTTTATTGGAAATAATTATCAGCCAAATGAATGATGAATAGATATTTTCCAGACAGAAAATGGTTCAAAACATTTACTCTTCTAGATTAGAAGAATGGATCTTGTATCACTCTGTGGAGTGAGCATCATGTTTGATTACTCAGATAGAGTATGGTTTCGAGAGATGATGCAGCTGATGACGATGATGGTGCTCATGATCTAGTCATGATCTAGTCTATATAACTATGTTGATGCTACTGGGTGAATGGTATGTTTTGTGCTCAAGACCATTACCTATAATACCTCCCTAGCTAGGAGGGAGTGTTGATATTATGGTAGTCGCGAGAGGTATTTACCTCCATGTGTAAACCTGACAAGGATAGAATACTCCAGGAAGAAAGAAGAAACCCTAATGAGTTGGATAATAACCCTAGAAGACTTGTCGGCTCAAGAAGATAATTTATATTAGGTTATTAGCCTCCAAGAGAAGGAGTTGGCCAGAAATAATAATATATATTGAATAGACAGATACTCAGAATGAGAAGTCGGCCCAGACAGTTAGCCAAAATTAATATAAATACAGGAGGCCAGTTCTCATTCTGGCAGGCAGTCTCAAAATTGCAGTGCCCAGTCTTGTGCACAGGTTTGAGGAGAGCTGCCATTGCAGCTGCTGCAACTAGCAGATCATGTTTGGCTTGGACTATCTCTTGGCTAGAGTTTGGACTATCTGATCAGCTCTTGTTAGTGCGCTATCCTTGGGGAAAGGTTTGCTACCCTTTGTTTGGCTATCTAGCCTAGGGTTTGCTTCCAGAATGATTCTATGTCAGGGTTAAGGTGCTTGGAGGGTGGCTTCGGCCTATGGTTCGGTGACAAGGGTATTGTCAATGGTAAAACAAGCACACATCTTTCATATTCTAACAATCATCCCCTCATTGATTCCTTCTATTGGTGATTGGTTATGATAGACAAAAAAACCTATCTAGTTTCTTAAATTATGATGAGAAACAATATTCTATGTTAATAATCTATTTAACATCAATATTCCCTAATGGTGATTGTGTAGCATTGATATTCCTTGATATTGATTATTATCATTAATATTACTTGACGATGGATTATGATGAACCCTCACCCCCACCTTCATGAATATTATGGTCGAATGCCTGTATTACTATTGAGTATTTCACTTATTAATGAAATGCACATACATTACAATTGATATGATTTCTTATCATGATACTCTTTATCTTTGATGTTTAACATGATGTGCATTATGGTATTATTGGAAAAAGGTTGATATGTTATGGGTTGAGGCATTGAGGAAGAAATACGGGAACCTCATCTAAGGGAAGGGGATCATGTTCACTAAATGTGACCACCTTGTCCTAGTTCTTAGGAAGCCTTGGGAAAGAGGAAATGATTTGACAATGCCTACTAAAGTTAACTAAATTTACCCACTCTAGGAAACTTCTAATCTAGCCCTTAATCCTAATTTCTCCCTTGCATGTCAAAGTAGGGNNNGGAAAGATAAGAGCCAATTGGAATGTGTTGTTGTAGTTGGGAGAGTTTTAGAAAGAAAGGATTGCCTTGTGTTTAAGGGATGGCCATGGAAGGATTACTAGAAATTTTACCTTGAGCAGAAATTGGGTTTTGGATTGTGATTTTGGGGAGAAAACGTATTTATGAGGTTGGGGGTTTAAATGATCAAATGAGGGTTCTAATGCTCATTTTCACCTATAAATTGTTATTTTGGGCCCTTGGGATGCCACTACTAAGTATAATTCTAGCCTAATTAGGGGTATTCATCAAGGGCTAGGGAGGTAGCAAGATCCTTGTAGAGGGGTATCATTGTTGAGTATGATATTGACCTAACCAAGGGAATTAAGTAAGGGCTAGGGTGGTAGTAAGATCCTTGTACACAAATCCCTAATAGGTTTTTGGGAGTGTTGTAAGACCAAGATCCTCTCCACCACATTTTGGTTAACCAACTAGATGTTTGATCCTTGCGTTAATCTTGGAACTATGTGAGCCATCAATTGAGTTATATGTTCTTATTCTTCATTGAGCTTAAGCCTTACTCAAGGGGTGGTACCTGATTAAGGTATTTACATTGGTTGGGTAGAAAATAAACCCTTAGGTGTGATTTACCCCTAGTTACCTGCACATACATGGACTACTATTTTAGACTTGTTGTTGGACTTTATCAAGTGAAGAAGCTACAAGTATTTTGAATTATGTTTTTTCATTACTAGAGATTAATGCTCGATGATTTGTGTGTTTCAAATTTATTTCCCTATTAATACTTAGAATGGTTAGATGTCATCATCAATATATTATATATTCTAAGATTGAGTTAATTATGATTAATTATCTACAATTTGTATACTAAGAATAAAATATTTTAATGTATATGTAACACCATCCTAGGAAGGAGGATTTCTACACTTAAACAAATCTCAAAAATTCATGGTTTCATTATATAAGTGAGGAATAAGTGCTTAGATGTATGATTATCTTGTATTTTCAAAGCCTTTCAATTTCATCCCTACATCTCATGTAATGAACATGTCATTTGTCACCCCAAGATTTTTTCCACCTTGTCATTTAGTTCTACACATTTTACAACACTCCAAAGCATGGAGCACGTGTACCCAAAACACTAGTGAGTATATTTTTTTCACTTTGAATTCCTCCTTAGGTGAGTAGTTATGTAAAATTCAATCTCTTATAACAAAATGAATAAATATCATGACCTTAGCACTCTGCCTCATGAGGAATGTGGAATACAAAGGGACTAATGTATGGTAATAAAATATAGTGTTCCTTATGTTCCTTGGTAATAAAAGACAATGTTCCTTGTGTTTGTTGAAATACATTTTAGTTCAACATACACTTAGTCTAAATTAGATATCAGCTACCTATAAATGTCCAACAACCATACAACTGTACATTATGGACAAAAATACTAATAGACTAGTTCTGAAATAAAATAGTAGTGGAAATAACTCATATATCAGCAGGTTGTAACCCCCATTTGGCACAAAAAATTGTGCATAAACACTTGAATAAATACATAGAAAATAGGACATATTTGAGGAGAAAGAATATTTTATTCAGCTCAAGGAAATTCTGAACTATTACATTAGCATAAAAAAATACAATCATTCTCTGCTTTTAGCAAGTTACGACATTATAAAAACAGTCCCAGACTGTGTCTAGGGTAGACATCCATGACTGTACAACCTGTACAGCCCAGGACAACCAACAATATTTCACAAACAATCAACAATCTGCATAGAAATTTGTGCCAAAAGGAAACTATACAGAACAAAAGATAAAAACTCAGCAAATGTGCATTGTAAATTGTGCCAACCTTTTGTAGAATGACAACCTTAATTTTAGTTCCCTCCCTTTTCTATACGACTAGCTTACATAGTTGTACGAACTCTTCTTCTACTACTGTATGGACTGTATTAATGGCTACAAATTCCCTTAGGTTGCATGTCAATCCCACTCCTTGGGATGCATGCCAAATCCTCTTTTTTGTAGCTCTTCCTCCAAGCCAACACTCTTCCTTGGGATTCGTGCCCCTTCACCTTCCCTCAACCTCTCCTCAAAAGTGAACCCTCCTTCTCCTCATTAGCTACCTTTTAATGAATTTTAAATATAACTTCCCTAACGCTTGGTCTTCCAATGTGATTGACATTCAAGATTAGATATTTCCCTCATAAGATCAACGATCATGACCTAATCATTTGTTGAGGTCACTTAAGTCATTAAAGTGACCCATAAGATCATAAAGTCACTTTTACATTAAAAAATTAAAAGACCCGACTTTATAAAATCACTTTATAAAGTCACTTTATAAAAACATATTATAAAGTTACTAGGAGAAGGTGTGTTTGGACACTTCTACATGTTGAGTGTTGCCAATGCAGAAGTACCTCCAAGCTACCAAATTTCAACACTCCCTCTTAGCGAGAGAGGTACTTCTAGTATCATCACCATAATCTGTCTCCATCTCATTAGCTTCCATAGATTCTCCCTTTGTAGTAGAAGTCTCTACTCCCTCTGAATAGGAAGCCACTACTCCCACTGCATTAGAAGCCTCCGCTACTACCTCTGTTGTACCATGAACTAAATACATGATCCTAGGAGACTACACACTCTCTTGAGCATCCATTTGTGTCAACGCATGCCTCTTGAGTCCTCTGAGAGTCCCAGAAGAAGACTAAGTCCTCGGTATCAACTCTCTCTCCCATGCTACCTTCCAACTCTCCAACACAAAATATGAGTCCAGAAATCCACTGGACCCCAATACAATTCAACCCAACAACCTGTACAAGCCCTCATACCTGACACCAAGAATCATTGTTGTGTCAGTAGTGGCTCCCATAGGATATAAAAACACATATCCACCATTGAAGACAACCCTAAATCCTCTCTCAGTCAAAGCTGACACTGAGAGAAAATTAATTGCCAACTTTGGAATATGTAATACCTCGACAACCTCCAGAAAACCTCCTGACTCTAGTTGGAATCTCACCCTTCCAACCCCCTTTACTGCAAGTTGTGGGCCGGCTCCATAATTCACTCTGCAGTCTAAGTCTATCTCTGTAAGATCGAGGAAAAGTGACCTCAACCTAATCATGTACTGAGCATCTCCATTCCCCACAAACCATGACTTAATGTCCTTGAATGCTAGGCACCCACTTTCCACGGGACCAGTCATGAGAGAGAAATCCTTCTCATATCTCTCAGCAAAATCCACAACCTCTGTTGAAGTTGATACCTTTGGTTTCGGCTTCTTATTTTTGTTTTTCGGAGATTGACTAGCATAGTGTCCAGTCTTGTGACATGCAAAGCATCTCACCTTGCTCATGTCCTTCTTATTCTCATTTCCCTTTACCACTAAAGAAACATTCTTGTCGTCTGGACCATCCAATGCCTTTTCCTGAGACCCCTCCCAGATCTCGTCCTGCATAAAATCATCCCACAATCTACTCCAGTCAGGGAGCTTCTCTCTCCCCACCACACACTTCACAAAAACCTCTCACTCCTTGTTGAAGCCTTTGAGGGCTATCCGCACCAACTCTGAGTCATGAATGACTTCTCCAACAACTGCCAACTCATCCTTCACCTGTGAAACTCAGGTGAGTTAGGTGGCCACACTCTCTCCTTTGGCCATCCTAGCACCATGGAGCGTGTCCCAAAGAGCCATTTTCTAGTTCTCGTTCTTTGCCTCATACAGAATTTTCAGTGCATCCCACATTTCTTTGGTTGTCTTCTTCTCAACCAAGTGTGGAATAAGGTGGTATTTGACCCCATCCAAGATGATTCTCTAAGTCTTGGCTTCCTTCATCTCATGAACATCAAGAGCTATGGGATCTGAAGCAGGTACATGCACGATAGTGTTCACAAAAAACCATAATTTGTTCTCCTTGAGAACACTATTGATTCTAACCTTCCATTGCAGGTAGTTGGACATCCCCTCCAACCTATCTTCAAACCTGATGTTGGAAGTCATCTTTGTCCTCCTGACAAAGAACCTTTTCTGCCTTTCTTCAAGATAATGCTTCAACAAATCACTTGTTGTCCCAAGTGCCAAAGCTGCCCACTGAACTTCAGAACACCTGCTCTAATACCATGTTGAAATACATTTTAGTTCATCATACACTTAGTCTAAATTAGATTTCAGCCACTTATAAATGTACAACAACCATACAAATGTACTTTATGAACATAAATACTAATAGACTAGTTCTGAAATAAAATAGCAGTGGAAATAACTCATATATCAGCAGGCTGTAACCCTCATTTGGCACAAAAATTTGTGCATAAACACCTGAAGAAACACACAGAAAATAGGATAGATTTGAGGAGAAAGAATGTTTCATTCAGCTCAAGGAAATTCAAAACTATTACATCAACAAACTGCATCAGCATAAAAAATACAGTCATTCTATGATTTTAGCAAGTTACATTACTATACAAATTGTCCCAGACTATGTGTAAGTTAGACAACCATGACTGTATGACCTGTACGGCCCAAGTCAACCAACAATCTTCCACAAATAGTCAACAATATGCCTATAAATTTGTGCCAAAAGGAAACTGTACGTAACAATAGATAAAAACTTAGCAAATGTGCATTGGAAATCATGCCAACCTGTTGTAGAATGACAACCTCGATTTATGTGCCCTCCCTTTGTTATACAACCAACTTACACAAATGTACGACCACTTCTTCTATTGTTGTACAAACTGTATTAATGGCTGCAAATGCCCTTGGGTTGTGTGCCAATCCCACTCCTTGGGATGTGTGTCAAACCCTCTTTGTTGTAGCTCTTCCTCCAAGCCAACACTCTTCATTGGGATTCGTGCCCCTTCACCTTTCCTCAACCTTTCCTCAAAAGTGTGCCCTCCTCCTCATGAGCTGCCTTTTAATGAATTTTAAATGTAAATGCACTAACCCTTGGTCTTCCAATGAGATTGACGGTCAATATTAGATCTTTCCCTCATGAGATCGACAGTCACGACTTAATCATTCGTTGAGGTCACTTAAGTCATTAAAGTGATCCATAACATCATAAAGTCACTTTTACATTAAAAATTAAAGGACCCAACTTTATAAAATCACTTTATAAAGCCACTTTATAAAAACCTATTATAAAGTTACAAGGAGAAGGTGTGCTTGGTCACTTCTACATACTAAGCGTTGCCAATGGAGAAGTACCTCCAAGCTACCAAATTTCAATAGTGTTCCTCACATGTGGGTATGAAATGTAGAATGTGGGTCAACCATCTCGAATGTGGAGCTTTGAGACATGGCTTTGATCCTCGGTTTTACAGTTTCCTTATTTTGAACTTGTTAAAAGGGGTTTCAGGAAGCTCAATTATTAATGGTCCTAAACAGTGAAGTGAGTGAATAAGTTCTTGATAAAGAGAAACAAAAACACATAAAAATATTCAAGGTTACCATGATTCTTTAATCACGTGAATTTTTTAAGGTGTTAAAGCACAAACACCCAACAATGCATCTACATGGACTACCAATGTGAAATGCTTCAACAAAACAATAGAAAAACATTACCTTCTATATCGACTTATGAAAGAAGAAAACTTTGTAACCCAAAGTTTGTGGGGGGTATCCTCAGCTTTAGTTTGCATCTTTGACCTATAAAGTTTCCTACATGGGAAACCTCTTGGCTTCGCACACAACCATTTTTGTGGATTCAATGCTTTCAACAATTGAATGTAATTATCTTCAATGATGTTATCGCCCTTGACAACATTATCCAAGAATCTCATTTAAATCGCGCAAGATCTTCATTAGTGGGTGCATGACGAAGCAGATAAAATTTCCAACATAACCATGTAATTTGAATTTGGCACCACCTAGTTTCTACCCAACATAATTACAATTGAACAAGAAATATTCATGCCATTAATATTAACCTTATTGACAAACATTTATTATTTATTAATTCAATCATTATTTGTCATGCCAATTGACACGTCACACAGATGCTAACGCGAACATAGAAGAAGTGTTTGAACATGAAGATGGGAATAAGAGTGAGGAAGATAATGACCAATTCTCGTGAAATACACATGACAAATATGGTGGGATCCACCTGTATTCAAATTCCACTCATCAAGTCTGAGCCAATATTGATCACAATTCACAAACCTCTGGAGTTGAATGCCAAATAGAATGATGATGACATACTTTAAGGAATTTAAAAAAAAATCCAAATCCATCCCTGTTGGAAAGGCATCAACATGGATGAGGACAATTAGGCAAGCATGTTTTTCAAAACCAGTAGAAAATACCTCTTAATTTTGAGCAACAAAATACCAAAGAGTCTTTCCCCATAAAAGAGGCCTTCAATGTAATTATCCATTGTCTATTTCCCATTACGTTTAATGGGCACCTTAATTTTGTTTTATTAAGGAGATAAAATCTTTGAAATATTATGGTAATGGGCACCTTAATTGTGTTTTATTAAGGAGATAAAATCTTTGAAATATTATAATATTAAGCAAGTAGTATTAGGGGAATACAATATATCACATTATATGGTGTGCATGTGTCTCGAGGTTTGTTTTATTAAGGAGATAAAATCTTTGAAATATTATGATATTAAGAAAGTAGTGTTAGGGGAATACAATATATCACATTAAATGTTATGCATGTGTTTCATTTAATGTGAGGTTAAAAGTGAAGAGTTAAATGATCATTAAGAATATATATGAAATTATAATATAAGACATCATGTGAGTGTGTATAAATATATAAGTATTATGTGAATTGTTCATCATGTGAATGTGTTAAGAAATATACTAGCATACTCTTGAAGTAGGGTAAGGGAACACAAAAGATATGTTCAAAAAAGAAAGTAGAGTGTATTTTTTGGATAGTGGGTTGCACTACTATTATTTATCTTCTTTCTTGCATAGGTTCCATGACTAAGATTTTAGCAAAGGTTTTTTTTTTCTCTACAATCCAAGAACAAGGGTTTATCTTTTGAGATCAAGGGTTTATTATTGATCAAGTTTCCCTCTAGGAGATCCATAATAATGAGCTATCACTCACAATTGTATCCATCTTACAAAATTGTTTGTTTTAGCTATTGATTACTGAAGTTGGGAGAGGGATCCATTATCAATAAAGTGGTATGAATAGAAGAAAAAAATGTTACGTTCTATATAATCACTCTAAAAAATCTCCCAATGTGAAGGATCAGTCACCAGAGTATCCAAATAATTGTTATAGTGGTGAATAAAAATTGTATATCTCATACATCTTTGTGAAAAGAAATAAATAGGAACAAAGAATGTGGATTCACAGATTCAAGTATCACATTTAAAACATTGTGATTTCAATTGTACAATTTTGTGTTCCAAATGCTTAAGATACCAATATAAATCAGAAGTACACACCATGTATAACAATGTGAGCATGGAGCACAACTTCAATATAGATAAGAGATATGGGTTACACAATAACTCCTTAACGAATAAAAGAACCTTCTCCAAATATCCAATTACATTCATACATCGTAATTCACCTCTCCCCAATAATGAATGCATGATATCTCTATATATACCTATTCACACTTACACACGAGGCCCATTTACTATTAGGTCAACCCTAATACTTATACATTTATGTGTTACATGTACATTTAGCCCCATATATGTGCCCCCTTGGGATCATATCATATACATTCAACCTCGTATATGCCCCCCTTGGGTCATAACATACAATAATTGTTTTCTTGGAAATTATGCATGAAAAGTGGTGCAACACTCAAATGCACTAGGAAGTTGGCCATCACAATACTACTCTAAACATAGCATGCTTAGTTGTGGATTTCTAATTGGATTCTATACATTAATTTTTGTATGATACCACCAAAATATTTGACATCTTTTATTAAAATAATGAAATATAAATATGTTTGTAAATAATGGATGTAATCCAACAGTGTAGGTTTGAGACTCATAAATAGTAAGTGTATTGTATCAATCCTAGATTTGTCCATACTTTTTAATTTCCAACAAAAGATCATGGGTTCAAATCACACCATCTTCCATATCAATTTGGATGTCCACACAACCTTTCATTTGTATATTATTTTTATTATTGTTATTTTGTGTAGAGAGAAAGAGAAGAGCACCCAACTAGGTGGGAGAGAGTGTTTATGATTGTATTACAAAGCCTTGTATACTCTAATATTTTTTTACAATGGATTGTTTTCATGCATTTTTTTATTTAAATTTGAACTTGGAAATTGTGAATATGATAATTGATTCATTGGTGGATCAGTTAGAGAAAATCGATCAACAAATCAATTCATTTTTGTGGTACTTATCCATTTTCAACCGATCACATAAAGTATATTAATAAAACATATTTTAATGATTAATGAAAATATTTGAACTTTTCCCTAAATCTCTAGATCTTATTTTCTACTAAAATCACTATCATAAATCCATAAAATGCATTAAAACATCATATTTATGACATACCATAGATAACAAAAATATTTTGAATCTTACACCAATTACAGTGTCCTAGGAATAAAATTATGCTATTATAAATAGCTCACATTTTACATAATTTATGAAATACTAAATATTAATCTACCAACGTAGATGGCACACAAAAATGTAAGGTGAAAATTAGCTAACCCGTAACCCCATTCACCCTAAAAAAAAACTTAAATCTCTCTATCATCTTCCTAACTCTAACCAAAACTAGAGAACGGAAATTTGACAACATGATAGTCACCTATATTAAATGATAAATCTAGAATATAAACAAAGTTTGTTACATAATGCACTCAATTACATGTTATTAATTGAGATGAGGAATTCAAGATTCCGTATTGAATATTTTTCAACATAGTTTAATCATGCAGCAAATGTTGGCGAGATGTTTCAAGTTTGCTAGCGGGATGGGGTAAGGAAGCTAGGATGAGACAATTGTGCAATTTGATGTAAGATTATCGGGAAAATGAGGAGGATTTGTTTATATTTATTAGATCCATGTTGAAATCTACTTCCATCCTCTAAATTTCGACAAAAGTGTATCATTCTAACGTAGAATGTAGTTTAAAAGTGATTCTCATTTATTGTTAAAAGTCAGTCAATGTTATATGGTATTTGATAGTTACAAGAGGCATAAAATTTGTTCCAATGAACATTTTTCGAAACATAGGCAAGTTGTCCATCTTTATGAAGTAAATTCTCATCAATGATCAATGATGCACTATCTACTTTCCAATATTCATGAAAATTTCCAATATTCATGAAAATATAACCATAATAATAATATATCTTTTCATTGAACAATTCAAGAGATTTATCCCAAATGTCACCCTTTACAAACGAGAGAGAAGAACTTAAAAATATATCATAACACCCCTTATGATTTCAACTCTTAAATAACAACTTCATTGAAGGAAAAAGATAAAGGAGGAGGAATAGAAGAGACAAATAAAAACATCACAGTAATATCATGTTCTATGACAATGAAAATAGGCAACCTAACCAAAAGTCCAGGCAACAATCAATGCACTATAATAGCATATTAGAGGCTGACCTCATTAGAAGGCCACCACTTCAAACCCCTCCATGATCAATGTGAGTATTAAATTAAATATTCCAAACCTAGATGTATCCAAATAGAGACAATATGTCTCTCTAAATTTGGAGGATTTGGTTACCATGATTCTCTAATGACATTAAGGTTTTACAATGTTAAAGTGGAAATAATGTTTTTAAAGTGTTACTCTAAAAAACTAGAAAGTTAATAAAGAGAAAACAAATCATTGTCTTTGAATAGACTACAAATCTACAACATATCTCTTTTAAGGAACTTTATTTGCCCCCAAGATCTCATATCATTTGTGGAGAAAAAATATAGATAATAAAGAGGAATAAAGTTACCTTATTTTTCTTTAGGAGAGGAATGTAATTTATTTATTGTGGGAGAAGAATGAATTTTTTTTTATTTTTTCCTAAGAGAAGAAAAAAGTGACTTTATTCCATCCTAGGAGAGGAAAATAATTGTTTAATCAATAGGAAAAGGAATAGCTCCATGGTTTGGTTGGGTAGACGCATATCAAGCTAGTAAGTGATAATATTGATTCACCCCCCCTCTCAGTATTCCAACAATTGGTATCAGAGAAAGTCCTTCAGAAATCAGTCTAACCACTGGAAGGAGATCATGGACTATGCTAAGATTGGGGTACCATAGTTTGAGAGTCAAAACTGAGCAGACAAATGAAAACATATGTGCAGGAACATGGATTCAATGTTTGGTGAGCAGTAGAAGATGGATACAAAGCACTAACCACTCCCCCAACAGATAAGGATGAAAACAAACTTGAAGATAATGATGCTAGAGCCAAAAATGTTATCTTCAATGGTTTGAATGAATCTATAGACACCAAGGATGTGCACTTTGAATCTGCAAAACAAATATGGGACAAAATGAAGAATGTCTATGAAGGAAAAATCAAAGTTAAAGGAGCCAAAATTCAAACCTTTAGAGCCAAGTTCGAACAATTGAAGATGAAGGAAGATGAAAACACTGTCACCTAGTTTCTATGAGTTGATGAGATAGTCAATGTCATTAAATGTTTGGGAGAATAAATGAAGGAACCAGTCATTGTTCAAAAGGTGTTGAGGTCTCTACCTATGAGATATGACCCAAAGATTTCATCCCTGGAAGAAAGACAAGATTTTTCTACATTAAGCATGGACGAGCTATATGGGATACTCAAATCTTACGAGATGAGGGTAGAGAAAGATAATCTAGTCTTAAAGTAAGAAACATTCAAGGCATCCGAGAAGACAAAGAAGAAGAACAAACAAAATTCAAAGTCAGATTGTAGTTGCAACAATGATTTAGAGGAAGATGAAGAAATGGAAAACTTCATTGGAAAGTTGAAAAGAGGAACCGACAAATACAAAGGTATTCTTCCATTGAAATGTTTTAATTGTGGTGGTATTGGTAATTTTTCTTCTAAATGTCCTCATAAGAATAAGAAAAGTGATGAAGAAAAAGACTCTAAAAAGAAAAAGAAAAAGAGTATAAGAATAAAAAAGTGATTCTTCAAGAAAAGTCTCTCAACCAAGAAAGATAGTTCATCATCAAATGAGAATGACGACAATGATAGTGATGTAGAAAGATTATTCTTCATGGTAGTATAAGATTATAAAGAAGAAGGACAAGTCGATCTCAGAGCAGAATTAATCAGTGCACTAGAAGAGCTAAGGATTGAAAGAAAGAAAATCAAGTCACTCAAGGCAGAACTAGAAGAGAAAGAAAGATCTAAAAAATCCAACTCCGAAGAAGTCGAACAAATGATTTTGAAGTTAAAAATCCAAGTAGAAGAAGACAAAAGAATTAAAGAAGCACTCAGAGGTCAACTAGATGAAAAGGACAAGATGATAGAAGGCTTGGAAGCATAAATAGTTATTGGTATAAAATATTTTTAGAAGAAGGACATGCAACACAACAACACCAAAGTACTGGATGAGATAATTAGCAATAAAAGGCCATACAATGAAAAATCCATACTAGGATATAACCAAACAGAGAAAGGATATGGATAATAAAACATGATCAATACAACAATGAAGAATCTAATCTTTCTCTATAGGCTCAACACAGGAAATGTGGATGGTATGTTGACAATGGTTGCTCAAAGCATATGACAGGTGATAAAGATAGGTTCCTAACATTGAAGAAAGAAACATATGGATCAAATTCATTTAGGAATGATGACTCAACCAAAATTATAGGAAGAGGCACAATCAAGATTGGAAGCAAGGATACCAATTTTCTACTAGTCGAAGACATGAAGCACAATCTACTAAGTGTAAGTCAAACGTGTGACCAAGGACATAGACTTGTGTTTGACTCACATAAACGTGAGATAAGAAAAGCAGGTTCAGACAAGTTGGTGGCTATAGTTGTAAGAACTCCAAGAAACATATATGTACTAAATGAAATTGGAAAATAAAAATGTTGCTTAGGAAAGGAAGATGAAGTTTGGCCATGGAACAAAAGAATGGGTCACACAAATTTTGATAATCTTGTCAAACTTAGCATAAAATAAGTAGTAAGAGAAATGCCCCAGATCTTGAAGCCAAAAAATACTTTATGCAAGCATTGACCAAGGAAAACAAAACAAGACCAAGTTCAAATCAAAAGAGTGTTGCACAACAAAAATGATGGAAATTGTGCATACTTAGCTAGTTGGAGTGACAAGAACCAAGGGATTGAATGGTGAAAAATACTTTATGATACTGGTTGATGACTACACAAGAATGATTGTAGTTTTTTTTCTTAGGAAGAAGTCATAGGCATTCGATCACTTCAATATATACAAGGAGATGGTTGAAACTGAAACTGTTTCGAAAATCAAGTGTTTGAGATCAGACAATGGATAATATTTTACATCAAAGGAATTTATGGACTTTTGTAGTGAGCATGGGATACAAAGGAAATTATCAGCAGTCTGGATAGCTCATCAAAATGGAGTTGTCGAAAGGAAAAACAAAACAATGCAAGAAATGGACATAACCATGTTAGTGGATTCCAAGTTGATAGATGTCTTTTGGGTACAGGAAGTGTGTTGGCACAGGGGTAGACCCAGGGTTCAACACTTCAACAATGCACCAACAATAACCTAACTATCATCCCTTTCGTCAACACTTGTGAAGCAGATGAAGTCTCACCCGAGGTAGAGGCAGGGGGTTTGTAGGACTCAAGTGTCTACAACCTAGCTGGGACACAGATCTGTGATTACAATACTTAATAGAGCACTTAGCAGTTAGCATTCATTAGCATTTAAACCTTATTCACCTCGCAAGTAAAACCCTAATTACAGAGCAATGCAGTATTCAACAAGATCTAACACATTTAAGAACTTAGCATATATAAATAGATCAGATATAGCATTCATTCATATTACTAAGCACTGATATACTATATTATATCCATCTAACAAACAAAAAGATGACATCACTAAGCATAAATCACATAAATCACACAAAGAATCCATAACACAGGATATACATGGTTCACCCCAGCGTGGGGCTACGCCCACCAACTCTTCATCTTCTTTCAATCTTCTCACATGCACAAAGCCACAAAACCAACTCCGCATAGGATAGGAGATCTGTGCACACCTTGCCAGATTCTCCTTCCCCGAGCTTGGCACAACATAAAGCCTCTTTACAATCACTTGCACTTAGCTCTGCAAGTTCTCAACACATAGTATGAACAAAGCCTTTACAATCACATAGATCAACTAATTACATTTCTTGCACTTAGCGTGATATAACCCTTAGCACCCCCTACTTACATCGCCTAGATTTCTATTTATACATTACAAAAGGGAACAAAGCATGGGTAAACCCATGGGCCGACATCCCATACCGGTTACATAAACCCTAAACCCAAAAAGGCCCGCAAAAGGGGGTGATATCCCCCGATATCCACTTTTCCTGGCACTCTGTCTTTGACTAGCTTGTCTAAGTCCCAAAATTGGTCAAACATGACCATCGTTTCCATAAAACCTGGTCAAGGGACAACAAGCCCCTAACACTCACATGTGACTCATCCCGAGTCACTCTAATCTGGGTAACTCTGCCTCAAAGGCCTCGAGCTTGGCTTGAGCTACTTTGACCTGTTGTTTCTCCAAAGCCTCCTGCTCGACGAACTCCTGAATGAACTTCTTGGTGACAGGTCATTCCAATCGTTGTTCAACTAAGGTGACCACTTGTTCTATCTGTGTAGCTTGTCCTTCATAATCCTCAAAAAGTGTGCAAGATTCATCCTGCACTGGATGGAGCCTCTGGGTCACTTCCATGACTTTAATATGGATGGCATGGACCTGTTGCTGAACCGTGCATTGTTCCTATGACCTTTTCATCCTCTCGACCAGTGACAGTAGCTTCAACTATGCTTGCACTGTTGATTCTTGTTGCTTCTCTTCCTGGAGTTGTGACTCCAATGTCCTTAGTTCAGGGTCCTCTACAAGGCACTCATAGGTATGTGGCACTTCGACTGTTGAGTTTCTTGCATTCCAAGGTTAATGCTTTGATTCTCTCAACTACACTTCGGGCAGTTTCCTCTCTTTGATCTCACACTTCCTGCGGAGTGCTTGGCACAACTTGTAGTTCCAGTTCTGCTATTCATGCTTGGAGCTACTGAATGGCTTTAGCAAACTTCCCCACCTGCCTCTCAATGGCTTCTTCTTCCCTTTTTTCTAAGCCTGTCACAAAGCGAAGTGCTTTGGTGACTGATTCTTTAACTCCCATCTTCTCTATGAGCAACTATTATTTCTCCCTCTGTATCTGTGCTCTATCCTCTGCAAACTTCACCTGGCAGTCATCTTTTTATTGTTGGGAAACCCGATGTTTCTCTATGTCTTCATATATTTATTGCTTTAGGGCCTTTGTGGCCTATTCCTTTTCCTCCTAGACACAACGAAGTAGAGCTTATGTCGAGTCTTCTAATCTGTGTAGCTGGGTAGGTTCATCTCCCAATTTTGTTCCTTCTGACGATGGTGGTGCAGTAGACACTGTGCGGCTCAAATATAGAGCATGTTGTACTCCTTTAAGTTCTGCTTCGATCTTGTCAAACATTGTCTCTTGTTTGGCTTCGCTTTGCTGCAAGATATCCTCTGAGGTGTCTGACACAGTAGCAATGCTAAGGTCAATGGAATCCACCGTTATCACCATCTAAAATGACGGTTTATTAGCTTTTGACTTCTTCCACGCTATAGGCTTCTTTGGGAAAATCTTTCTTTTCTTAGATGTCTCTGTCCCTTCGAGGGGATATTTAGTCCGTGTTGCTTCACCCTACTTCTGCTTGTCTTCTTTCCCTTCATCCTCTTCTTTTTCCACTTTGTCATCTCCTCCTCCTTCAGGTGATTCTGATGCAGTCTCTTTTGATGCATTGTTCAATTCCTATAAATCTTCCTTCTTTTTCCTCTTGTTGTTGTTGGGTGCATCATATTCTTCTTGAGTGACTACAGGACATCCGATGAGATCAGGGTCCGACCGTTCTACCTATTATACTGGTACCAAGAATTATGCAGGACATTCTTTTTTCATTTCCTCCATATCTTCCTCGGTGAGCTTATAGTAACTCTGCAACTCCTCCTTGCTTTCATCTCTACGCGCAGTGATATATATGAAATGCCTATCTACACGAAACTTCGCAAATGGCCTGAAATGATGTAGTGTATTCGATGTCATGTGAGGGAAGGATTCAATGGCCCTCTTCAACTGTAGCTAATAGGTGTGGAACACTGCGTTGTACTTCCATTTCTTCACCATGTCGCTTGAATACCATAGCATAGTGAACTTCGCAGCTAATGGTTCGGACGACTCAATTTTTAGGGAAGGTCGCTCCTTCTGACATCTCCCAAGTAGTGAAGGTGATGAGAATCAAAAACCAACTGAAATGAAACTCATAGCCATGATCTTGAGCTTCGTCGCGGTCTTTCTCTAACTGGTTGAAAAGGTAGCCATGATCATGATGCTTGCTATGTTTTTCAGCAGGGGGTCGACTAGACCGACACTGCTCAGTTGACGAGAATGCTTCCAATACTCATGTTGATGAAGCTTGTATGCCTGTGAACATCACCTTTTCAGCCATGAGGTCTATTAGGATCTCCTCGACAAACTTTTTTACTGCACTAATGTCATCTAACATGCACACTCGAGATCAGATATCTCAGGTTGGTGAGAAAACACTCAATGTAACAGAACAAGTGGCGAGCTCTCAATAAGAACTGTGCGAAAGAAACTAGTTTTCTGTGGGCTCGAATAATCACAATTGGAAAAACTTTTCTCGGTGTAATTCTCAACAAGATAAATAGACAATGTCGTAACAGACTCCTCCAACGGGCAGGAATTCCTTAATCAATGGAATTCCATCCGTTATGGCGCGGTCCCAACGGTCCAATGGCGATGATTCCAGCAATAATTGTGTTTCTAGTCATTCTGGAGTGTCATTCTAACAGTTGAGATGCCTCCAATGGTCATATCGCTTTGTCATGGAGAAGTGCTAGAAGGTGTTGTTCTGCTATTCCGGCAAGGATCAAGTTCTACAAGCTTTTCATCTTCTCTGGAACCTCCTACAATTTTTATAGATTTTCTTTCTTCTTACTAAGCTTCCTTTCTTTATTTCCTGTGATATGAGTCATTGGGTTCCTCTTTCCATTCTTATTCTTATCTGTACTTAAAATAGTAACTTCGTGTTATTGAGAATCTTTCACAAGGTTCAAAGATAGTACTTCTTCTCTCACTGGAGTAGGTGCTCTACTCTCTTGCATGGATAAGTTCTTAAAGTCTTCCTACATTCTTTTAACTTTGCCAGCTAGGTCTCTAGTCCATAGTTGCATCAACTTTTCCTCTTGTTATTCTATTAAGAGCGTTATTCCCCTAGCCATGAAATCCTTTAAGTCTTTCTTTTTCTGTTTTATAACTTCTTCTTCTTCTTTCCTCCGGATCTGATCTCTCTCACTCTAGGTCTTTCCTAACAAAAGTGAAAAAGAAGTGTTGTTCTCAGCAAACTTAGTGACCTCAATTTCTTCTTATGTCAATGCTCCATGAGCACTCATAAGTACATGGGTAAGTCTTCCACATAGGGTTATCATATTTCCTTTAAACAATCCTATTCCTCCCAGTGAAGGAACCATATCAGGCTTTCCCAAAATTTCCCAAGTTATTTTTGTCATAATGTTAACATGTGTTTCTGTGTCCAATACACAGTCTATGTCGAAGTCTCATATTCTTGTTTCTATGCACTCTTTCTCTTTTAGGGCCTTTGATAAACTGATGTCTCTATGATCATTCAGTGTTTCTTTCATCTTCAATAATATATTCTCTGATTCTTTATGGTTCTTGACCATATTTTTAGTCTCTTGACCTTCCTCATGGTCTTCTTGTCTCATGTTCATATTTTCAACTTTAGCAATCATTTTACGGAAATCTACAAATTCATGTCTAGTAGCCTTACAACAAAGGAAAATAGGACCTCGACCAAGGCATTCCTTAGCAAGATGTCTCGATCTTCTACAATTATAAAAAAGAGTCAATCCTCTCTTTCTCTTGAACATTCCCCAACCTTTCTTGTACTGTGCACTGGGATCACAATGGTGGATCTACAAAAAAATCTTTCTAGGATCCCACATCCACTTGTTAGTCCAACAGTTCTTTCTATGCATAGGAATAACATATCTTTCACTAGTTCTATCAGATCTATTCATATCATATCTTCTTTCTTCTAATTGTGCCCTAGTTTTCAGACTAGAACCAAATCTATCAAACATACCTAGATCCATTCTTTCAAAGCAAAAAATTCCACTTATCTTACCTTTATCAGAGCACAAAGATTTAAGATATTACCTCGTTTCTTCAGATCAGGCCTATTTTCTTAGAACAGAGCTTCATAAGTCAAGTAGAGTATTGTGCACCATAGTAGTAGATCTAAGAACAAAGCTTTCTTTTTTTCTTCAGTTCCCAACAATCACAGTTACAGGTCCCAACAACAGAACCATTTGTTGGCACAGGGGTAGACCCGGGGTTCAACACTTCAAAAACGCACCAACATAACCCTAAGTACTATCCCTTTCAGCAACACCTACGAAGCAGATGAAGTCTCACCAGAGGTAAAGGCAGGGGGGGTTACAGGACTCAAGTGTCTACAACCTAGCTAGGACACAAATTTGTAATTACATTACTTAACAGAGCACTCAGTAGTTAGCATTCATTAGCATTTAACCCTTATTCACATCACAGGTAAAACCCTATTTACAGAGCAATGTAGTATTCAACAAGATCTAACACATCCAAGCACTTAGCACATAGCAATAGATCAGATCTAGCAATCACTCATATTACTAGTCACTAAGATACTATATCATATGCATCTAACATACAAAAAGATGACAACACTAAGCATAAATCACATCAATCACACAAAGAAACCATAACACAGGATACACATGGTTCACCCCCTGCGTGGGGTTATGTCCACCAACTCTTCATCTTCTTTATTATCTTCTTTCAATCTTCTCACATGCATAGAGCCACAAAACCAACTCTGCATAGGACATGAGATCTGTGTGCACCTTGCCAGATCCTCCTTCCCTGAGCTTGTCACAACACAAAGCCTCTTTACAATCTCTTGCACTTAGCTCTACAAGTTATCAACACACAATATGCGCAAATCCTTTACAATCACATAGATCAACTACGTACATTGCTTGCACTTAGCGTGATATCGCCCTTAGCACCCCCTACTTACATCGCCTAGATTTCTATTTATACATTACAAAAGGGGACAAATCATGGGTAAAACCATGGGCCAACATCCCATACCCGTTACATAAACCCTAAACCCAAAAAGGCCCACAAAAGGGGGCGAGATCCCGCGATCTCCACTTCACCTGGCACTCCGTCTTCGACTAGCTTGTCGAAGTCCCAAAATTAGTCAAACATGACCAGTGTTTCCACAAAACTTGGTCAAGGGAAAACAAAGTTCATACAACAATTCACATCCAAAACCGAGGAATGATCATAAATAAAAGTGATAAGTATCCCTACGAGCTATGAAAAGGAAGACCTACGAATGTGAATCACTTCAGAGTTTTACAAAGCAAATCCTACATCAAAAGAGAATATGGCAGGATTGGAAAATTTGATTCTCAAGTTGACAAAGGAATATTATTTGGGTACTCAAGAAAAAGGAAAGAACAAAAATTATTTAATCTAATACTCAACAGAATAGTGGAAAGCATCAATGTGACGATTGATGAGACGAATGGATGCAAGATAATGTTGAAATTTTAAATTTTCTAGTTACACAATTACAATTACTTAATCCAATAACAATTGTATTAGGATCATTGAAAGATAAACAGTCACAGATACAATAGAACACAAATATTATCCTGGGAAACCCTCATGGGCGAGAAAAAAAAACAACCAAAATCCTCAATATAAATTCCTTCAACCAGTACAATCATGCGCTATAGCTCTCCAAGAAACACCAAGACCAAAACACCAAAATAACCAGTCTCGAAGACTTGTCTGCTGGACCTTCTTATGTGCTCCAAGATGCACAAGAGAAATGTGTGAGTGTGTGTCCAAATGAGAGGAACCTATCCTCTATTTATACACAACAATGTCTCTTGAAGAGACATGACTCTTGACCTAACTAACCCATAATAAGTAAAATACCAATAATATAATATTTTTTGTTGAGCAGACTTGTACAATATAATTATAATAACCTTTTAAAGGTTTGACTAAAAAATATATACAAGAATATCTTTCGTAGTTACACCAAGAAATATTAACACTCCCTCTTAACTAGGAAGGTATTTTTTTCCAGACACAAACTCCAAGTCTGATACCACACGAACTCAAATCCGTTAACTATTGAACATGTGAATCTATACAACCTCGGATATCCATAGTGAAACATGACTTCACCACATGCAACCAAGGTCTGTGGGTAGCTTTCAATAGCTACAACATGTCTCTAGGACATCCACTCCCTGTGATGCATAAATACCTTATCATGTGCACTCTTGTCTCAGTGCCAACCCTTTTTCATGCTAAATGAGACCCACCATACTCAGTATCAACCCTTTTTCATGTTTGATTAATTTTTTCCATACTTAGTGCCAACCCTTTTTTATGTTGGATGAGTTCCACCTGTCACTCCCTCTGAAGAGGAACCATAGCGAGCTTGTCCCTGAAGTACTCAAACTTCATCCTTGACAATGTCTTGGTGAACCGATCCACAACCTGATCCTTAGTAGTCATGAATTGGAGCCTCACTGCTCCCCTCTATACCATATCCCTAATATAGTATCTAATCTCAATATGCTTCGACCTTTCATGGAACACCGGGTTCTTTGAAAACTTCATGCAACTTTGGTTGTCACACCAAATGCAGGTTTCCTCCAATCTGAGACCAAATAACCTAGACATCAACTTTTGAAGCCATATTTCTTCTCTCCTCACTGCAGATGCTTCCACATTCTCAACTTCAACCATATTGAGTGCCACACATGACTTCTTTCTGCTGCTCCACGAGACCATACTAGAGCCAAGACTAAAGCAGTATCCAAAGTGCTCTTCTGGTTAGGAATACGGTCGGCCCAATATGAATCTGAGTATCCATACAATCCAAACTCATGGTAAGATATATACCAAATACCATGATATAGAGTACCCTTAAGGTACCTCAACACATGTTTTGTTGTAATCTAGTGAACCTGTCTGGGATGCTCCAAATTTTGACTCAAGGTGTTCACAACAAAACATATATCTAGTCTTGTGTTCGTTGAATACATCAACGAGCCCACTATCTACCTGTATAAGGTAGAATCCATAATATTTGAAGTTGTATCCTACAACAACTTAAGGTTTGATACCATAGTGGTAACCATGGCCTTGCAGTCCAACATCTCGAACCTCTTCAATATTTCCACAACATACTTTCCTTGATTTAGGAAAATCGGATTTGATCTCTGCCAAACTTCTAGTCCCAAGAAGTAGTGCATCATTCCTAAATATTTCATCTCGAATTCTACAGCCAATTTTTTGTTACATTCAGTGATGATATTTTCTGCACCTGTTAAAAAAAGGTCATCTAATTACAGTAGTAGAATCACCAATTCACCATCCTCAACCTTAAAGTAAAGGTTAGGATCTGCATTGCTCTTGGTAAAACCCAAGCTCATCAGAAAATTTTCAATCCTACCATGCCATGCTCTGGGTTCCTGCTTCAATCCATATAAAGCCTTCTTTAATCTGCACACATGAGTCTCCTTGTCATGTGTCTCAAATCCAAGTGGTTTCTCCACATAAACTTCCTCTTTTATTTCACCATTCAAGAAGGTTGTCTTTACATCCTTTTGGTGCACCTTCCATTTCATCATAGCAGCTAATGAAAGTATATTATTGATCGAGGTATATCTTGCTATGAGAGAAACATTTTCTTCATAGTAAATCCCTTCCTTTCTGAGAGAACCCTCAGGCCACAAATCTTTCCTTATATTTTTCAATACTCCCATCAATTGCATGTTTTAGCTTGTAGATCCATTTAGAACTCATCATAGATTTTTCCTTTGGTCTGGGAACCACATTTAAGACATCATTCTCCATATTGGACTGGTATTCCTCTGCCATGGCATATTTCCATACTTAATTTTCTATAGCCTCTTCATAACTTGAAGGTTTTTCATCCATTATGTCACACAAGCATGCCATGTAGCTGGAATACGGTTTTGGCTTCTTACTTTCCCTAAAATATTTCTCTGGGGCACCAATTCTTTATGCATCTCTGATAAGATCTTGTTCCCAAGCTGGTATTCTTTTGCGAGAATGTATCTCGACTAGTTTCTAAGGTTATACCATGTCATGATCCTCTGTAATGACTTCCTCTGGTTCAAATTCCTCTGGAACTTTAGGAACTTCATTCTCTTCTTCATGTTCCTCTTCTACACTGATCTTTTTAGATTTACTGAAAGTTGCATTCTCATCAAAGGTTATATCTTGGCTGATCTCCACTTTCCAGTGACCGGGAATGTATATCCTTTAATCCTTCAACATGTCACTATAACCAACAAATATTTCCTTCTGTCCAGAAGGGTCCAAATTTTTCCTCTTTTCCTTTGGGATGTGAAAAAATATAGGGAAACCAAATATTATGAAATGGTTGAATTATGGCTTCTTTCCTGTAAACATTTCCTCGAGTTTCTTGTTTTCAATAACCTTGTGGGGACTTTTATTCTGCACATACACTGTCGTCTTCGCTGCTTTGGCCCACAAATGCATAAGAATATCACAATCATGGATCATGGCCTTTACTTCTTCCATGATTGTTTGATTCTTCCTTTCATCTATTCCATTCTGTTGAGGGTTATAGGGAGTATAAATCTCCCTCTTAATCCCAACTTCCTTGCAATACTCCTTGAATTCTTCTTAGGTGAATTCAACTCCATTTTTTGATAGCAAGGTCTTTATCTTCCACTCTGTCAATTTTTCTACCAGATCCTTGAACTCTTTGAATTTTCCAAAAACTTCATTCTTTTCCTTTAACAAATAAATCCAAGTTTTACGTGAGTAATCATCAATGAAAGATACATAATATACATACCCACTTAGTGAAGCTGTCGACATCAATCCACATATGTATGAATGCACGATGTCCAAAACTACTTTGGCTTTGCTATCCCTATTGGGAAATGAGTGCTTCACACTCTTTCCTTGTGCACATCCTTTGCACACACCATTTGGTTTTGTTTGGATTTCTGGAAGACTCGTCACCATTTTACTCACGACCAGAAGAGATTTGTAGTGTAGGTGAGAAAATCTCTTATGCCATAGTTCACTGGGATTCACAATATCATGAACCATTATGGAGTCTGAATGCCCTTTTAATTTGTAGAGTCCTCCTTCTTCAACTCCAATAACTACTTCATCATCAAGGGTCTTCCCTCTAGGCCACATAAGAACTTGACCATCAATAAATTCTACTCTAAATCCTTTCTTGTCTAATGTTGAAATTGACAGAATATTATTTTTTTAACTTGGAACATAGAGAACTTCCTTCATCTTCATTGGATTTCTTGAGTTTAACTTATAGGAAGCTTCTCCAACACCTTTGATTGGATACTAATAGTCATCACCCAATTTCACCTTATGAGGTGAATCTTTATGAACAAGTTTAGATAAGGAGTCTTCATAGCTTGTCATGTGCTTGGAAGCACCATTGTTTATCAACCAAGTGCCACTTCCATGAGTACCAGTACCTATGAGGGTTGAGATAAGAACATAATCCTCATCACTTGATTAATATTTCTTTGCAACCTTCGTGGGAGGCTAATCATATCTAGTTGTGTGATATTGATGCCTCTTACATCCTTTATTATTATTAGTTTCCATAATGAGGGGGAAATCCCTAACAAAGTGTCCCAATTCCTGACAACAGTAACATATAATCTTTGATTTGTCTCTTTGACCCATCTTAAACTTCTTAGATAAATAATTCTCCTTCTTGTTCTTTCCTTTCCTGGTGTGGGCGACTAGGGCTTGATATTTATATTCCATCTTTTCTTCTCTTGCAACTGTCCTAGCTTCTTCCTGGTTACATCTTCCAAAAGCCTAACGAACTTGGGAAGATTATTTCTTGAACAAATTCCTTGGATGGATGCATCCTATGACCTTGGGAGGCCATTCAAGGTAGTCATCACCATTTCTTCTCCTTATACTGATTCACCAATGGCTTTTATATGCTACTTGATTTGATTCAATCTTGAGAAGTAGGAGTGAATGGTTTCTGAGCTCTGCATTTTCACATTCTTAAACTTAGATCTCAGAGTCATTCTTTGATTTATGTTGCTTCCCTCAAACATAAGAGTTAAGGTGTCCATCATTTTCTTTGGAGAAGATAATGATGATATATGATGGATAAGGTGGTCCTTAATGGATTCTGCAATAATCCTTTTTTCTCTCACCATGTCCTTCTTATATTTTTCCTTAGCTTCATATCCTAGAGGCTCTTGAACCTCTTCTATAACGAACTTATCCAGTTCATGTTCTTCAAGAAGGAGGGTTACTCTATACTTCCAAGCCTTGAAGTTATCCACTCCATCTAGCTTCACATCGATCTTTGTTCCAGTAGTCATGTTGCCTTCTGATGGTCTTGGTTTGTCCGACAACTTTCTTTAGATTGAAAATGGCTCCCTTTTAGGCTTCTAGATATGCAACTGGATTTTATTCAGGCCTACTATGATACCATGTTGAAATTTTAAATTTTCTAGTTACATAATTACAATTACTTAATCCAATAGACATTGTAGTAGGATCACTGAAAGATAGACAATCACATATACAATAAAACACAAAGATTATCCTGGGAAACCCTCATGGGGGAGAAAATCTATCAACCAAAATACTCAATATAGATTCCTTCAACCAATACAATGATGCGGTATAACTCTCCAAGAAAGACCAAGACCAAAACACCAAAAGAATCAGTGCTTTGATTATTGTTATTTTGTGTAGAGAGAAGGAGAAGAGAACCCAACTAGGTCAGAGATAGAGTGTATATGATTCTATTACAAAGCCTTGTATACTCATGGATTTTTTTGTAATGGATTGTTTTCATGCATTTTTTTACTTAAATTTGAACTTGGAAATTGGGAATGTGATAATTGATTCATTGGTGGATCAGTTAAAAATGATTTGTCAACAAATCAATTAATTTTTGTGGTGGTTATCCATTGTCAACCGATCACATGGGGTGTAATAAAACATGTTTTAATAAATAATGAAAGTATTTGAAAATTTCCCTAAATCTATAGGTCTTATTTTCTACTAAAATCACTATCATAAACCCATATGATGGATTCAAGAATCATAATTTATGACATACAATAGATAACAAAGATATTTTAAATCTTACACCAATTACAGTGGCCTAGGAATACGATTATGTTAGTATAGATACCTCACATATTACATAATTTATGGAATACTAAATATTAATCTACCAATGTAGATTCCACACATATAACAAAAATTTAAGGTGAAAATCAGCTAACCCATAACCCCATATACCCTATGCTACTTAAATCTCTCATAATCTTCCTAACTCTATCCAAAACTAGTCACCTATATTAAATGATAAATCTAGAATCTAGAAACCTACTTCCATCCTCTAAATTTCGACATAAGTGTATCATTCTAACGTACATTGTAGTTTAAAAGTGATTCTCATAAACGTTATGTGGTCTTTGATACTTATAAGAGGCATAAAATTTGTCTCAAAGAACATTTTTTGGAACATGGGAAATTTTTCCATCTTCATGAAGTAAATGCTCATCAATGATGCACTATCTACTTCCCAATCCTCGTGAAAATATCGCCACAATAACAATATATCATCCCCTTGAACAATTCAAGAGATGTCACCCTTTACAAACAAAAAAGAAGAGCTTAAAATCTAACAACTGTTATTTTTCCTTGGGAGAGGAACATACTCGATCAACTGATAGGGAGAGGAATAAATCCATAAGTTAGTCTTTGTGTAGCATATTAATATACAATGAATCTCTTTTAAAGAACTTTAATTTTCATCACAATCTCACATAATGTCAATAAATATAGATATCATAAAGACAAGACATAATTTCTTGGAAGGAAACATTTTTAGGTAGGCTCTTAATATACTATGGATCTATTTTAAGACACTTTATTTATCCATGTGGTCTCATATTGTTGATAGAATGGGTTGGTTGTCATTGATGTCAACCCTTGAAGAAATTTCAGTAGCCCCAGAGGTGTGGTTAAGGAAACCAAAGTTGATTAAGGAATATGGACATAAAGAACAATTAAATTGTAGGTAAGACTATCACATATGGATAGTACGCATCATTTCGTTTCTAGTGATATGTGGTATGCCACGTGGTTCCTCACGGTTAGGGAGATATGGCCTTGTGAAGTTGGAGGACCCTCAAGAATAATCTAGAATCCCCTAGAAGGTTAACAAGAAGTCAATTATTCTAGAAGCTCCTAGAAAGTCATCAAGAAGTTTCTAGTCAAACTGGTAGCAACAAGAAGATATTTTTGGGTAAAGTTGTTGAAACAAGAAAGTAATTAAAAATAAATTAGTTTCAACAAAAAATTGTGAGTTTAATAATTATGGGCAAAGTAGCTGCAACAAGAAAGTGGGTTGGCCTTAGAAGAAGGAAGATGGGTAAAATAGTTACAAGATGGCCCCTAAAGGAAGGAACTTGAAAGTATAAATAAGAGATCAAGAGACTCCCATTAGCACATACTAAGCACATTGAATATCTATATTTTGAAAGGTTATTGCAGGTACTCATTGAAATATCTGAGGTAGCACAAATATGAGGTAGATAAGGAGAGGTGTTTCAAGTTATAGGACCTGACGAGAGGCTACATGCATGTATGACAGTGTTCAGGTACAACAAAGTTCTCTACATATGTAAAATCTATGTTATATGCTTGTTTGAAGTTGATCTTCTTGATTTCTTGAGGTATGGTCATGGGAGATTGAGAATTTTCCCTTGAGGGACTATTGGTTGTGTGGTACATGTTGTATGAGGCAGATCTACAGAGGCACATTGTTGGTGAACTTGTTGTTTTTAGTTGTCACACATTATTGGGTATCTTGTTGAGGTGTGTCTTGTATCATTTTGTACATGTTTGAGCCATCTTGGTTAAGGTGTGTTGCTAAAGATATTGGTATAGGTTGAGGTTTCATAACAGTGAGGTTTTTATGCATGGTTGATGTGAGGGTTCACTATACTTGATTTATGGATGTTTGTATATGTATGGCACATGATTAGAGAGACATAGATGTACATGTTTTGAACTATACACTTGTGAAAGTGGGTATGAGATCTATGTGATAAAATCTAATTGGTTGATAAGATTATTGTGACAAGTTGTTGATATAGGTTATGACAGTTTGTTGATACAGGTTGTGACAGGTTGTTAGTACAAATTTATGTGACAGGTTTCACATGGATGGATTGAGAATGACAGAGTTGCAGTGGTGATAGCAGTGAATGTGAAACTTATATTTCAGGGCGGCAAGACGGGGCAAGGAAAGGGGTTTGTAGCCTCCTTCTGGTTGGTGCTAGAAAATTAAGGGAGTTGTAGATTCCTTTAGGTTGGATCCTGAGAAACTAGGGGGTTGTAGCCTCCTTCCATTTATAGTTGGAAAACATGTAAGTTGGTGCTTCCTGTGAATGCATTTTGTTTGACATATAAGAAAATCATTTTGTGGTTTTCCCTGCATTGGGTTTCCATGTAAAATTATGGTGTATTGTGTACTTGTGTGGTTTCTCATTATTCATTGTTTATTTATAATTCTCATGATGTTTTGAATGTTATTGATGAACTTATCTTAAATTTAAACAACACATATTGTGATTAAAAGTAATATAATTTCTAATATTGATTCACCCCCCTCTCAGTATTCCAACAATTGGTATCTGAGCAGGTCCTTCATAAAGCATTCTAACCACTGGAAGGAGATCATGGACTATGCTAAGATTGGGGTACCACAATTTGATGCTCAAAACTATGACTTATGGAGAAGACAAATGAAAACATATCTGCAGGCACACAGATTCTATGTTTGGAGAGAAGTAGTAGATGGATACGAAGAACCAAACACTCCATCAACATATAAGGATGGAAAGAAACTTGAAGATAATGATGCTAGAGCCAAAAATTCTATCCTGAATGGTTTGACTAAATCTGTATACACCAAGGTTATGCTTTTTGAATCTGTAAAAGAAATCTAGGAAAAATTGAAGAATATCTATGAAGGAGACGTCAAAGTTAAAGGAGCTAAACTTCAAAACATTAGAGCCAAGTTCGAACAATTGAATATGAAGGAAGACGAAAACATAGTCGCCTACTTTCTACGAGTTGATGAGATATTCAATGCTATTAAAGGTTTGGGAGAATAAATGAAGGAACCATTCATTTATCAAAAGGTGTTGAGGTCTCTACCTATGAGATATGACTTGAAGATTTCATCCCTAGAAGAAAGAGCAGATTTAACTACATTAAGCATGGATGCGATACATGGGATACTCACAACTTATGAGGTGAGGTTAGAGAAAGATAATCTAGTCACAAAGGAAGCAACATTCAAATCATCCAAGAAAACAAATAAGAAGAACACACAAAATTCAAAGTCAGATTGTAGTTGCAATGATGATTCAAAGGAGGATGACGAAATGGAAAGCTTTGTTAGAATGTTGAAAAGAGGAACCTAAAAATACAAAGGTATGCTTCCATTGAAATTTTTTAATTGTGGTGGTATTGGTAATTTTTCTTCTAAATTTCCTCATAAGAATAAGGAAAGTGATGAAGAAGAAGACTGTAAAAAGAAAAAGAAAAACAAAAAGAGTAGAAGAAAAACAAAAGTTCTTCAAGAAAATTCTTTGCACCAAGGAAGTTAGCACATCATCAAATGAGGATGAAGACAGTAATAGTGATGCAAAAATATTACTCTTCATGGCAGTAGAAGATTTTGAATAAGATTATGAAGAAGAAGGAGAATTTTATCTTAGAGAAGAATTAACCAGTGCACTAGAAGAGCTAAGGATTGAAAGAAAGAAAATCAAGTCACTCATGGAAGAACTAAAAGAGAAAGAAGGATATCAAAAATACAACTCCGAAGAAGTCGAGCAGATGATCGCGTAGTTAAAAATCCAAGTAGAAGAAGACAAAAGAATTAAAGAAGCACTCAGAGGTCAGCTAGATGAAAAGGACAAGATTATCGAAGTCTTAGAAGCATAAATAGTTACTCTTTAAAAATATCTTCAAAATAAGGACATGCAACAGAACAACACCAAAGTATTGGATGAGATCATTAGCAGTCAAAGGCCATACCATGAAAAATCTAGACTAGGATATAACTAGACAAAGAAAGGCTCAAGTTCCAAGAAAATAGAACAAAGAAGTTATGCAGAAACAATCAAAGGCTCTCCTAAAAAAGAAGAAGGCAAGAGGAATCAAGCCGAAGACAACAGAATCACTGCACCACCTTGAATATTCGAGATGCAAAATCAACAACAAAAAACAATAGAGAGATCTCGAGAAGAAGAAGGATTAAGAAGAGAAGCACCATTCAGAATATCTTCCTCCCCCATGTATCAAACTATTTTTCTTGGTTTATGTTATTCATGTAATAATTTTGGGCATAAATATGTGAATTGTAGAGCCAATACCAACAACAAAAACAACTATTAAGGCTACACAAGAAATAATTATCCAACAAGGTCTCATGAATCACAGAGAAGAAGCTACAACAAATTTGAATCCTTGAACACAGAAGTAGAATGCTACAAATGAAAAAACTTTGGACACATGGCCAAAGATTGTAGATTGACTGTTCCTCCCAGAGAATCACAACAACATATCAAAAGTCATAGACATGAACCACAAAGGATATGGATAAAAAAACATGATCAATACAACAATGAAGAATGTAAGCTTTCTCTATAGGCTCAACACAAGAAACATGGATGGTATGTTGAAAGTGGTTGCTAAAATCATATGAAAGGTGATAAAGACGGGTTCCTAACATTGAAGAAAGAAGAGATGGATCAATTTCATTTGGGAATGATAACTTAGCCATAATTATAGGAAGAGGCACAGTCAAGCTTGGAAGAAAGGATGTCAGGGCATAAAATGTTCTATTAGTTTAAGACCTAAAACATAATATACTAAGTGTAAGTCAAATGTGTGACCAAGGACACAGACTTGTGTTTGACTCACAAAAATGTGAGATAAGAAAAGAAGGTTCGAAACAATTTGGTGGATACAATTGAAAGAACTCCAAGCAACATATATGTACTTAATGAAATTGGAAAAGAAAAATGTTGCTTAGGAAAGGAAGATGAATTTTGGCTATGGCATAGAAGAATGGATCACACAAATTTTGATAATCTTGTCAAAATCAGCAGAAAAGAAGCAGCGAGACCAATGCCCCAGATCTACAAGGAAAACAAACCAAGACCAAGTTCAAATCAAAGTAGTACTCCACAAAAAAACTGTTGGAAATTGTGCATACAGATCTAGTTGGACTGACAAGAACCAAGGGATTGAATGGTGAAGAATACTTTATGCTATTGGTTGATGAATACACAAGAATTATTTCAGTTTGTTTTCTTAAGAAGAAGTCAGAGGCATTCGATCACTTCAAGATATACAAGGAGATGGTTGAAACTGAAACATATTCAAAATTCAAGTGTTTGAGATCAGAAAATGGATGAGATTTTACATCAAAGGAATGTATGGAATTCTATAGTGAGCATGGTATAAAGAGACAATTCTCGGTAGCGAAGACACCTAAAAATAATGGAGTTGCCAAAAGGACGAACAAAACAATGCAATAAATGGCCAAAACCATGTTAATGGATTCCAAGTTGACGAAATTATTTTGGGTACAGGCAGTGCATACATCAGTTCACAACCAGAACAAAGGAATTCTCAAAAATAACAAAGATAAGACTCCCTATGAGATATGGAAAGGAAGAACAATGAATATGAAGCACTTCAAATTTTTTGGAAGCAAATGTTGCATCAAAAGAGAATATGGAAGGATTGGAAAAATTGATTCTCAAGTTGACAAAGGAATATTGGTTGGGTACTCAAGAAAAAGGAAAGCATACAAATGCTTTAATATAAGACTCAACAAAATAGTGGAAATCACTAATGAGATGATTGATGAGACAAATGGATGCAAGATAAAATAAGGAAGCAAAGATTCA